>QEPC01004381.1:6984762-7042473 GCA_003113815.1 Sphenodon punctatus | reverse complement strand
CCCCCACCAGTCTCTCCCCATCCATCTCTCCCCCCATTCCCAGTCTCTCCCAATCCACCCCTCCCCTCATTCCCCAGTCTCTCCCAGTCCAAAGTACCCCTCCCTCCCTATCCCCAGTCTCTCCACCACCACCTCGGCCCCGCAATTTACTCACCGCCAGCTCGCTCCTCAGGCAGCGCCGCAGGATGATCCAGGATCTGCGCACCGCTGTTCAGTTCTTCTTGGGCCTGGAAGCTGCCACACAGCGCCTTAAGGCTCCGCCTCCCAGAGTTGAGTCAAAGTTTAACTCACTGGGAGGGAGGAGCTCCCAGGCCCCCCAGCACAGTCCAAAGTAGTCTGACCCGGGCGCCTACTGTGTGGCGCCTGAGTATGGACTTTTGGGCTGGCCTACCCCCTGCAATGAAATAGTGCCCCCTGCGGTGCTTTTTCATTGCTGGGTTCCCTTTACGCGGTATGGACGGCGCTTCTAGCTGCCCATTCCACATAAAGGGTAGAACGCCTCTCTTTTGTCCCTGAAGGCTTCCTTAGAAGAAGCTTTCGGGGGGGGGGGGCTAATTCTCACCGGTTGCGTGCACGCGCATGCACACAATTGGTGAGAATGTTCGGAGCCATTTTGAAGAACCTTGTTTAGAGGCACTGAACCTTCTTATCAAGAAGGTCAGTACCTCTAAAACAAGGTTCTTCGAGATGGCTCCGAATATAATCTCACCTGTTGTGTGCACGCGCGCAGCCAGGCAGAGGGGAGGTGTGGTTTTTTTGTGGGTTTTTTTTAAGCATGTCATTGGGGGAGTCCTGAGGCCAGGAGGGGCATTGCCCCTGACTTCCTAGGGGGCGCACCGTCCCTGGTGAAGAATGTGCTGGCCCGGCTCCTTTCGGGGGCAGGGCACAGCAAGCACATTGCTCCTGTGCTTTATAGTCTGAATTTGCTCCCTATAGCTTTCCAGGCAGAATTCGAGGTGTCGGTTTTGACCTTTTAAGCCTTAAATGGCCTGGGCCCCACATATCTAAGAGACCGCCTTTCCTTCCATGCTCCATTGAGACCCTGCGGTTGGCTGGGAGCACCCTATTGTGGATGCCACCTGCTACACTTGTTCTCATGACGAGGGCCCTCAGAGAGGTGTTCTCGGTTGCTTCCCCTATGTTGTGGAACTCCCTTTCCCCAGAAGTCTGTCAGAGCTCGAGACGGAGCGTGTTCCGGAGGCAGTGCAAAACGTTTCCTTTTTGTAAAGCATTTCGCAGGCAGGGTTAGGGGATGAGGTGGGAGGATTTATTATTATTTATTTATTTATTTACTGAATTTATTATTATTATTATTATTATTATTATTAACAAACATTTATATAGCGCCAGCAGTGTACCTGGCACTTTACAAAGTAATAAAATAGACGGAGAGACAAGGGGTCTAACATTCATGAAGATGCGAGGTCTCAAGTGCACGTACTTGGCTTGGTTACGATTAGTTACGATTTATACCCCGCCCCTTCTGAATCCAGCTCCATTTGGGGGAGAGGGTGGGATTTAAAGAGTTTAATGGAGTTTTATTGTATTTTATACATGTTTTTATTGTGTAAGCAGCCCTGAACCAGGGGAAGGGCAGGGTAGAAATTCAAATAAAATAAAATAATTTACTTCCTTTGTTGACAACTATCAGACAGGATACAAAGCTAGATGGAGCATGGGTCTGAACCAGTATGGCATCTCCTACCAGGGTGGTTGCAGGTAGCCTTACTGTCCCTGTGTCAGCAAAGGCCATGGAGCTCTGGCAACCAGTCCCTAGAGGCAGACAAGGCAGGGAAGTGGTCATAGTTCAGAGCATGGTCAATGGATTTTCATGGCCTATATGGGGTGGGCTTAGCCCTGTGCAGTGAGGAGATGTGGAGGAAGGCCATGTGGGTGGAACCCTGTACAGCATGCAGGGTAGGGTTGCTACCTCTCACAGTTTGACGCTGAGACACGCATAGGCCAAAATGGGAGTCTCAAAGTCAAACTTCAAGAAGCAGTGGTGTGTAGTATGTAGATTGCAGAGGGTCTAGAGTTGTCATGCTGGTCCCAATTCCTATTCCTTCATTTTCTTACCCATATAGGATTGCATCTATATGCAATTTATTTATTATTTTATTTTACAGATTTTTACCCCACTTCTCATGCCAGAAGCAGCTCGAGGTAGCTAACAAAAAACACAGAATTAAAAAATATAATAATAAATATATAATACAATAAAATTATCAAAAACAACTGGGGGGTATCATAAAAATCAAACCCAACCACCCTAACCTACCCTCGCCCATTCCCCTCACCAAAAGTCTGGAGGAACAGTCAGGTCTTGCATTTGTGTCGAAAGAAATTTGACCCATAGCAATTGATTTAATTTTTTAAAAACTGATAAGCAAGGGGAGAGGCAGACATGTGACCAGCCTTGCACACAAATAATTTGGACTGGATACAAAATGCAAAGCCTGAGATCAGGGGTGGGGAACCTTTCCCCTCCTGTGGCCACTCTGAAAATTAGTAGAAGCTCCATGGGATGGACAGGAAGGGGGTGGTGCTTAAAGGGTGCGACTAGAATAGCAAAAAGAAGGGGACAGTTCGGATCATGGATTTGTGCTATGGATCCATCCCTTATCTTGGAGTGCATGCCCTCATCTCCACTTCCTTCCCCCCTGCGCTGAATATTTCTGTGCTTGTGGGATGGGACTGGATCCATGGGCCAGATCCAGAAATTCAAAAGCTTTGATAATGTGGTTTTATTTTGTTTTACTGTAAGCTGCCCAGAGTTGCCTGTGGCAGGATGGGTGGGACAGCAAGTTTTTAAAAATAAAATAAATAAATAAATAAAAGGGGCAAAATAAAAAACAGCCCCAGACTAGACTTGGCCCATGGGACAGAGGATCTCCACCCCTAGCTAAATGGAAATCTGTAATCTGCTCTAAGAACTCTGCAAGACAACATCTCTCTCTGCGACAGGATGGCCTGACAATGCACATGGGTATACAGTTAATCTCACATGAGCTTATGAATGAAGGAGCATGTGTGTGAACGTAAGAGATTGATTTGACTTTTGGTTTGCTGTGTGCTTGCCTGCCACAGCACTGTCTGATTTTGTGTGGCTTTTTCTGCGACGCTACTTTGCTACTACCCATCCGGCTTCACTTTGGGCTCATGTACATAACATTTCCCCAAGAGAGGAGCCAACATAGAGCACAATCCATAGCAATTTGCCCTGGGGGAGCTGGGTGGGGAGGGGTGTTGTGCAAGGGAGGCTTGCAAGATACAGAAGAGGTGTTTGGGCTGTGTTAACACATCGGGGGAGTGTTGTGTTAATGAGCCCTTTGAGAAGAAGAGGAAAGGGGGGAAATGTTGGGCCCAGAGAACCCTGTGGTGTTGCTGTGGCAATTAACTTGTCGACTCTTGCCCAGTTGAGGCAAGGGAAAGCAGTAGAGGCTGGGGCCTTGCAGAGGTCCCATAGGCAAGTTCTGTTTTCCCCATAAAAGATGGCTCCTGTGTTTTCCTTTAAGCAAAGCTCTACCACTCCAATGCTTCCTACCACACCCTCCATCCATTTATTTCCACACTTGCGCAGCCACCGATTTTTGTTCCTGCAGTTCGAAAACCCCTGAAAGCCAAGGTGACAGGATGCTATTCACCGCACATCTGTGCTGGCCTTGCCTATTCCTTGAGGAGCGACGCAACTGCAGCTGCTCTCAGAGAACAAAACCATTCAATCACAGGAATTACAGCTGCTTCAAAATGCTTCCCGTCAAGAAATCAAGCTCACAATAAAACGAAGAAAAAACTACCGGAATAAGTGCTTCAGATGGGGAAACTGACCCTAATGGCTCTACTATGTCTTTATTACAGAAGGGGGACATTGACAGTGACTATGTGAAACATTAAAACACAGGGGTGGCTTTAAACATTTTGCTACCCTTGAGGAAAATATTAAAATACTAGTCCCCTGCTCCTCCTTTTGCCTCCACACCCTTTGAGATGTGGGCTTGCACCATAGGCAAGTGAAGAAGGACTCCTGGTTACCCACTGATCAGCTGTCTAGTCAGGAAGCAGCAGTGCTTGCCGCACCCCTCTCCCCAGTGTAAGCCTGAGCTGTGAATTGAAGAGGGTGGCAAAACGAACCAGGAGTCTGCCTCCACCCAAGCTGGAGGCTTGCACAGTAGGCAGCAGAACAGGCACTCCTGAGTCTTTTCACTACCCTCTTAAAGAGCCAGTGTAGCCCAGTGGATAAGATGTTAGACTTGGACCTGGAAGACCAAGATTGAAATCCTACTTTAGCAAGTCACTCTCTCTTAGCCTCAGTTCCCCATCTCTAAAAGAAGACTACCTTCCTCACAGGGTTGCTGTGAGGATGTGCTCGATAAGAGGCTGTAAAGCACACTGAACACTGAAACAGAAATAAGTTAGATGCCCTAGGCTTTTTGCCTACTCTGTTCTCTCCTAAAGCTAAAAATGTGAGGCATACTTCCCTGGAAAATATACAAGAGGTGCTGGGAGTGCGGCGAAAAGGACGAACAGTTGCTGCTGCCCCTGGCCTTTGAGAGGTGCTATGTTGCCATGCGGCATGATCTTCTCCCCCTCCTTTAAAGAAGGAGTGCTGGGCGGAGACAGCGAGTCCTATGGGAGGTAGCTTCTCCATGGGGGTGGGGGTGGAAATGCAGTCCATGACCCTGGACAGTGAGCAGAACAGTGACACTGGTGGGGAGCGGTATTGCACTGGCTGGAAGGCGGAAGCAGCTGTGCGAGTGAGGGCACGAGGGAGCAAGAGGTGGATAATTGTGTTCATTTGGGAGTAAGGCACAAGGCAGCATTTGTGAAGAACTCATATACCATAGCGACGGAGGTAAAGTCAAGTCCACATACAGATATCATTTAAAACCAGAAATCACAACGCACCTCTGTCCTCTCCCAGGTCACCACATCCAAATAGCTATGGCTACCTTGGGCGTTTTCAGACGGACGTGGGGCTGGCCAACCCAGAGCTGCTCTGGAGGTGCACCCCGACGTCTGGCCCCATTCCAGCCCTACCCAAGTCAAGTTTAAACAGATTTGACGGGTTCTCCAACCCATAGTCTGCCCGTGTGCTCCCCAAAACACTATAGAGTTGTGGGCTAGAGTGACTGCAATGCTATAGTGGTGCTCGGCACAACGGCCAGTTGGAAATGAAGCAGCAGCCTGGGTCTGCGTATTAGACAGACTGCTGCTCTGCATCGGGCTCGTGCCCCGGGTTTGGCCAGTTTGCTCTGCTAGCGGTGTTCCAGGATGCCCCAGAGCACTGGTGGCGGGGCTGCCTGAGAGAGCAGCTCCTCATTTGCCCCACTTCAACATCTGGCAAGGCATCTTTAGATGGACGGGCCACCCGGGAATGAAGTGTAGCAGAAGTGGGGCTGCTGTCTGAAAACATCCTTTCTGTGGCTCAGTACCTCACACATCAGCTATAGCACTGCTCACCTCACAGACCCCCTCTTGGCACATGAATGCTTTCAGCAACGCCCACGCTGCGCTTGGACTCTGAATTCAGCCCTGAGCACAGAGGGGACTTTGGTGCTGCTGAGAAAGCTGGAGCAGGAACTTTCATCAGCATCTCCCCATCCTGGCCTTGTGTCCAAGAGGGAAAGTGTATCGTCGTTGTTTTTTAATCAGACTGATCAGTATCGTGCTGCCTCCACAGAATCCCCCTTGTCTCTGCTCTTCACTGCCATAGCTCTGTCCTGCTAGCACTCACACACATCTTCCTCGTTAAGATTAACGGGAGCGATAAGCACATCCTGCTGATGTGCGGAGGAGCTGGGCTTTTCGCTTCAAATGCATTTAGCAGGAATATTCATGCCCATTTCTTACCTCTATCTGAATCCCACTGAGAGGAGATTCCAGTTTCAATTCATCAATCCATAGATTTTAAGGCCATGATGTGATTCAATAGGGCTGGAATTTGCAGGGCCCTTCTTTGTGGTCCCTTCACCTTGGGGACACCATCCAGGGGGCCCGAACGGTGCAGTGCTTGCCCTGCCCTGGTGCAGACAGGGGTCACTGCAGAGCTCCCAGAAAGAGCGGGGCCTGGGTCAGTCGTCTCTGGCGCCCCTATGGAGGTCAGTCATTCAGACTGACCTCCATAGACAATCAAATTATGCCTCTTGGCAGAACTGACGTCTTCTCAGCCACATCTGGGAGCTACACTGACCCACTCCTCCCCGCAGATCAGTTGCTCCAGTCTAGATTCTCAGAAGAGCTTCTGACAGCAGAGACGTCTGGCAGAACGTACACCAGCCTCAATCTGAGGAGGATTTAGCATTGCATGTGTAAATTAAACCCATTCTGGAAGTGAAACCTCCCTTGGGGAGAAAAGCACAGTTGCCCCATGCCAATTAACTACTTGGATTATGTGCTGACCTACTTAGAGCGCAAGTTAGGATAATGGGGTGCCCATGTTAATGAAGATATCATCTGGTATTCCCTGCATAAGCCTTATTATTAGATACTGATAATTTGGTCATACAAATTCTGGCCCATTAAAAGCCTGCTCTGCAAAACAAGCTTCTTCCCAGGCAATGCTTTCTCTTAACAGTGTGATGGGTTTAGGTTTTTATGTTGCAGGAATAAGTGCATCAAAGAAAAGGCACAGGATGCAGGTTCATAGCAGTAGCCTCTCTCACAGTAGGTTAGGGGGACTACAGCTCTCCCAAGTTTGGGATGTTCCACCGAGAACCCTCCTGCTCCTAGTCACCCCCCACCCCCCAAGTTTACAAGCTCTGCAACCATCACTGATTCATAGCAAAGAGGGTTGTGGATTATAACTGCAGAGCTGGGGGTCAGGAGCGGTTATTTTCTATCCCTAGCATTTCTGCAATCACATCCATACCTTGCATTCTTCACCTAAAAGACAGGTAGCAATCCCTCACCTACAGGGGCTTTACAGCAAGCCAGCTGTTGGTGGGATCATGATCCTGGTTGATACAGGATATACTTTGCATGTTTTCGTTGCTGCTTCGAGTCATGGAGTTATATTTAAATCTCAAAATGGCATCATGCAGGTAAAAATTCAGAGTCCCTGTATTAAAAACTTCACTTTATATTTCAAACCTACATTTGTACATTGTTTTCCAATTCTCAGGCACAAAAGCAAAAGTATTGTTGGCATTTGCTTACTGGAATTCTTGCAGAAAAAGGGCAACACAATGAAGCAGAGGTAGACTCACTGGGGCTGAATTGACACCTTTGCCCCAATTTATGACATTTAGCTCACATTGGAGAAAGTGTATACCCATGTTATGAAGCAGATGCTGGCTCTTTTAAGAATAGTCTGCTCATTACACTTGACCTCTTTCTGGGGCTATAAATATAGCATGCGTGCAACACCTGGGAGTCTGCTACAGGCTGCGAGAGTGGAAGGAGTTCTTACAAAGAAGGCTTTTGGTGGGAGCTGTTCCCATTATTGATGAGAAGAGCAAGAGAGACGACTAACCCAGAGACGGCTAATTTCCCCTTGGTAGCTGAGAAAGCAGTGCCAAAAAAATCAATTTAAAGACAGTGTCACCCAGGAGTGAGCACCTACTGGTTACAATCCCTCAAAGGAAGCAATCTCTAGTACCAAGTATAATCTGCAGCGGTAACTCAACATTTTGCAAGTGGCCACATTTTGAAACTGAAATAGGATTCTGTGACACCAAAACACAACAAAGATAACGCAAAGCATATTAAATAATATCATGAACATGACCCCATACAGGGACACCCCATCTGGGATCCCTAACCATGATTTGGGAACCTCTGCTTTAGCACCTACCACAACAACCACACCCCTCTGTTTAAGGGTCAAAGGGGCTGGGGAAGATCATCAGTGGCCAGAGTGGCTCTTTGAGAGAGGCCACAATGGCTTCTGAATCACCTCACTAACTGCCCCCAATCATGTAACGTAATCCTCAGATTATGGAATAGGTCTATTCTGTCATTAATCCATGGATCAAATCATCCCCAGATTGGCTATGATGCCACAGAACGCAGGCTGAGAGATAACAGGCTAATTTCAATGACCCATGGATTAGGCAAGAAGAGTTGGTGAGTGGAGCCTGGTGGATAAAGTGTTGGATTTGGACCTGGGAGATCAGGCATGAACTCACTCGGTGGCCTTGGGCAAGTCACTATGGGTTAAAAAAAAACAACCAAACAAACAGACATGACAGTGGCCTGCTTTGGTCTGGGACCCACCTGCATATCTGTTTACGCACCATGGGATGTTAGCCCAGGGAACTGTCCCAAGGCGGGTAGGCAGCTAGCCCAGGCCGCATCCTCTGAAAATCTGATGATACGGTCTGTACTAAGGGCTGTCCACATGGGCCAGTGCTGGCTAGCACATGTGTCTGGCACCGCCATACCCACCTCGGGACAGGGGCTAACATGGCTGTCCGTCACGGCGCAGGGGTTGGGGGCACTGGGGCAGGGCACCAGCAGCTCCCTGCCCTACCCAGGGCATATGGGTGGCGTGACCGCTCTCCGGCCACAGGCACATTTTTTCAGTGCCCCTCCCTAATCTGGGCCATGTCAGCTGCAGTTTCCAACCCCGGGCCGGGCCGGGGAGCCACTTCCTCCACATCTGTTTTCACCCTCTCTCTCATTCTCAGTTCCCCAATATGTAAAATGGGAATGATAACGACTTACTGCACAGGGGTGCTGTGAAAGTGAACTGAATGAGAATTGTAAAGTACTAAGAACACTGAAACGAATATTTAAATAAGAAATAAAAAACAACAAGCCTCTAGTTTAAGAGTTCCTTCACTCAATAGAATTTCAGGACCAGGAGAGAGAAGAGACTAATTAAAGGGGTAAGAGAAAGGCTTAAGAGCACCAGGTATATCACTGGCGCTATATAAATGCTTATAATAATAATAATAGCCAGAGTGCCTATGGGTATGATAACCTGAAACCCCTCATGAAGTTAATGAGAGCTGCCACACCATCTGCCATTGATTCTGGTCATCCCAGCAATGAGAGACAATTCTCTTCTTCAACACCAAACTAGGAAGAAAACCTCCTTCAAGCTGTTAAGAAGGGCACAGTAGATACCCTTTAGAAAAATGCTATCATGGCCACAGAGAACTCTTATAAAATCCACACTGAAAGGAAAAGCTTTCCAGGTTCCCAGCACAGCAAAAAACAGCCCCTGTAAGCAGGCTAATCTTTTTTAAAATTCTGTCAATGTAAGGAAAACGCATGAATTTTCTCTCTGCAGAATGTCCTGGAACGCCTGCCAGCAGCATTAACTACAATGCAACATGACTGAATCAAAGGCCAATGTGGTTGCTGGGGAGGGAGGAAAAGCAGCACAGGAGCAATGGTCTTGAATCCAACTATCTGAGGAAATTACCAACAGAATTTTTCAGGCTTTAATTGCACAGAACACTTGTGAATTGGTCCCCTCTCGCCTCTGAAGAAAATGAAAGAGACCGAATCCACCCTTCACAAGACAAGAGAGGCTACGTATACATCCGACAGCTCCAACGTACCTTGAGGCCTTGTCAAGGTACTAGCGAGTTGAATGTTTTAAAAAAGCTGTCCTACGTATCTGGAGGGAAAGGGATGCGGGAAGAAACATTATAAAAAGCTGCTTCCTCAGAAATGAGAAGACTCAGCTTAAACGTAACTAGCTAATGATGATGGTGCAAACGCAGGGAAAGGAGATGGAGATTACAGTAACAGCATTAAACAGAGCAGTGACTCCACTTGGCAGCAAGACCCATCACAGCAGGCATTTCAGGACCAAGAGAAACTTCAAGAACAGCCTCTTCCCCTTTCAGAACTCCAGCTGGACCTTGGGCTTCTCCCCTCTAGGGGAGCGTGTAGGATACTTGCGGGATAATTCCCTGTGGGTGCCTTTAGATGGACACCTGCTCTGCTCATGCTCCGCCCCGCTCCCAGATGGCCCATCTTTGTAAAGGCAGGCCACCCTGGGGTGAAGCGGAGCAGGAATGGAGCAGGTGCCGCCTGCTCCAGACCAGCTCTGTTCGCAGTGCACTGGAATATCCCGGGGCACCATGAGTGGAGCCAGCCGCTCAAACCCAGAGCACTGGCTGGGGGCAGAGCAGCAGTCCATCTAGAGGAGACGGCCGGCTGCTGCAGCTCTGCTCCTAGCTACCACCCGGCAATGGCCATAGAGATGTGGGTGGCAGCCTAGAGTGGCAAGGGGAATGCACGTGGGCAGACTGTGTTGGGCGGCGGGCTCCGTTTAAACCCACCACTGCGGGAGGAGATCTGGAGGTGCGCACCCGGTGATGTTCCGAGGATAGCTTAACTTGGTTCTTCCAACACTATGGTGATGGAGCCATCAATGGCTCCTGAATGGGAAGAGAATTAAGGCTCATGATACCATCGTTTAAAAGGTAAATGGACAAACCTGCCACTCTTGGAGCAAACAGTTTCTTTTTAAAAGGAGAATGAGAGGAGGAAAAGAAAGAGGAAAGATTTAACATAGCTCCGTCTACTAAGGGCTGTTTCTGATCTATCAGAGAAAAGACTAAAAGAGTGTTTTTGGCTGAGGCTGTTAATAAATCAATCAATCAAGACTAAAAATGAAGCAAGCTTGCATTTCAATGATGTGCCTAGAGCATAGAGGATTAATGTCTGTGAGTCTGTATTTGAGGAATGCAATGTGAGCCTCCTGCAAAAAGATATAGGACTGGTGGTTTCCTGCCAGGGAGCCACCTAGCGGTTTGCTTCAATAAGGTTCCTTTCACTTCTGTTGAGGTCATTTGTGGTTTTCTCAGGAAGATGGCTAATCTGTAAATGGCTTCACTGGTATCTTGATTGCTCAGTGGAGTTACACATTCATTCTGCCAGGGATTACACCACAAGGTGATTCAGTGTACCACTGTTTTGCAAGTCCTGCCAACATGCTAGCACATAGGTATAAAGTGGGGTGTCCACTGTTTTAGAGATATGCCAGGCTGGGGAGGGGGGGGGGGAAGGCGAGCCCTGGCATTCCCCTGCCCACCCAATGCAACCTGGCTGGGGGGGGAGGGGGGGGAGGGGAGAGACCCTGCACTGCATCTGCGAGGCTGGGGGAGGCAAGCCCTGGAATGAAACAGTGAATGAAATAGAGATCCTCTACTCCCCTCTGAGTTTTAATTTCAGAATAATTTTTTAAAGCATTTTAAGACACCCCCTAGACAACTTCATAGTAATTTAGAGTCAGGAGTCCTGTCCACCGGCCCAATGACAAGGGCTAAATGAAGGCATTCATCCGGCTTTCGTGGGCTAAAGTAGCCAAATGTTTGATGAAGCTGTAGTTCTGACTTTTTACATGCCTGAGGAAAAGTCCTACATAGCCCAAAAGCTCACACACTGACCAACAGAAGTTGGTCCAGTAAAGGATATCTGAACTACTTTCATAGGCTCTTTACATGAGATGCACCCACGCATGTTGGCTGTGTGGGCGCCTCCCGTGTGAATGCCGCAGCGGGGAGGTGGGCATGAGTGCGTGCTCCCACAACCCACCCACCTCCACCCATTGCCCACACATGGAGCAATTGGCCAAAACAGCAGTTGTTCTATGCGTGGAGATGGGCGTGCATCCGTGTATGCACACACCCACACGCCAGCCCCCACCAGCGCACACACCGATCCCTCCCTGCCTCCCCCCCACCCCTCCGCAGCCCCGGCCCATTTAAAAAGGGTTACAGAATGATAGAATTGTATGAAAGGGACCTCAAAGCATCATCTTCATTCCCATCATCTCTTACATGGCAACCACTACACTGTCTCTCAACAAGAATCCTTGACAGACTGGGAGAATGCAACCTACTCCGTGCAGGTCACACAGTGAAGAAAGGACTTCAGCTCAGAGGGGACTATGGATGATCTGGCAGGTGAGTGGGAAAATTACTCACAGCCCCTTTCTTCTGACCTCACCCCCATCAGTCAACAGGTAGAGGGAACGTCACTGATTAGGGCCAAGCTTAATAGCCTTATAAGACAGTGTGGAGGTCCCAGATGGGCAGCAGGGTCAGTCACTTATGTGCGTTAGTCCTCCCTCTGGGCCCCATTAGGACTCTCATACTCCTTAACTGCCCAGGCCTTTTTGAGCCAATCTGCCCTTACTCTGGACTCCCAGTTCAGAGACCAGCATACAGTCCAATGGACCACACAGGTTCCTTATAATGCAGCATACTACAAATTAGAGGAAATCCAAGAGCCTTTGTTATACATAAGAACATAAAAAGTGCCATACAGGGTCAGACTAATGGTCCATCTAGCCCAGCATCCTGTCTCCGACAGTGGCCAATCACGGTGACTTGAGAGAAGCACCCAACAGGTCACAATGGGGGATCCATTCCCTGTTGTTTTCATAAGAACAGAAGGTTAAGCTACATGATCTCAGTGGTCCCTCTGAACCTAAAGTCTACAAATCTATTATCAACTCCCAAGAGTAAAATTTCAAAAGACCTCTATTTATTATATTCAATAGATTAAAATTTCACGGCAACTGTAGGGTTATGTTTCCACAGCACAGATTTTCCCTGCCTCCATTATCAGTAGTTCTGAGCATTAGAAAAGAATAAATTCTTAAGTTTTGTACATAATGAAAAGGGAATGTTGCTATGTAGGATTCTTGTTTATATCCTATGGATCTATCTAGTTTGCCTTGTTATGCATTTATACAGTTAAACATAAAGTTAAAAAACAAAGAAAAAGATAAAGCATTCAAGTGAGTGCAATTGAAATACCATCTTCATATTTCATTTGCATAAAAATATCAAAGCAAAACAACACTTCACTAAACTAAATTACATACACACACCCTGCCACTTAATTTTTTTCCCTTAATCCAACAGAGGCTCCTTCATTTCAAAGTCTTCGCCTATTGCAAAGGAGGGCATTGTGAAGCTTTTTTAACAAAAGAAGTAACATCATCAGTCAAATCTATTTTTTGAGATATGTTCCATTTGCGCGCCATGGAATGGGGAAAAAATAACTTCCTCAGATTTCCCTCCCCCCCCTTACCTGCACCATGAAATAAAAACCCTTAAAAATTTGAAAGTGCAAAGAACTCTTCTATAATGCAACTGTCAGAAGACTGTCAAACCTTGCTATCTGAAAGAGTAACTCTCAGATGATACTCATCCATTAAATATTCTCATGCACCTATTAAAAAAAGCAATATGGCATTCTGATCTACTCTGTGCCTATTGTACAAACGGGTAACTTTGGAATTGCCACACAAGCCAATTCCCAAGAAATGAACCCACTATGGTTTTCTAGTACATTACAATTAACTGTTTTTCCTACAATTCCAGAGCATAACTTGAGACTTTCAGAGAGAATGGCTTATGGGACATCAGGTTTGAAATATGCATACCTCCAAACATCACATATTAAAAATCACAGCACGTTGCACACAGCCTATTGTGTTTCCACTTATCTGTAGTTTTGTGCAGCACTCAGCCTAAACCTATTTTCCCAGCTATACCAGATGCCCCCTAAAGGGTGATGTCTGTATAGCCACCATCCAGAGAAGCTTTCAGTTGTGGCCAGAAGACCACTGGAGCTTTCCTGACAACACATCCGAGTGTTAGGGTGGCCACACCTCCGCTTTAAAAGAGGACACTTATGAAAAATACATGGCGCAGAGCTGCACTGAACCCTACCAGGGGTACCCAGGGCCGGCATTAACAGGGGCCATAGGGACCATCACCCCAGGCCTTCCTGCACTTGCAGATGCCGTCCCCCTTTTCCAGAGCACAGAAGTGGCAGGGCTTCCTTCTGGCACAGGGCCCAAAACACAATGCTGTTTAGGGCCCTACGTAAGATGTGGCTACTTATACTGGCTGCTTACATGGCATTTTGTGTTCATAAGCAAGCACCAGGCTGCCAAATGCTGGCAGGGCAGGGCCATGGGAAGGGGGCCAGATTTTGGGTTTTGCCTTGGGCCCTGCAAAATCTACGGTCGGCCCTCTGGGTGCCTCTCTCATTCTGGCTGTGCCAGCCAACTCCAGTCTCCAATGGAAGTTCAACATTCATAACTCTCATCCCATCCAACTTTCCATTCCCCTGGTTCTTCTGGCATCATTTCAGAAGTGAACACAGCCTACAGTTAAAATATTCTGGATTTAAATTAGAGGCACTGTCTTCTTATAAAATATGAGCTGCTTTAGAGCTGCCTAAAATGAACACGTGTAAGTAAAATCCTGGCTCTCCTCATGTCAATGGCAAAGCTCTCTTTGACTTCAACTGAGCCAGGATTTCATCCACTGCATCTTCTCTTGATTTCTTTTTACATGTGCAGAAATTAGCCAGGTGCATTTCAGATGTGCACAAGCAACATATGCGTGTGCATGTTCCCTGCTCTAATTGGTAGAATCACCAGGTAACCCAGGCTTTTCCTTCACTAGAACTAGATAAGCTCTCATTGAGCTATTTTTTCCTTGTAAGAGGGTCATCCTAATCTAAAACTGCCCATCATCCTTCCCTGAGTTTGAGATTCCCCATGTGTCTCCAGTCAGTATACTACGAAGGTCCTGTACTACATACAGTAATGGTTAAATGGGGGCATTGGAGGGGAGGGGGTTGGCATTCTCTGTGAGATTTCAATGACATACAGTAGGGTTCATTGCTTTTTTCTACCAGTAGCTGTATTCTGTCAGGGAGTGGGAAAGCAAGAGAGAGAAGATAATTCCCATTTCTGTCACCTAAAGAAGAGTATATCTGCCAAGAGCCTGCGGCATCAAGAGAAAAGGCTATGAAAAGCAGTAGCTTTTCAGGGATCAGGAATGAGACCAACTGCAGTTCCTTACCTATCCATTCCTCCTACAAATTAACCATTTGTAGAGGTTGCCTCTTTGGGGCAGAACAGAGTGTAAAATGGATATTACACATACAGTCCATTTTAAAAAAAATGTATCTGTCTCCGTGATTTCTCTTTACGATAAAATGAAATATACTTTCATACAGCCAGCCTTTAAGAGGGAATATGCTACTGTGAATTCTTTTGATAGTATGCCCTAAAGCCAGTCCACCCTTTGGCAATTTACAGATCAGAAAATGCTACTGCATATGGAAGCCTTGCGAAACAAGTCTCAGGAGGGACATTTAATTTCTGTAGAAATCATTGTGTCCTCCTGTCATTACACTGTATACTGCAGTCCCAGATTATTTTTTAAATAATTACACTCAGAGGCCACAAACCACTCTGGAGTAGTCCCATTGAAGTCCACAGCACTCAAGAGTTCGTAGTTTGTGGCCATCAACTCTTTGAAAATGAATATCATTCCCTCAGAAAAATAACGCATCATCTTCCTAGTATCTTGCCACTGATTACAGCTGGCTGTAAGCAAATATTCTAGCATTTACACAGCACCTTGCACCTGTAAAGTGTATTCCATTTGCTACCTTATTGCCTCTCCAAACACCCCTTTGAATTACAGAGCATTCTCCAATTCTCCCCATTTCAGAGATGGAAAAACTGAAGCAGAAAAAGGAAGTGGCTGATCTGAGGTCAGCCAGTGGCAGGACTAGGATCCACAAGATCTCAGAAGCATCTGCCTTACAGTTTCACATTTATTCTTTCAGGTCATCCTGTCTCTCCCCTCCCTCCCCCGCAAAATAAACCAGAATTAGAGTATTAATAAAACAGCTTGCACTGATTTGCATCAGGAGTTCAAAGATTCCATTGAGCTAACTCATTCATTGATTTGTCTCACCCAGAGTCAACCTGGATTTATGCTAATATGACTGTTCTTGTTATGTTGCAAAAAGTGAGGTTATATTTTCTGTCATTTTGCTGCAAAAATATGGCCCAACCAAGTCTCCCCGTAGTTTCAGTGTGCGAGGGAAATCAAATCCTTAGGAAAATTTATCTGGTACAGGCTTTTTCATAGGCTGACTTGAAGGACATGCTACCAGACAGAGAATGAAGAAAGAAAATTTCCTTTTCAGTTTCCCTTCAAGGCACATCTCAGCTGCCTGAACACCTTAATACCCGCTCCACTTCCGCTCACTGTTGATTCAGCAGAAACTGCTGCTGCAGAATTAAATAGACACCCATCACATTCTCAACGTGTGTGTCACAACCTGGTGCACTGCTCACACGTTGTTGCGTTTGACACTGGTTTTATTCATCATGCATCAACCGAACACCAAGGGAGTAATGATTTGGCAGGAACCAAAGCCCTGCCCTGAAGCAATTATGAATTAAATTCCACTTAGTAACACGGTGCCGTGGGGCTCCAGGGAGGCTGGTGGCATCTGGGAGCGGGTAGGCGAGGCTGACACATCAAGGTGTGATGTGATCAGAGCCAAAAGTCGCTGTGAAAAAGCAACCCTGGATGTGACTCATAAGGCTGGGCAAAACTAGGGCTTGGCCCAACAGCCACAGGAGCCTTCTGGCCTTTGCCTGAGGAAGGTGCTTTTTCTCATCCACCTGCTGCTGGGTGCCCAAGCCTTCTTAACCAGTGCAGAGACAAGGACCACGGTGAAAGGGGGCGGGGAGCTCATTCACCATTATGTAAGAGAAGAGATGGGGCACTCACACCCCTATCCTGAATTTGAGGTGCAAGAGATGCCCCCCCCTTACCTTTGGCCCCCATGGCACTAAAATCACCCTTCCACGAGATGGCAAAGTTGAGGGGGCTGTTCCCTGACCCCATATTGGGGGGGGGGGGGGAGGTTTCTATTCCTTCCTTCCCACTTTCATGCCCCCAATGGCAGTCCCTCCCTTCCATTTTGTAACCAGCTCTCCTCCCCTCTCCCCACGGTTTGCTCCAGGGTCTATTTTTTGAGGCAGGAGGCCATCCTGCCACGGGCTCTGCCTGTGGAAAGTCTGGACAGAGGCAGCATTCCCCCTCCTCCCCCCCCCGTGCGTCCACCCGCCGGGGCTCCTCGGGGCCATTTACCTTCGGTCGCATAGCTATGATCGCGCAGGAAACTGTTGTTTATCTTGCGGGTATCAATGTCCTCCTCCATTGACAGCGGGGTTACTCGTGTGAGAAGTGAGAACCAGCAGACAAGTATCCATCATCTCCCCACCACGGGCCGGCACTCAGCGGAGAGGAGGGATGGGGAGCTGCCTCCAGCACAGCATGCTCCTGGCCCTGGAAGGAAGACGAAGAAGGGAGCGGGAATAGCAAGCTTTCACCTCCTCCTGACAGGGTCGAGATCCTCTCTTCTCCGCCTGCTAGGGATGCTGCTGCAAAGCTCCAAGGCCCCTTTCCCTACAGCCAGGAAAAGGGATGCACACGCTCCAAGTCCCCTTCTTGTCCTCCACCCAGGGATGCTGATGCTGCACCAGGTCCAAATTCCCTCCTCTTCTTCCACCCAGGGAAGCTAGTGCTGCTGCTGCTACCGCCGCTGTCACTGCGCACGGTCCAGTTCCCAGGGAGGCTGCTGCAATCCCCAGTTGCAGAGCCAAGTGCCGCAGCTGGGCTGGTTTCCGATCGCTGCTGCTGCTGCGATGCCCAACAGGTCCCCCTGCTCGCGGGCGAGCTCTCCTCCGCATGCAGCAATTCCCCGGCTGCCCAAGTCTCAGGAAGCCGCTAGCCACAAAATGGTGTCCGTTCAATGGTGCGACCGTGCCAACAAGATCACGGCTCCCGGCTGCTTGTGGGGAGACCCCGCTCAGCCAGAGATGCGTCCCCTGCAGGGGTTTCTCCCGAGGGGCAGGGGTTGGCCAAGCACCCGGGGGGTCTGCTCTACTCCGCTACTGCAGCCCCGCTCTCTCGCACAGGCAAAGGGAAAAGAGTTGCTGCAGGAGGCGTGTGCGGCGGCGACGGCTGCTGCTGGTTGCTAGAAGCTTGTGGTGCATTAGAGCCCAGGCTCCTCCCATACAGCTCGGCTCTGTCCAACCGCGGAGGCAGCCCGGGGATTCTTCCCCAGCGCAGCAGCGCATCTCTCTGCAGGCAGTGCTCGAGGCTGAGAGAGAATAGTAATAGAGGCCACTGGAGTGCCAGCGGGGAATAATGGGGAGGGCTGGGAATGACAATAGAGACTATAGTGGGTCTCTCTTGAGACATTCACATGAGCTGCCCAGGAGCTAAAGGAAATGCCTAGAGGCCGCATTTTGGGGAGCCAAAAAGAATGCCAGTACGGTAAAAGAGAGCCAGGGTGGAATGGCAAGGGGGGGGGGGCATTTCATCTGCTCCTCATATTTTCTTCTCTTTTTTTTAATCCCACCTAGTTCAGTTAGCAAGCTGTCATTCTACATGATCCCCACAGCACCATGGCATGTCACTATTCCCCCTAGACCACAACTGGGGAACCTTTCCCCTCCCTAGAGCCACTTTAAAAATGAGTACAAGCTCTGATGGCCAAATAAGAGTTAGGATGGGGTATTAGGAGGATGCCCATAAGGGAAAGAAGGATCAATCCCATGGATCCACTTCCTGCCCTTGAGTGTATGCCATCATCTCGGCTTCCTTTCCCTGAGTTCACTCTTTCAGCACTTGAGGGTAGGGGGCTACCTCTACAGGCCAGATCCAGGAACTGGAAAGGAGCCAAACACAAACCAGCCCTGAGCTTGAATTGGCACATGGACCACAGGTCTCTGTCCTAGGCCCTATTTGCCATTCCTCCTCCTCCTCCTCCTAGCACCCTGTTGTCCTTCTACCTAATCTCCACTGTGCTCTCTTGGTCATCCAACTGGCCCCAGAGCTTCCCTCTCGGCTGTGCCCTATTCCTTGTGCCACCCACATTTCAGAACACCTTGCCATTGCACCTATTCCCCTTAGCACCCTGTTTGTTATTCCAGCTTCCCCTACATTGCACTATACTTGACATCTGACCATATCCCTGCATGACCTTATTTGTCATTTCATTTGCTCTTCACAGGCCCTTTTCACACAGACACTAACATTGATAAAATGGGTGTTACGTTTTATTATACATGTTGCAGGGCACCCATAGAGCACACCTGCAGCCCTGCAACATGTATAATAAAATGTAACACCCGTTTTATCAGGGTTAGTGTCTGTGTGAAAAGGGCCAGTTTTCTCTTGTCATTCCACCTATACCCTTTATTATTAAACCTCTTCACCACTACACCCTACTAGTTCTCTTCCCTTCCTGCCTAATGCTTTATTCCCAATGTCCTATTTTTCATTCCACCAGCTCCTCAAATTGCCCTATTTATCCAATCTCATCTTTGCCATAGCCCCCTATTTGTCTACCTATTGCAACCTATTCCTGTTGTTTCCTATTGTCATTTCCCTTGGTCCCATTTAGCCTTACTGACATTCCTTTTGGATTTGCTACAAAACGTGCATTTTCACTTAACTCCACTGAAGCTTCACTTCCTTTTATCAGCCACCCTTTTGTGTCTGAAGTCAAGTACCTGCTAAGTCATCGGTGCTCACACAAGTACAGGGGTTAAAGTGAAGATAAGGAAGGGTACCTACCTCTCTAATCTAGTGGGGTTAAAATGAGGAGGGGGGGCTCCTACTCTAGAGATCATGCATGCGCCTCCCTTGTTCATCTCTGCCTCTGAGAGATTATTATTCCATCCTCACCTGCTGCAAGTTCCCAAGGAGGGCAACCAGGGAAAGGGATATTTAACCCCTGCATTACCTGCTCTTGGGAACACATGTTCCCATGACCTACCCAGGGCAGCCACAGTCATAATTATAGCTAGATACTGGCTAGTGGCCACCACTCACTGGATATTCCAAGGAAAGGGGTGTGGGGGGAAAGGATGCCTCCCTCCTTCAGAAGGGGACACCACAAACTCAGTCTGTATGTTCCTGGCATGCAGGATATTGTGTTAGACAACATAGAGGGCCATGGAGACAGGGCCAGGGTCATGATCTTTCCTGCCTTCTGCACCAACCAGCGAAGCAGGGAACATGAGTGTATGCCACACTCACTTAAAAAAACTGCACTTCTCCTCTGGCTGTAGCATATGCTTCTCCCACAGACACTTGCTAAATCAGTGGGCACCGGGGGGGCAACTTTTGATGTATGACCCCCAACATGTCTCAGTTCTTACCACAGATTGTGGCTTAAAAACCATCGTGTAGTTCATAGCAAATAGCAGGTATAATGGCAACAAAACTCAGTGTTCATTTGCTTTAATGTTTACTAAATAGGCAGATGGTTGGTCAAGTGCACCCTGCGTTGTAGCAAGTCAAACGTGTGTGCCAATAATCCAGATGCCAGTGCAGGAAGAATAACTTTCACAGCTGGGTATCTGGACTCTGCTACTGCCAGCCAAAGAGAAGAATCTGTATGCACCTGAAGTTTTAGTAATCCTTTGTGACATTTTGGGCGTTTCATATGTTGGCACTGTTGTGCTATCTGAGTTGCCATCAGAGAAGCACCTGGGATTAGTTAAGCACTTAATATTTTAAAATTTTAATATTATATCAATAATTGTATTACTGTTTTTTCAGCCTGCTATTTGCATGCCCAAAGAGACCTGACTAATCTTTTTCTCTCTCCCTCTTTTGGTAGCAGTAGCCATTTACCTTCTGGCATTTATCTCTAATGCTGAGCCACAAGAAACCAGCCTCTACTCTCACAGGGGAGTAGAAAATGGAATGATGCCTGTATAAAATTATGTAAGCAAGAGAAGACTCTCTGGGTGTTTTCAGACATGATGGTGGCCTGCTTTACTCCACTTTAACCTGCAGGCCACTGTCACAATAGATCCCAGCCTTGTTGGCGGCTAGCGCAGGCTGTGACTCAGGAAAGTCTCAGGGGCACAGCCGATACTAGCCGCCAACACAGCTGGGATCTAGCCACCCAACTGGGTGTAAAATGGGCTATCACGTTTGAAAGCCCACTTTCCCTGGCCAGGTGAGAGGGGCTGCTATGATGGGCCGCCATGGCTGCCTCCTGGGGGATGCCCTTGCTGGTGGCCCAACCAGTCACGTTAGTTTGGGGGCCCATCCCGATCCCAGCCACGATGGCGGCCCAACTCTGGACTGGGTCGGACCAGGTCAGACCACGGCAGCGGCCAAGTGCCGCCCATCACGTATGAAAACACCCATTGTGTAGCACAGTTCAATGTTATATTAGCTTTGAAGTGCTTAGATTACAGATGTTTCACACAGGAGTGGTGCGCACCCGAGGGTACCAGGGGCACTGCCCCTCCTGTGCCTCCTGCCCCGCACCTGTGCTCCCATCTGCTTACTGAGTCGCTCCGCACCGGACAGAACCAATTTCTGACCCTCTGCAGGTCACAGAAGCCTTGTCGTAATCCCCAGCAGCAGCCGCTGTTCAATTTCAGGGTGGAGGGGGCCCCGCCGGAAACTGCACATGTGTCTTTTGTGGCCAGGCCCAGAAGGGTCGGCCTTAGCCTAAGCAGGGCCCAGGGCAGGGAACAAATGTGGGGTCCCTATCTTCCACCAGTGGCAAAGTCAGCAGCAGGCCTAGGGGCGCTTCCCGGCTAAGCGGGTGCTCCCCTCCCCAGCCTGGGGGCAGCGCGCTACCTGGGCCTGGGCTTGGGGATGGGCAGAGGGGCACTTCCCTTCACCCATCCCCAAGCCTGAGCAGTCATTGTCACCGTTGCTGCCACCGCTGCCACCACCTCCAGCCTGGGCCCCGCGATGGGCTTGGAGCTTCAGGCAGGGCAGGCACTGTGGCAGCAGATTAAATCTACCACCGCGCTCCCTGCCGCCACCGGAAATTCCGCTGCACCCCCCCTCCCCCCGGTGACAGTCTCAGCCAGGGGAAACGAGAGAGAGAGAGAGAGAGAGAGAGAGGTAGAGGCCCCGCCTCTCCCACATTTCCCCTGGCCGA
Source organism: Sphenodon punctatus (assembly GCA_003113815.1). Classification (NCBI taxonomy): domain Eukaryota; kingdom Metazoa; phylum Chordata; class Lepidosauria; order Sphenodontia; family Sphenodontidae; genus Sphenodon; species Sphenodon punctatus. The sequence continues at coordinate 7,020,747 of QEPC01004381.1, read as the reverse complement.
AACAGTCAGACAGTGGAGGGGTCCAGTGATGTGAGGGAGAGGTGGGGCCTCTGTCTGCTTCTCCCTCACTTCCAGCAGGCGGGGGTAATGAGGGAGAGACAGGCAGAGGTTCCACCTCTCCCTCACTCCGTGGGTGCCCCCTCCCCCTGCCTTTCAGTCTCTTGGCCAGGGGAAGTGAGGGAGAGGCGGAACCTCTGCCTCTCTCTCCCTCATTACCCCTGGCCGAGACTGTGACAGGCAGCGGAGGGGGGGGGCACGGAGTGTGGGAGAGGTGAGGCCTCTGCCTCACTCCTGCTGGCCCCCTCCACTGCCTGTCAGTCGGAGTCAGCTGGGGGCCCTGTGCTCGGGGTCCCCAGCTCCCAGCCACTGTCAGGCCAGGAGCTGGGGACCCTGAGTGTGCCCCCCCCCAAGAAGTGGGGTTGGGGACAGCCACCCCAAGCCTCCCTGCAGTAGGACCGGCCCTGAGGCCCAGCATTGCAGACTGCCTACAATCAGGGGGCGTGGCCTGGCTGCAAGGAAATCAAGAAGGAGCCCCATAAGGGGCAAAAATAGCTGGAACACACTTGGGGGACTGGTGGGAACCTTCCAACCATGCAAATAGAAAACAGTAGTCCCATTATATCCACTAGGGGGCAGGCATTAAATAGAGCCCTATGGACTCACTTTTAAAACGGCACCTGGGCGCCAATTGTAGGCGCCTAGGCAAGATGTGCAGCTGCGCCACAAAAACAAGGTCGGGAGTGGAGTCGAGAGTGACTGAGCGGCACTCAGGCAGGGATTGTCACGCATGCTCAGTCAGTGAGCACAAGGGCTGTTCTCATGCACTGCTGAGCTGTGGCCATTTTGGCGAGAGATTGTGTCTTGGTTGGCTCTCTCTCTCTGCTGCTGAGACTTGGATGCCTCCTTGGTGGTCCAGGTTTGGTCCCAACAAGGGACTACTTGTCATCTGGCTTGCTGCTGCCAGTGGTCAAGCAAATGGTGGGTGATCCTGCTGCCTTACTTGAAGTGGTGGTGAGTAAATTGCGCGGGGGGGGAAGGAGATGGGAAACACTGGGGGAAAACACCGCTGGGGAATGGGGTTGGGGGGTGGACTGGGAGACACTGGGGAATGGGGGTGGGGGGGAGTCAGGGAGTCTGGCTAGGGAATGGGGCTGGGTGAGGGGGGTGCACTGGGAGACAATGGGGGGAAGAGGCTGCAACAAAGATGTGACGTGAACCATGTTTTGGGGGACAAGTGGAACTCCTCGCTGCTGCTTTTGTGCTGTCCTGAGGATAATATGGTTGGCTTAAGATATGGTTTCAGTAGTTTGATTTTGCTTGTTGTGTGTTTGCCGGTGCACTGCTGGTTTCCTCCCTATTCCCCCAAGCATGTGCAAAGGCCGTGGCCATTTTCTGGAGCCCCCACTGGCCATGTCTACTCTTGGTTAAAATTGGTCCTCTTCTTGGCTGTTTTACATGTAAATTGTCTGCTTTCTGTTTTCTGGGTGCGGGACCTAGGGGCTTGGATGGAAGGGTTTCCAATCCAATCTTTGCTGGAATGTTCTGCAGCATTTTAAAATGGCCCCACCCTTTGCAGTTTGGTGGGATGTTGTGGCAGGCTTTTTCATGAATGGCTAGTCCTTGCATGAATGCTCCCTGTTTTGTTGCAGCAGCTCAACTGCCTCTTATATTGCAACAGAGCTATGTAGCATGTTTTGGGGGACAAGCGGAAATCCTTGCTGCTACTCTTACGGTGTGCTAAGGACTGCACATAACATTGAGTAGAGAGGCCATTTTGTGAATTTGTGGGTCTACTGGTTGTGGCTACTCCTTTTTAAAATGGTCCCTTCATAGTTTCACCGCTGCTCCTTGCTGCTGGAAAGTAGTTTCTGGCTTCTCTGCTTTTGACTGTGTGATTTTGAACATCTTGCCTGGGGTTTTGTTGAGAAAGAGAAATGCATTGTTTAAATTTGGTTTATAAAAGATACCCCCTGACCTCATCTTGCTGCACATCTAGGCTGCTGTTTTGATGGGGCTGGTTTGGTGCCAACACAGGCGTGCAACTGGCCAACCTTTTTAACAAGGGTCTGTGTGTTTGGATGGGCATTTGGCTGTTGGGGATACAGTGTAGGTGCTGGGGATGCTGGTCTCGATGGGCCTGGTTTGGTGGCAATGCAGCCCTGAAACTGGCCAAGCTTTTAAAAAAGGCATGTTTGGTTGGACAGGTGTTTGGCTGCCGGGGATAAGGTGTAACTACTAGGGATGCTGGTCTGGATGGGCCTGGTTTGTTTGAGATCTGGCATGATTCCACATCTCACCTCGTTCTCCTTGTGAACAGTGGAGAAAGCAGGTAGGAGCACAGCAGACGAGAACGCTGCCGACAACAAGGAAGCCCCTTTTCCCTGTCCCCCACTGAACCCATCTCTTCCCCTTCTTCTCGAGCACCAAAACCAAACCCTTTCCCTCCTACTTCTCCTCTGTCCTGTCCTCTTCCCTTTCATTCTCTTCTGATTCAGGTTGTTGCAGGACAGGGAGCTAACTCTGTCCTCCCAGTTCTCCAAACCAGAAGAAAGGCTTATCCCAAAGCCTACACCTTCAGAAGACTACAGGTGGCCAAGGATGCCATGAAAGTCGAGGATTTGAGGGTTCAGGATAAAGGCAGGTGATGGCAATGTGTTCTATTTTTTTTAACCTGCTATGGTTAATTTGGACCCGGTGGGAAAGAGAGACTGGACGGAATCCCAATAAGAGGGGTTTCTATCCCCGCAGTGGTTCACGCAGCAGCAGCAAGGAGTTCCCAGCATTAACTAACGTAAGTCCATCCAATGTTAACCCTGGGAACTCCTTGTTGCTGGGTTAAGCCAAGCCACTGGCCTACCATTGCCCTGGCTCCACCCCTGGGCCAGGCTCCACCCCTGGGCCTGCTGGCCAGGCTCTGCCCCTAGGCCTGCCAGCGGCTTTGCCGACGGCAGTAGGTTTAACCCACCCACTACCCCACCAGCCTCAAAAACCAACAGCCGCCACTGGTTTCACATATGTTTATAAAATGCCCAGGAAATGGGGCCTGATTCATTTTGGTCTGACATACAAACCTCCCTGTTTCATGATAGGCTGGTAAAGGGGCTGGTCTACAATCCTGGCTGCTGAGATTCTGAGGAGCAGCTTCGATTCAACTGCTGAGACTAATATGTAATGAAGTGAGACAGAGGGTGGCTCCGCATGTTATGATTGTCAGCCAGGGGGGAAACCAAGCCCATTAGACTTACCAAATTGTCATGCCGTGGTAGAGCAGCACAATCACTGTTTCATTTATGCTGCCATCCTATGGACTCTGACCAAGAGGGGGAGCCCATCAGGTGGCAGCATCAATAGGTAACAGCCAAGAGCTCTGCTGGCGAAAGGCAAAACTCGCTGCTGGTGAAAGAAAGAAGAGAAAGCTTCCCTGTGAAAGTTTACTTAATCACATTTTTATGCTGTCCTTTCCAAAGGCTCAGGGCGGCTCACAAACCATAAAAGCAGTAAAATACAAAAACAGCCCCCCAAACCCACCCAATACCACCTCCCCATTTCCTAGATCCTTGGATCCCACATCCAACCCTCCCCGCATAGCAAGTTCCAATCCAAAGCAAATGTTTTGGGGTGCAGTTTGGGGTAATGGTGGGATGGGTTATAAACTCCTTGAAGTGCTTTATAAAAACAAATAAACCCATCCCCTTCAGATGTCTTTCATCTGTCTTCAGAGCGCTTCACTTTCATTTTGTGCCCAAGCCTTTTCCCTTTATGGAATGGAACTACTGCTCTCAGTCTGCATTTATTTTTAACAGTACACCATATCAAGTTTCCCGTTGTGCCATGTGGGCATGAGCCAATGCACATTGAAGTCAGCAGAAAGTGTCCTATTGACTTTAACGGGCTTTGAATCAGGCTCCATATGACTTAGCTATATCCACAATCAGCCTGTTTGTTATGCAACGTGCATAGTGCTGTTTCGTGAAATTCATTTATTCCCAGCTTTTTAAAATCCAGGAACAAGCCTTTACAATGACTAAATGCATTAGTGGTCCTAAGCAGAAGCCCATTTGCAGATTAAATTCACCAAAGGTCAGCATGTAGCTGTCACAGTGCTCCGAGCTCCCAGGTATCTACCATGTTACATACTTTGACATATCTTGACGACTTAGGGTACTTTCCACTTCAATGACTTTTTGCTTCACTCTTTGCTTTTAAGAGCTGCTGTGCATTGGTTTGTATGGAACCGAATGAATTTATTAAAAATAATTTAAACAAACCTGGGCTAGTAACCAATTTTATTTCTTCCACAGAGTTCAGTTGAAAAACTACCTCATCTAATTTATTCATATCTTCATATTCGTGATCCATTTTTCTAATTACAGGTGTAATTTAGATGGCTAGCTTAATTTATTAGATTTCTTTAATGTTTTATCAGTAGGAAAAAATATTCTAAAATTGCAAAAGCAGTTTTAACTAATTTCCCTCTTACTATGCACCATATGTATAATATGCACATATGTATGAGTGTTTGTGTATATATATAGTGTGTGTGAGAAAGACCGTACATAGTTAACGAAGACAGAGAGTGTATAGATATTTTCAATTACTAAAATATATACTGTTTTCATTTAATACTGTACTCTTCTTCCATTCTGTATGTTAATTTCTTCCATTTAACTAAAGCAATTTCATATCTCTGAAATGTGACAGCCTTTTCAGCTTGGCAAGTCATTTGCAGTGGAGAGTTCAATATATATTATTAGGTGGGTTGGTTTTTTTTTCAATCTAGTAGAATTGATTCTAACTTATAATATGCATTCTTAGAGAAGTTGTGTCTAACCCCATGCCAAGGAACATAACAGCATAACCTTCTTGAGAAAAATCACCCTTCTAAGTTATGATGATTGAGTTGGTCAACCAGTTAACATACACAATGTCTGAAGTCCCTAGGGACGGGCGAACGTGGTTCGGATGTTCAGAGTTCAGACCGAGCTTGGTCTGTTCGGACATCCGAACCAAACGTCCGAACCAAACTCTCAAACGACCGAACAGTTAGGTCGTGTTCGGACGAGTTCAGAGGCAGGGAAAACGTCTTTCCAGGGCCGAAAATTAGATTTCAGTTTCGCTATTTTTGACTGTTCAGCCAAGTTCGGCCAAACTGAACTCGGTTGAACCGAACCATCGAACCCAAACTCGGGTTTTGAACCGAACGACTGAACATCCGAACCACGTTCTGTTCACCCATCCCTAGAAGTCCCCCCACTCTCCATATTAGTAGAATTTATTATTTGAATTGTTATTCTACTGTTTTTCTATGCTAGTGCCATGGCGTGTTAGTTGTGGATCCTAATTGTGTCAGAAACTCTATAGTTGTAAAAGAAAACAATGGTCCCTACCCCAAGGAACTTGCAATCTGAGGATGAGACAAAAGGCAACAGGTGGCATAGAGGAGTCCAAGGTAACCAGTTATCTCCAGTGCACAGGACAAAGATTGTTTAAGTCACTGTTTAGCCTCTGTTCAAACCCCGAGTTCTACTGGTAAAAGTTAGAGGAATCCAAGGCTGCAGGTTCCTGGTGGGCATCAATCAAGATGATGTGTTAGGACAGCAGTCTATGGTCACCTGCAGCCCCTGCTTTGCTGGAAGATCCATAGGTAGGTGACATAGCTTCAAATATACATGCAGCTGCCTAGATGCAGTCAGATCCAGGCTGGTGGCAGAGGTGCTGAGTCAGCATCCCCAGCTGGCAGAACATTCGGTGTTAATGTTCTCAGGAAGGGAACAGTGTGCCTGCCTGTGCATTACCTACTCCCACGACACTGAATTTGGCCCATTAGCCTCCCACCCCCCTTTAAAAAACCCCCAAAACAACCAGATAGAAGCCTGGCTGTGCGCTTATTCAGGTCAGCAGCAAGTTTCTTCTGGGAATGGTATCAAGTTCTTAGTCTCAGTGTTTTTCCAGTACTGCTACATTATGGCTCCTTAAAGACTGGGTTGTAGACCAGCTTCTTTGTATTTCTATGATGGGAGTTTTATGGAAAGAGGCATCCACCGTAGACAACAGTAAGTTCACCTATTTGTCTGCACCATGCTAAGAACACATGAGCTGGGATGGCACTAGCCTGGGTTACATATGATCTGCGTGCAGAACATGACATATGGCAGTGAGCAGGTGGTATTGGGGAAAGATATTAACTATGTATATATGAAATCACAACAGGAATAAATATTTAATTTCAAATGTTTGAAAGAGAAATCAGGCCTTCCATTGATAATGGACTTAAATGCATATGTAAATTAATTAGAATTCATGACATTCATTGCACCAATCATTATTTCCTAAAGTGATGCAATCATTTTAAACCAATATTGACTTTTCAAATGCTACTGTAGCTAGGAAGATTTAGCACGATACAGGGAAGTTTGTCTTGCAGAAAGACCTTCAACCTTTCACAAATGAAACGCAAGGTGCAAGTACTCATAACCACGTAAGTTTATATTAACCAGGTTTAAATATCTTCAGATCAAGAACACACAGACTAAAACACTCCATTGCCAAATGCTAACATGGCATGAGATTTGCACACCCATCCAAGTACAATGAATGTTGGGGTCCCATTTTCAATATGGGCAAAGGTCATACCAGATAGTTAAGATGCTGGAGAGGGTGGATTATTTGACACTCTCACAGGCCCCATTTCCTGTATCGCGTCAACTCCCCAAATGCATCTATAAGTGAGCTGGGAATCTCTTGGCTGGTAGATTCCAGGAGACAAAATGTTCCACATCTGAGAAACTAATTAACCATCAAAAATGGGGTAATTAGATTCCTATTAGCCTATATATAATTGGTGACAACCAATCAGGCTGCTGCTGGATGGCTGACCGTTATTTAAGGAATGATGTCAATGGGATGGGATTCTATTGAAGAAGCAGCATTTTCTGAGGTGGTAAAATGTTTGATATGACAGCACCAGCCAGAGTGACATCATGAGATCTCATAAACAAAGCGTCTCTACTCTAGGTCAACGTTCTAATTTGCCAGTGGTTCCCAAGTTTTTAGTCTGACACACCCCATTTTAGACTTGGATATAATCTCACCAATCTAGAAAGCAACAAAGATGCAAAGTATGCAGTGTTCATTGGCCCTGTGCCCACCCTTCACACACGGTGTGACCCTGGGTAAAAAGAGATGTGTGGCTGGTGTGGTGGTTCCCCAGCCCAGGGTGGGAAACCGCAGCTGACACAGCCCGGGGCAGGGAGGGGCACCAAATAAATATGCCCATGGCTGTAGAGCTGTCCTGCCAGCAGCATGGCCCGGGGTAGGGCAGGGAGCTAAGCAAACATCTGGCGGGCCACCCCTGCCTCCGCCCTGCTCCCAGCACCCTGTCATGACAGACAGCCATGGTGCTCAGCCATGGCGGCCCCTGCCCCAGGGTGGGTAGAGCACAGCTGCAGACACGTGCTAGCCCACACTGGCCCATGTGGGCAATCCTTCCAGTCTCTGAGATTTTCCAAATATACAGCCTGGGCTAGTCACCTACCCACCCCGGGACAGTCCCGAGCTAACATCTGGCAGCATGCAAACAGATGTTCCAGTGGGTTTGGGGGCCACAGCAGGCCACTGTCACATCTGTATTTACCCCCTGTGGCAGACACGGGCTCATGTCCCAGTTATGGGCCCCCATAAGGGCAAGGAGGCTAGATCTAAGTAAGCAGTGGATCTTCCAAGGCTCCCAGACAACCTTGACCTCCCCCCACGAAGGTTGTGGTGCTACCCTGAGTCTCAGTGAGATTCTCCAGAGTTGCAGCAACCCTACTAGGAAGGATGTTTTAAGAGTCAGTGGGGCCAGCACTCCACCTGACTACTCCAAAAACTTTCTTCTTGGCAGGGGCCTGTAGAAGCAGCCTGAGCACCGTTAGAAAATTCTCAAAGTGTTGGCAATGCTCCCGCCCCCACCCTAGTGGTGCTCAAGCCGCTTGCAGAAGGCTCCACTAGAGACCAGGGCCCAGGCTCAAGTGGTCCACCACACTCCATGGAAGCTACACCCCTGATGTGACCTCACTTGGGGACCCAACTCAGAATTTTGGGCCTTCTGTGATAGGCACTGCAGGAAGGGGCACCAATGGACCTACAGATGACATTCTTCTCTTTGAGCCAATGATAATTTAGAACCCAGTATTTCATCTACTGAAAATTTGACTAACATCCAAGGCAAATGTTAATTTGTATGTTAATACTCAGGCAAAACGTTATTGGAAAGGTATTGCTGGGATGCTATGTTTCAAATGAATTCCAGACCATTTGTGCCCATTGAAATCCAACAACACTTTTTGAAAGAGTAACAATAAATATTATTTGTCTGCTGCCTTGCTAAAATACTTCAAGTTGTATGTCTCAGGGTTCATGCACATGATTTAAGAAACAGGGCTGGCCCAAATTGTCATTTTTACAAAACAAAATCAAAACTTCAACGATGGCACTGAAATTCTGTAGTTGAACGTTGAAACCAATGTAACTTTGCATTGATAAAACATCTCATTTGGTTCTCTCTTCCTGCATTCCAAACAATAAAAGTTATAGGAGGAATGTCAGTTTTAGATTTTATCCAGGGAGCACTATGGTATCATCTGAATCCCATTTTATTTCTTTTCTCAATACAAGAGTCTGACCTGACTGTAGAAAATAAACATTACTTAAAACAAAAACAATAGGAAGAGTTTCAGTAAAAGAAGCAGACAGCATCACCTGCTAAGCCTCTAAAACAAAATAGGCCTAGCACCATTCCCCAAAGCTTAACAAAAATCAGTCTCCAATTAAACAAAGGGGAAGGGAATGCCAGTGTTGAGGTCTCTTTGCTGAAAATGACTAGCCATTAACAACATGCAGCCCTTGGGGGAGGTCGTGAGGGGGTTCGGGTGCGATGTCACCAATATGCTGATGATACTCAGCTGTACCTCTTTTCCAGCTGACCCAGATCCTGCTGTCTCGTTACTATCCCAGTGTCTGGTGGCCGTGACCGAGTGGATGTGGCAGAGCAGACTGAAGCTCAACCCCGATAAGACGGAGGTGATGGTGGTGGGGAGAGTGAGGGAGGTGTTGGCCCCCCTGATTGGGGGGGTTCACCCTCCGATAGCGCAGCAGGTTCGGAGTCTGGGGGTGATACTGGACTCAGATCTCCGCCTGGATCGGCAGGTGGAGGCAGTCGCTAAGGCTGCCTTCTGCCAGTTATATCTGGTGCGGAGGTTGCGTCCGTACATCTCCGGGCCGGACCTGGCCTCCCTCATCCATGCCTTCGTCACCTCAAGGCTGGACTACTGCAATGCGCTCTACGTGGGGCTGCCCTTGTTCCTGGTTCAGAGGCTGCAGCTAGTGCAGAATGTGGCGGCCAGGCTCCTTCCGGGGACGGGTCGTAAGGCGCACATAACAGCTGTGCTCCGGGCTCTGCACTGGTTGCCAATAGCGTGCTCTGGGGCTTGGTCTAGAGTCTCCAGGCTTTGAAGGAAGCCCTGATTTCTCTGGATCAGCTACAGAAGCCTCCAGAAACCTAGAGGAAACAGGACTTTCAGGGGCAGCAAGTGGTGGGTCATAGGGACTTTCCTGCCCCCATTCCTACATGGCCATACCCCTATGGAGTTCGGTGCTTTGTAAGGGGCTTACATCAGAAAGTGGCAGGGCAGCCTTTTTGCCCTGCCCCCAGCCCCTGCAGAGCATCATGTCTTGATGCTTGCTCCACAAGGGGTGGGGTTATATCAGAAAGGGGCATGATAGCCCCTTTACCTCACCTCCACCAACATGGCCTGCCCCCTCTGGATAAAACTGTGAAGACCCCTAAGTGCCATCTGGCATGTGGCAATATAAAAATAAAAAATATTATTAATCATTATTATCATTGTAACAAAAGCCCAGACAGAGTTGGTAACCTACAAGGTGCTCAATGAGGACATAGAGTCTGGACTTCGTGTTGTCAGCCCTGAGTACAATTTTCCCTGCGAAGTAGGTACGTAGGTGCAGTCTGCACAGGCTCTTCAAGTGTAACCCCCGCAGAAGAGAACACCACCAACACAGGTCAGTCTGGAAGTCACAGAGACAGGAAATTCATAGCCACAAGAAACAACAATAAGAACCATAGACCCACTGAGGCCTGAAGATTTTGCAGCGCTTTACAGAAATTAATGCACACACTGGATAAGCATTGTCCCTGTTCTACCCATGTGAAAGCTGAGGAATTGACATACTAAGGGCACAATCCTCCAACCAAGAACTCAAATCCCATTGAATTTAACAGTGGAGGATTACACTCTATGAGTGGAAGAGCTATGAACAGAACCTAGGAATCCCAAGTTCAGTGCTACTAGTGAAGTGGCTTTTCCTTTTGCCACTTACAAGAATGATGCAGTGAAAGTAAAATACACTCGGGCAAAAAAGTGGGTGTAAACAAACAGATGGCATCCCCACTTCGGCTCCGCCTCACCCCTGGTGTTGCCTGCCTGTCCATCAGGCTACCAGATATGCAGGTGGAGCAGAGGAAGCCTGCTGTGCTCCAGTCCCAGTGCTTCAGAACATCCCAGAGCACCACCAGTGGAGTGGGCTAGCCAAACCTGGGGCACCAGCCCGAAGTGGAGCTAATGCCTGTTTGCTCAGCAGATGGGTCAGTGCAGTTCTGCTCTCAGACAGCGATGTCCCCAGACAACGCCATAGAGTTGCAGGCAGCAGCCTAGAACGTCGGATGATCCACCCATAACTCTATAGCGTGTGGGAGAGGGGTATTACATGGGTGGACTGCGAGCCACGGCAGCCATTGGGGACGTGTAAACCTGACCCCGGTGGGACTGGATGTGAGGAACGTGGGGATGGCCACCCCCAGAGCAGCTCTGGGCGTGGCCAGCCCTGTGTCTGTTTAAAAACACCCAGTTTGCACAGGCATGTTTCCTTTACTTTAAAATTGCGGGTTAAATGTTCAGAGAGGTATGCAGGATTGTGTGTGTGGCAATCCTATTATTTATTAACAGGATTTCTGAACTTCCCATATCTGCTTTAAGGTTGTGTACTTGTGTCTCTGTTTCTCATGCAACACGCTGGAAAGTCTGACCATGACTTAACCTAAGAAGATTTATCTTTAGTGCTGCGGAATCCTGGGCAATACAGGGAAGGGAACCTAGGAAGCTCAAATCCCCTAGTAAAAGGAACCAATCATGTGAATGTTCTTTGGTTGGAGTTTAAAAATCCCTAAACACCTTATAGTATTAAACCTAAGGTGAGGAGAAATTAGAAAGTCAAGTCACGCAGAGCGCGGGAAAAGCAGCCACTCCCCCTTTACGGATGAAGAGAAGAACAAGGGTCAGAACCTCACAACAACACAGAAAAGCATCAGTTCATTGAATGCAAAGTAGTTAGTTACAGACTTGTGCTTCCCATAGGTCATATGATAGATAGAGCCACTTTGCAGCCACACTTGCTGCATGTTATTACCGTTTCCAGGACACGTTGCATATGATAAACAGCACAGCACACAAATAATGAGCCTCATTATGGACTCACCACTATTCTGGCTCAATGGTTTCTTATTCTTGGAGAGTTTTTTTTCCCCTTTTCTTTCAAATTTCAATTAGATTGACCAGCGTTCTGTGACTTTTTGCATGCCTTCCTTACTCTCTGCTCATGCACTATTGTATGACTGAGAACAAATGGCTTCGTTTGTATCATTCATTATTTAGACTGGTTTTCCCTTTCCCTATCAAAGGGTGTTTTTACACGAAACACCCCCACACATGGGCACCCACTGTCCACACAAGGGAGCGCTCGTGTAAATTTGGTACGTGGGTGTACGCGCTCCTGTGACCCACGTACCATCCACCCTGTTCACACACAGGGCACTCCAGGAAAATCCAGTGTGTCCTGTGCACGGACGGGGGGGGCGTTGAGTGGATGGGGTGGCCATGTGTGGTGTGAAGCACCTCCATGCCCTCCACAGCGGTGCTCGTGTAAAACCACCCAAAGTCTCCCACATTGTTTTACTTTGTTAAAACATTATGGTAGTTTCTTGGAAGGTGGTTTACTCATGAACGCTCAAGCTATTTTTTCCTGAGGATTTCAGATTGCAGGAGCCTGAAGTGACTTTTGCTGCAGTTAATAAAAGTTGTACCGGGATGATCTGTAAGCAGAACCCCCGCCATAATTCTTCTTCATGGTCTGAGCTTGTGAAGAAGGGCAATACAGAAGACCAAAAATCTGTTTTTAACTCCTATATCATGATCAACACTAACACATCTGTGTGCTAGAGCTGAAACAAATATTCATCAAAATGAATATTTTTGTCATACTTGCCCTATTAATTTTACTTCCAACAAAATGGAGAATGGCCGCTATTCATTTCTGTTTCACCAGATGTTAATTTCAGACGATTCAGCTTGGTTTGTTTTATTTTGGCATTTTGTTTAGTTTTTTGGTCATTTTGGAAGTTCAAACATTTCATTTTGGCTGTTGGGCATGCACGGTTGTACTAATGGTGCTGAAATAAAGTAACCAAAATAACCAAACTAAATACTGAAACAAAAGAAATGGGGGGGGGGAAATAAACAAATAAGAAAATAATTATTTAATAGGTTCAGTTTTCCACATTTTTTTCCTCCCTTGCGGCTTTTGTTGTGCCAAGATAGACGTACTATAGCAGTATAAATTGGGAGTAACTCCATAGAAGTCACTGGACTTATCGTTGATTCACCCCAGTGAATCTAATAGCAAAATTTAGCCAACAATCTGTTTTGCTGTCTTTTCAGAAATTCTCAATACACTACCTACCAAAGAGCCTCTCTGGTATGCTATCATGGGCACAGCTGTGGTCAGTAGATAGACTTACTGTAGGAGTATGTAGCAGGGGGCATCCCAGGGCCACACGGGGGCACAGAGGTCTCACTCATGGGAATTAGCTCACCCCCTGCTATTCCGTTTCAGCCGTGAGCCTCAGCTGAACACCCTCCTTCCAGGAAGGGGGCACCCTCTCAGGACATACCACACAGGCCAGAGGGTCTTAGTCTACAGTCCTTTATTGGACACAATCCGTGTCCTCTATACCTGGGGCTGCCAGCTCAGTCACTTCCCCCCTGCAGGCCCAGGTCCATCTCTGCAGACTCAGGCGCAACACAGCCTCAACCCCCCAAAGTCCATCCAGCCAGGCCTTAAACCCCCCAGGCTCTGGTCAAGCCTTCCCCAGGCAAGAGGCTCCCTCCTGGGCACAGCCTCTCCCACTTGCCTTGATCCCACTGGTTCTCCAGTCTTCAGCACCCTGGAGAGCATAGAGCAAGAAGGCTTTCTCAGGGAGCTTTTGCACCTTCGGTTCTCTGGCAGAGACTCTCTCCTCTCTGCCATGTCTCTCCTTTTATACAGGCAGAGTGGGTGTGGCCAGGCTTCCTCTACTCAGCCTTAAAGGTCCACTAACCTGCCCACTCTGTCCCAGACTGAATAAGCTGCCCAAGAATAACCTGCCCACTGTCTCTGTCCCCACAGGCTGATCCCCAGCAATGGGGCTGGCTCTGCCACACCCCTGTGGGTGCTCAGCCCTCTGGCTGGCCCCCGCAGCCCCCTTCTTAAAAGGCCCCACAGGACTGCTCCCTGCTACAGAGTACAATTCATCTTAGAAGATAGAACCCCATTCTTCTTCTCTTACATTTGAGTTTAGGAGATTTTCACTGCCAGATTTTTATTACAGAAGTCCAAAACTTCACTCAGTCCTTTGATGTCTAGAAACAATACAGTTGTTGCATAACTACCAATGCAATCGTTTTATTTTTAAAAATTCAATTTTTTTCATTCAACAAACAATTAATTGTGAGCAAGAGTGTAATAGGAGGGACTGGAAGTTCCTGCAAGATGCAGCCCTGAGGAGTGCCTGCAGTTTGGAGGACGCTTGTGCTTTTACGGGGGCTGGTGGCCTCCTCTGGCCACACCCCTCTTGGGGTCATAAGAACTGTGAACTCTAAATCCCTGATAGTTGGAGGGGGGAGGGGGGAAGAGTACTCAGCTCCAGCAGGCAGGCTCAGAGCTGGCTAAGTTGTTGACCTTGGCTGAGACTGTGAGACAGGGCTGAGCTGGATCTCCTACACTCCACCCCACCCCCGAGGTCACGGAACAAACTTTCACTGTCCAACCTTCTGCTCTGAGGTAGGATTCTGTATACTGGAAGAAGAGCTCTGAGTCTGTCTAGCTCAAAAATCTGTGCACACACAAACAGAAGTTGGTTCACTAAAAATACCATTTTATATACTTTGTCTCTTGTCTCTACTATTTTGAACCAATAGAGCAACTGTGTTCTCTCTAAATCAGAGATTCCAAAATTGTGAGTTGGGATCTTGAGTGGAGTTGTCTTACCTGCAGATGGGACCACAGTCCTCTTGATCTTTTATGACTCTGCATGTCTTTATTAATGTCTCAGGTCACAGAACCATACGTAAGTCCAAAAATGGGGCCATGCAGGCAAAACTTGGAGAATCACCGCCCTAAATCATTCCTAAGAGATGTTTATCCAGCGCCATCTTAAAAAGCTCTAATGAAGGAGATTCCAAATCTTTCCTAGACAACCTGTTTCATTGCCCAATCTCACCGGTAGGAAGTTTCTCCTAAAATTTAACCTCAGTCTACCTAATTGCAATTTAAACCCATCACCTCTTGTTCCGCCCTCAGTGGCAACAGAGGATAATTGCTTTCTATCTATTTTATCATACAACACATGAAATGAAACTTCTTCTGCAAGAGTTTATTATGACGTACTTTTTATATTAAGAACTTACACGTGTGACCTATCAAAAAAGGTATTAGTTGGTGTATATTAATTGCTATTGTTGCCAAAAAGCATATCCCCACTAATCCCCACTAATCAATACAATGAAATGTTTCCAATGGATAAAACAAAGCTTTAATGTATTTTACAGAGGCTAGTGCAAGCTCCCAGTCACATGCCTCTTGCATCAGATCAGTAATTAGCTTAACTACTTATATAGCAAATAGGATTTGCCATTTGAGAAAGAGCAAGGCCATATGTTGTTGTGCCAATGCATTTGAATTAGTACAGCATAAGATTATGCTAAGGAACCGGTTTTTGCTTTCTAATTGCCATTGCTAACACTCCCACAAATGAGGCATTTTTCTTTCTTTCTTTTTATTTGTCAACTCCCCTGGTACAAAATGGTGGAAAAATGCAAATTGATTCATGCTGTTTGTGATTTCAGGTAAAGAATGCTTTTGTTACTACTATATTATAGTCAAGAAACGGATGCCTAAACTCTTTGAGAAACCAGTAATGCTATTAATTAATTGTACAGCCCAAGAAATGAATGCAGCACTCTTCCATACATAAATTCTGGCTCGTTGCCTGGAAGGGTTTGCAGTCTAATGCAGTAAATTATGGTACCTGAGACAACAGGGTGGATGCAAGTTGATACAGAGACATTGTCCATCAGACAAACAAGAGGGAAACGGACATTAAACAGCAACATTGACTAGACTCAAGATAGAAAAAGACAACATTTTTGGTGAATTTCCCAGATTTATTTTTAGCTGGTGAAGAAAGTAACTATGGTGCTTTTGAATCCAGTCAATTGTTCCGACTCATGCTGCCTGACTTCAGTGTAAATTGGATTAAAGTGAATTAAGTTAGAGTACGATATCGGAAATTTTACATTTGGACACACACATCAGAGTTGGCAAAATAAAGTAAATATTGTTTTCATGAATGGCCACGCTATTGGGTTCAGCCATAACTGTGCCATTTTCATCTACCAATTTGTGACCAATTATGCATTTTCCTCTTTTTAAATTAATATTTGGATAACAGCTGTTTTTCTTTTCTATTTGGGTATGAACTAGAGGTATCCTCATTCATGACTAGAGCTATCCCCAGCTAACATATGCAAACACAAGAATCAGGATGTTTGTGAGCTATTTCATAAAATATATTTGTACTAGGGATAAAACAAGCAGCTAAATGGCTGCTCGTGAACATTTCTCGCTATACTGAGCACCGGGACCAAGATCTCGGTCCCACGGAGAGTTCTCAGCAAGAAACATTTTTTTTAAATTAATTGTGCATGCGCAATGGCTACTACGTCGTTTTGTGCATGTGGAAAATGGCTGCCAACCTTAACCAAAAAGGCAGCAATAGTGTCATAAGCATTTTGGTTAAGGGCAGCAGATTTTGCACACGTGCAGTGATTTATTTATTTTTCTTGCCAAGAACTCAGCAAAGTTATCCCAATACTTGGTTTGTCTCGAGACAAACCAAATACCAGGATTTCAACAAGATTCCTCGCTTTTGCAAGTTCTCATTTCGGCCTTAATTTGCACTGAATAATCTGACAATCTCCAGCACACATCTAGCACTGAGGCACCATTGTCATTACAATATCAATCTAGAGTTTACTCCAGCTAAGTCCACTGCTGTAAGAGTTGTGTTTGGTCTAAGCATTCAAATGGATTTTGTTGAGGTGAATTTATTCCAAGAGTGAGACACCAATTCAGGGCAGCCATACTGACCTTCATGTTCTGATCTCCAAATACTCTGCTGGCTTAATTCAGTTTCCACAAATATAACTAGACCAAAAGCAAGAAAACCAAGTTAAAGCCCATTTTTCAACACGAATGTAGTAGATTTGTTTAGTGGCCTCTGAGGTCAGCGGGGAGTGCCCTCTTACTCATGAGTTTTGCACAGAAAGGGTGTGCAAAGAGTCATTTTCAGTGGCTGCCCCACAATTATGGAACTCCCTTCATTCCATAGTTCATCTGAGCCCAAGCCTGATCATCTTCCAGAGACAATGCAAGGCTTTTTTATTTGACTGGGCATTTGACAGGCAGGGATAGGGAGTTTGTGAAAGTTTCTGATAAGGGATTTTATTTATGTCTATTTATGATTTTATGTGTTGGAATCCACCTTGAGCCTTCATAATAGGCCAGGATAATAAATTTAAATGAATAGATTTTATACCATCAAACACATTTGCGCTACAATTGTTACTTTTAAAAATTGTTGTGCTTGCCTTCCAATGCCATTCAATAGAGGAAGTAAGACTAGTCACCATACCTCTCAAGTGTCCTGGATTTTCCAGGATATCCCTCATTTGACACCTCTTTTGTTATTTGTCCAGCAGTCACGGAGAACTGCTGTAGTGTTCCACATTAAAAAGCGAGGCGAGAGGGAGAGCAATTTGAAAACAATCAATGGGGACGAGCAAATTCTACACCCTGAATGGGCCAGACTAGCCAATTAGTTTGCCCCAGGCTCGATCAGAGCAGCCCCTTCCATTCCTTCCTCTGATAAGGAATTCTCTATTATTCTCTCTGCGTATAAACAGATGTGCTTTGGGCCCGCTTTGGCAGCACATGTAACCATGTGCCCCCAGATGTTGGTCCAGGATTGCCCTGGGCGGTATTGGGGCTAGCCTGGGCTATGACCTCTAGACAACCTCCAAGGTCACAACCAAAGGCCCCCGCAACTGGGCCAATGCAGGCCGGAGTGGGCTGAAGTAGCTGAGCACATCTGTGCGGCCACGGCTTTCCAAGCCTGGCATGGGAGCTACCATGGCTATGCCTCATTGGCCTCCATGGCTACCAGTCATGGCGTGGGGATGCTTTTATTTTTAAGGCCTGCAGAAGTTTTTGAGGTGCATTCCTTTGATCATGACGACAGTGTAGTCTCTATTTTCCAATTGTCCCATTAGAATGGTTAATGATTCCTAAATTTCTTTTCTCTAAGCTGTAAAAGGTATCTGTGATATTGACCAATGAACTGGATTGTATTCTCATGATGGATTAAATAGGATTTCTATTGTTTTGTGACATGATTATGTATTTTTGATGACATATACATATGATATTTCTAACCCTTTTTATAAATTTGTTCATATTTCTTCTTATTGATTTTTACAAGTGTATTTATTTACAGACCCCTGATGGTGTGTGTTTCTGACCTGAGCCGTGTAACCTGGGATTTTCCTCCCTGGTGCAGGTTGTGATAACAGCTGGCTGCTGTCACGTGTTTTTTTACTCTCTGACTCATTAATGACTCTTCTCCTTTCAGGGAGAAGACTAGGGTTTTCCGACACCTGGGAGAAAATGGTCAGTCTTTGGATTTAAAAAACAAAACCCAACTCCGTTTAGGGCAATGTGACTATGATTCCTAAGCATTTCTCTAGAAAAAATCAGCTGGCTAGGGATTTAAACCTGACCCTTGCAAGGGGCTAATGTGATTTTCTTTTAAAAATAAAAACAAAAAAAACCTGACCAGCCTCTGTTAGATATCTTAATAATAATACTTGCCCCATAAGAAAATCCTTTCATCAGTCAAAGAATCCACACAGGAGAAACGGCTGGAGTGGGGGAAATCTTTATTGTCAGGAGGAGGACTGTATAAAGTGTAAAGTTCACTGACCTTGGGATATGGGGGTTAAGCAGTGAAGAGAAGGTCTGGGATAGAGGTTGAACATAATAGACTGGTCAGAAATTCAGAAAAGGCCTCTAGAAAACCCGGTGATGGCATTTGGGGGGGAATTAGTGACAACCAGGTGTTTCTTAATGAAAGAAATGTGATTAACTCAAAAATCCAGGTTGCTAAATTTTGTACTGCATCATTCATCTGCCATCTTGGAAAATGGTGGCTATTTTCCAGTTTTCTGGTGATTGTCACGCTGCACCCCCGGATATGGGCGTGGCCGACAGGACACCCCACAATGGCTGCTGGAGGGGTGGGACGAGTGCCCCGGCCGGCGAGCACGCCCCCTGCTGCGGTTTCAGAGCTCTCCCCTCCCCGGCACAGCGTGTGGCTGGCGGAACGACGTTTAACGGCGGAGGTGGGGCCATAGCCACATCCCACGCCCAGCCGCTGTTCCTGAGACTATAAAGTTTCTGGCGGGGCACCAGAACCCCACCGGTAATCGCAAGAGAGGCTGGCCCATTGTTCCATGGTTCCTTGTTTCTGGTTGGTGGAGCGAGAGAGAGTCCTTGTGGTATTGTCTGCTTCCCCCCTTTGTGTGTTCCTTCCTTCCAGTGTTCTATCGAGTGGGTGTTAAGCTTCCCCGTTGTGATCCGAGAGTCTGTGAGTGAATCCTCCCCTCCCCCGGCGAGTGTGTGTGCCCATCTCCCTTCCAGGATCCCTGACAGTTTGTCCTTCCCCTCTCCGGTTCCCTGACTCCCTTCCCTGTCCCCATCCTTGCACCCCGAAGACCATCTTACCTTTCCCTCCCCGCACCCTTTTAGCACGGTGCTCTGGACCCCATGGAGAGCGTAAGTACAGTCTGTGTTGCCTTGTGTGTCCTTCCTCCCTTACCCTCTGGCCACTGGGTTCCTCTCCTTCCCTGTGATGAGTCAGGTTGCCTCCTAGTTTGGAGGGAAAGCCCACACGACAACCTGAGGGAATTATTACCACGCTGGTCCTTGCCCCAGAGAGTGTATCGTGCCAACCCCCTTGTGTCCCCCCTTGCTCCTCCCTTACCGCTCCCAGCTACCCTACCCCTGTAACAGAATTACCGGTACACTTTTGCTTCCCCTCCCCTTCAGGATGGATGCAGCTGCACAAATCCAAGGTTTAATGAGGGCAGTACAGGCATTGACAATGGAAGTTCAGGATCTCAAGACAGAGAACCAGGAGTTGCAACAGCGTAACCAGGTATCGCACACAGCTCTGCATGCAGACCCTGAGCCGGAGGAGGACGCCCCAGAAAGTCCCCCACTCCTGGCGCTCCCTCCCTCCCCACCGCCAGCATAGCCCCTGGAACCCAAAGCCCCTAAACCTGACAAGTTTTACAGGGACAGAAAGGCCTGTCAGGGGTTCTTGGCTCTCTGTAATCTGACGTTTCAAACACAGTCCCTGACCTATGCTACTGATCAGGCAAACGTCTCCTTTATTATTGGAGTAGCATTGGATTGGGCCACCCCCTGTTGGCCTCTAATGATGCGCTGTTGACAAACTATAAGGGGTTCCTCAAGCAGTTTCTTTTTCTTTTTGATTACTCGCATCGAGTGAGGGATGCA
Organism: Sphenodon punctatus; assembly: GCA_003113815.1. Classification (NCBI taxonomy): domain Eukaryota; kingdom Metazoa; phylum Chordata; class Lepidosauria; order Sphenodontia; family Sphenodontidae; genus Sphenodon; species Sphenodon punctatus. Next base: position 7,000,740 of record QEPC01004381.1, on the reverse strand, counting down.
GAGCAGGCTATCCTCTATCTCAGGCAAGGAAAGTCTCCCCTCTTAGACTATATCACCCAATTTAGAAAACTCGCCTTTGTCCTGGGGTGGGGAGATTCTGTACTGAGAGCCATGTTTCGTCAAGGACAACATAAAGGACCAGTTAGCTGGGGCTGCCACCACCCCAGAATCCCTAGAGGAGTTGGTCACCCTGACCCTCCATATCGACGAAAGACTGACAGAGAGACATCAAGAAAGGCAGAGAGACCAGGGAAAAGGGACTACCTTTAAGCTACCTCGAGTGTTCCCTGCCCTGCTGCCAGTGGCCTCGGGGGTGTGTGTGTGTCCACAACTGAACCCATGCAGACAGGAGTTGCCAGAAGCCCCTTGAGCCTAGCCGAATGGGAGAGGCGATGACAGTCGCGCCTCTGCTTTTACTGTGGGGAAGGAGCCCACTTCTCCAGAGACTGCCCCGCAAGACCCGCTCGCCCAGTTCCGGCAGGAAATGCCGGGAACCAAGAGGAGCAGGGGACTTCTCAGTAAGTACCTAGCCCCTAAACAACAGGAGCAGAGAACCCCAGGACCCAACAGACCACTGTATGCATTGGTGAACATGACAATAACCCCCTGGAGGTCTCTCATAATAAGAGCCCTTATTGATTCTGGGGCCTCGGGGAATTTCATGTATGGAGGGTTTGCCTCCGTCTATGGGATCCCCCAGCAAATTAGGGAGTCCATAGAGATAGTACAGACCATTGACGGGTCCCTCCTTACGTCAGGTCCAGTACAAAAGTGCACTGCCCCGGTCACATGCGTTATTGGAGCTCACAAAGAGGTGCTCCAATTCGACTTAATTGCATCCCCTTTATTTCCCCTGGTATTGGGATTCCCCTGGTTACAAGTACACAATCCCTCAGTCAACTAGGCTACCCGCCAAATTAATTTCACTTCATCTCATTGCCGGACCCAGTGTAATAGCCCCCCTCCCCGCTATGTTTAAGGGCCAATGTCATACAATCTCCTCCCCGGAATGCCGATGACTTACCATGATTTAGCAGGCGTTTTTAGCAAACAAGAGGCCGCCAAACTTCCTCCACATCAGCCCTACGACTGCCCCATAGAACTCATACCAGGGGCTGAATCCTCTTATGGACGAATTTATAATCTGTCCCCCAGGGAGACAGAGACCTTGCAAGGATATATTAAGGAGAATTTAGCAAGGGGTTTTATTCGTCACTCCTCGTCCCCAGCCAGGCTCCCCCTCTTTTTTGTCCCTAAGAAGGAGGGGGACCTCCGACCATGCATCGATTACAGGGGGCTAAATAGTTTGACAGTTAAGAACCGTTACCCCTTGCCCTTAATCCCTGAGTTTCTCCGGAAACTGCAGGGGGCTAAAGTGTTAACTAAAATAGACCTGAGAGGGGCTTACAACCTTGTACATATAAGAGGAGGAGACGAATGGAAAACGGCCTTCTGAACTAGGTTCGGACACTTCAAGTAGAGAGCCATGCCATATGGACTTGTTAATGCTCCGGCGACCTTTCAGCATTTTATTAATGATATTTTCAGAGATGTGTTGGACATTTACGTGGTTGCATATTTAGTTGACATTCTTGTTTTCTCGTCATTAACGGATCATGTCCACCACGTGCGAACAGTACTTAAGAGGCTACTAAGGCATAAATTATATTGTAAGAGAGAAAAGTGTATTTTTTATGTGACCTCAGTGCCCTCCTTGGGATTTATCATCTCACCAGAGGGTATTAGAATGGACCCCAGCAAGGTGGAGGCTATCAAACTCTGGCCTGCTCCCTCGTCCGTGAAAGTCTTACAACGCTTCCTAGGGAGCACTAATTATTATCGCCAGTACATTCCAGGTTATGCTCACCACACAACCCCACTGACCGCCTTGCTGAAGAAGGGAGCAACGTATGACTGGACGGAAGCTCAACAACGGGCCTTTGAGTATCTTAAGAATGTGTTCATGTCAGCTCCTCTTTTACAACACCCCGACATAACTAAACCATTTATTGTCAAAGCCAACGCCTCCAATACCGCCATAGGGGCTATTCTAACTCAATGCCAAGGAACGTCAGGGATACGATTACCCTGCGCCTTCTACTCACGACAATTAACGGCTGCAGAGAGGAATTATACCATCCTCAATAAAGAATTGCTCGCAATCAAAGCAGCGTTTGAAGCATGGAGACACTTCCTTGAAGGGGGTTCCCATGCCGTTTTGGTGTATACAGACCATAAAAAATCTAACCTTCATGCAAACTGCACAAATATCTAATGCACGACATGCTCACTGGGCACTTTTTTTTCTCATGTTTTTGTTTCCAATATAGACCAGGCTCACAGAACACGATGGCGGATGCACTCTCCCGATGCCATGTCAAGGTCGAGCACCCCATCGAGCCTCATGGACCCCTCCTGTCCCCAATGGTGTTTGCAGCTACATTCCCATCCCTGCAGGACCTAGAAACAGTAAGCAGAAGGGAGGGGGGGGCACAAAACGGGTATGAACAAAGAAACGGATTGTATTATCACCAGAAGCGGGTAGTCATTCCCCCCAAATACAGGCCCCAGGTATTGTGGGCACACCATGATTCTCCCTTGGTAGGACATCCCGGGTCCCAGAGAACATTAACCCTCATACTCCGATCCTTTTGGTGGCCCGGGCTCAGACGAGATGTCGAGAGGTATGTGCACATACCTGTGTGCATACAAAACCCCGCCGTCCATTGCCCATCAGGCTATTACAGATTACAGACGCCCCGAAGGGCCCATGGCAGAAAATAGCCGTGAACTTTATAGTAGGGCTGCCAAAGTCCCAGGACCATGATACAGTCCTTATGATTGAGGATTATTTCACAAAGATGTGACGTTTTGTACCCTGCAAGGGGCTACCTACTGCAAGGAAAACAGCGGAGCTTCTGCTTCAAGCGGTGGTACGATTACACGGTGTACCCCAAGAGATTGTCTCCGATCGTGGAGCACAGTTCATCTCCCGGTTCTGGAAAGCCTTTTTCACCCTCTTGGGCATAAAACTGCGACCCACCACCACCTACCACCCCCAAGCTAATGGACAGGTGGAAAGAATAAATCAACACCTGGAACAATATCTCTGCTGTTTGTGCCTATCTCCAAAATGACTGGTTGCAGCACCACCCCCTCGCGGAATTCACGTACAATAATGGTCCTAACGCCTCTCTAGGAAACTCCCCTTTTTACGTCTCCTATGGTTTTCACCCCCGCTTTGTTTTCCAGATCTACCCCCAACTACGGTTCCTGCGGCGGGAGCACTGGTGTCAACCATTGAGTCAGCCCAGCGAATTGCCCAACAATGCTTGCAGAAGGCCCGACACCGCTATAAAGTCACCGCGGACAAGTGACATCTTCCAGGGCCTCCCCTGCAGGTAGGGGACTTAGTCTGGGTTCGGCGAAAAAAACTATCCGTCTCTATGACCCTCGGCTAAACTGGATGATGCTTACATGGGACCTTTTCCAATAACCTGCAAACTCAACAATGTCACCTACATGGTGACCCTTCCATCCCACCTTTGAATCCACCCCTCTTTCCACGTGTCACTCCTTAAGAAAGTTCGGTCCCCGCTTTATTTGTTACAACGCTCCGTTCCACCGCCCCCAACCCTACTCCAAGGCCACCCTGAGTATGAGGTTAAGGCCGTCCTGGACTTCCGCCTCATAGGGTCCCGTCTGTATTATTTGATTGACTGGAAAAACTACGGCCCCTCAGAATGTTCCTGGGAACTGGCAATGAACATACATGCCCCTCACCTTATCCTTGCTTTTCACAGGAGGCACCCTTCCAAACCTGGCCTCCGGACGGTGGGGGGGACGGGGCCCTGGACGGGGGGTTCTGTCACACCACGCCCCCAGATACGGGTGCGGCAGACGGAACACCCCACAACGGCTGCTGGAGGGGTGGAGCGAGTGCCCTGGCCGGTGAGCACGCCTCCTGCCGCGTTTCAGAGCTTGCCCTGCCCCGGCGCAGTGTGCAGCTGGCGGTGCAACATTTAACGGCTAGGGTGGGGCCGCAGCCGCATCCCAAGCCCAGCCGCTATTCCTGGCACTATAAAGTTGCTGGTGGGGCACCAGAACCCTGCCGGTAATCGCAAGAGAGGCTGGCCCCTTGTTCCATGGTTCCTTGTTTCTGGTTGGTGGAGAGAGAGAGAGTCCTTGTGGTATTGTCTGCTTTCCCCCTTTGTGTGTTCCTTCCTTCCAGTGTTCTATCGAGTGGGTGTTGAGCTTCCCCATTGTGATCGGAGAGTCTGTGAGTGAATCCTCCCCTCCCCCGGCGAGTGTGTGCGCCCATCTCCCTTCCAGGATCCCTGACAGTTTGTCCTTCCCCTCTCCGGTTCCCTGACTCCCTTCCCTGTCCCCATCCTTGCACCCCGAAGACCATCTTACCTTTCCCTCCCCGCACCCTTTCAGCACGGTGCTCTGGACCCCATGGAGAGCGTAAGTACAGTCTGTGTTGCCTTGTGTGTCCTTCCTCCCTTACCCTCTGGCCACTGGTTCCTCTCCTTCCCTGTGATGAGTCGGGTTGCCCCCTAGTTTGGAGGGAAAGCCCACACGACAACCTGAGGGAATTATTACCACGCTGGTCCTTGCCTCGGAGAGCGTATCATTCCAGCCTCCTTGCTCCTCCCTTACCACTCCCAGCTACCCATACCCCTATAACAGTGATTGTATAGAAAATACTACATGTGGTCTTCTTTATCCTAATTGACAGATTGTATCTAGTCATGCAAGCATTAAGCTGAGCTTTCCATTTTTAAAACTGCTTAATAAATAAAGTAGTTGCACCTATTTTTACCAAGTGGGACATAATGTTGGTACAATGCATCCTGTGGGTGGTATTGATTCTGGTTTCTTCATTGTTGTAGACATACAGCAAATCTGACTGACAGACATCACGTTATCACGACTGTACAGTTGACATACAAATTTCTCAGCATCAACTAGTTTTGCTGTATCAGTTCTCCTTCGCCTAAAACCTTCAACAGATGGTGATGTTTCATAAACACTTTCTACGCTGAAACCTTTGCACGTGTTCCTGATTTGATCAAGAGTTCTCTGCAAGTCAATGTGAGCAGGCATGCCAGCAAAGGTATCAAGACATCAGTGTCTCTGCAGGAAATCACGACTGTGTCATGAGGAACGTTGGATGCATGTATAATGATGCGTGTGTTGCCTCCTCATGTGAAGCCTGAAGAGGAGTAACATACAACTTGTGATTTGATACTCTTACCTCCAGTGAGTCAGAAAATGCTCTAGATATTATGACATCCTTGTCAATTGGTGCCTTTGCAATTAGTTCCGTGGCCAAAGTTTTTTGCCAGGTCCACTTTGTTGTCTGATAATGCCATGGTTTTTCCAGTTCATGGGAAGGGGAATGTCTCCATGGTCTATCAGTCTGGTGTCTTTTACTCAATACTGTCCAGTTGAACTTTTTATGGAGACAATGTTGTACTGATCAAATACAATATCAATTCTTCTGTATGCCCGTCCAGAGTTTAGAACTGCTGAAATGAATGAATGGGCAAGATCTCCAAATGTCTTTGCACCCAGAGGGACTCCGGTGGAAACTATAAGAGCTTGCCCATCATTACTTGCTTGTTAGTCAGATCAATTTGGGGGGGGGACAAGCAACACCTGCTATTAACATATCAGCCAGCACAGATTTCTGTCCAGTTCTTAATGCATCATTTGTCTACGTGAGTGACGCCGGTACTGGCAGAAGCTCGTGTTGTAGCAGCTCTGACAGATCAATCAGCCTGACGTCCTTCAGAAGCAGCAACTAGATGTTGTAGAATATCTATGCTTTAAGAATCTCTTCTTTCCCTCCAGTACTCTTCACCACCTTGTACAAAGTATAAAAAGTTCTGGGGTTGTTTCTGGTCATTTTGTCATGGAATTCTCTCCAAGGAGGTATTTCACTGTCATGAACCAGCCTTTCTTTTATGAAAGTTATTATTTGGACTTTCCCAAACCTATAAGCATTGAGTAGAGAATCCTGGATATGTTTTGAGGCCAGGTCCTTATTGGCGATGTTCTGCAAACACAGTTCATCCAGATTGTGGAAGACTTTGAAACACTGAAGAAGCTGAGCAATGAATCTTCATCTTTATTACTGCATTGTTTCTGGGAATTGCTGATTTCATCTTGTAGGTCCTCTTGTAGGTCCTCAGCTAAATGAGACTGGAGGTTAAACGAAAGCACCCAATGAGTCAAAGCTGTCGACGTCTTTGTGATTTCCACAATTTCACCTCCTCTCTTTACAAAGTTCCATTCAGCCATTCTTGAGCATGGTCAGGGCTAACCTGATTGAATCTCTTGTTTGATTTTGAATTCAGTAAAGATTTCTGCTGGCAACTGTTACATTTCTGCAGTGTAAACATTGACCTGCTTTGCATAGTGGTAGTGATCATAATGCATGAAGAAAGGTAATATGGAAGCAAATGAATGGATATGATAATCCATAATCCTTGATGTTGTGCTCTAGTGAACAGAAGAAGAATCTCCATCATTTCAACGTACCCTCACCACAGAGCAAAGTTTGGGCAAGAAATCTGGACAACAGCTGCCACTTTCCAAGATGGCAGTCAAACTATGCAATACAAAATCTGGCAATTTAAGATTTTTTAATTCAGCAAAATTTCCCCCATAGAATACACCTAGTTGTCACTAATTCCCTCGCCTTCCACAATTTCTGAAAATCTGTCTAGTCTATAAAGACAGGCAGGGCAAGGGTTTAAGTCTGGCTTTTGAGCAAGGTTGTTGTACGGATATGCAAGTCCTTTAACTTCTTAAAATTGCTTTCTTTTTCATTGTTTAGTGTTTTTTTAACACAGTCTCATAGTTATGTAATGGACTGCTCTGAGTTTGTATGCATATGCAAATTTTATGCAAATTGTGTCCAGCATTGTCCCACGTTTTGAGAGTCAATGTCCCTCATTTCAGAGTCCAGGGGTTGAGAGGTATTCACATACAGCTTTGAAATTTAAAAAGACAAAGCCTAATTAGCCATAGGTATTTAATTCTCTTAAGTCAATGATACAGCGTAGCCACCTACTAAGCAGCATTCCTGACATATTTTTGAATTAAGAATTCTTCCCCAAAATGCATTATCAAAAATAACATTCATGGAGATTGTGTTCTCTCCATCCCAAGTGATTGCTTTTATATATTTTATATTATATATAACACATGTCCTGGGTTTGCTTACTTGATAGTTCTGACTACTTACAAGCCTAAGAAAGGGTACTATTTATTTATTGGTCTAGTTCGATTACTGTTTAATTTACAAAGTAAATCTTGAAGAAGGAGAGTACTGAATTTATAGTTTGATATGTTTATTCTCCATTTACAGAACAAATGAATATGTGCTCCTTTATGTTTTACTATTTTTATCATTTTGATAGGTACTTTTACTCTGTTTTTTATCTTGTTTTCTATTTCTTTGTTGTTTTAATACTATGTTATAGCAGAGACTGCTAATACAATAAAATACTACTACTACTATTTAATTAATTAGATTTTTATGCCGTCACACCACCACCACCAAGGCAGCTCAGGGCGGCTTACAGCAAAAACATAACACAACAACAATAACAATATTAAAACACATAGCAATATAAAATCAATACAAAACCACAGGCGGAGTTTAACCCGTCCCCCCAAACCCAACCCCCCACCCATTCACCCATCCCCCTCTCCAAATGTCTGGTGGAACTGTCAGGTCTTACAATATCTACGGAAAGAGGGGAGGTCCAGAGTCAGGGGGACCTCCATCGGGAGGAAGTTCCACAGCCTGGGTGCGGTCACCAAGAACGTACCACTCATTGTCCCCACCCGGAATACCCAGGGGACTTCGAGGATGACGCCCCCAGCCGACTGCAGGGCCCGCTCCAGGATTCGGGGGTGAGGCAATCCTGCAGGTAGGTGGGGCTCAAGCTGTTTAGGGCTTTATAGGTCAAAACCAACACCTTGAATCAGGCCCGGAAGACTATAGGCAGCCAGTGCAGAGAATGGCGCACTGGTGTAATGTGCTCATGGCAACCCATCCCCGTAAGGAGACGGGCCGCTGCATTCTGCACCGGCTGCAGTCTCCAGACTGTCACCATTGGTAGCCCCATGTAGAGTGCACTGCAGTAGTCCAGTCTAGAAATTATGAAAGCATGTATGATAGTGGCCAGGTTGGAGTCCAAAACATATGGCCGAAGCCACTACACCAGATGTAATTGGCAGAACACCTCCTTTGCTACAGCTGCCACCTGGGCATCCAGATCTAATAGGATCAACAAGGTCAAGCAGTGTAATCGCTACACTGCCCGCCCACCGCCAGCTGGAGTACCCAGCTGGAACAAGGCGGAGGTCGATGATCAAGGCCACAAATGCAGTCTCAGTACCGTAACCCGGATGAAAGCCGGACTGTGAGGAATCTAGAAAACGGATACAGTCCAGATGACCCTGAAGCTGCCGAGCCACCATCCATTTAGTAACCTTCCCTAAAAAGGGAAGGTTAGAAACTGGCTGATAACTGGCCAAGGAGTCAACGTCTAATGATGATTTCTTGAGCAGAGGCCACACCATCGTCTCCATGAGGCACCCCGGTACTCTGCCCTCCCTATGGGAGGCATTAACTACCCCGGCCAGCAATGGTCCCAGCGTCTCCCTGCTGTCCTTGACCAGCCAAGACGGGCACAGGTCCACTTCACAACAGGTGGTTCTAACCGCCCTAAGGACATCCTCCACATCAGCTGGTGACACCCACTGAAACGGATTCCACAAACAGGACAAGGTGGGGCTTCCATTACCTCTGGTTCCCCTCCTTCTTCAAACGTGTCATCAAAATCGTGGTGAATTCAAGTGATTTTATCCACAAAATAGTCGACAAAAATGTCACCGCGAGCACTGGAGAATTCCTGTTCCAGGCAAAGAGAGACTGGACTGACCAGCCCCCTCACCACCGGGAAAAACTCAGCTGGACGCAACGTTGCAGATGCTATGGGGCAGCAAAGAATCTTTTCTTTGCTGCTCGCACAGCCATGACATAGGTTCTTAAACTGAGTCTGCTGCAATTGGCTGGCTTCAGCGTAAGAATGATGCCACTGTCGCTCTAACCGCTGCCCTTCTCACTTCATCCACTGTAGGTCCTCCAAAAACCAGGGGACGATCAGGGAGTGGAAGCTTAGGAGTCGTTTGGTTGATTGCCTCCATCAGCAAGGTGTTCCAAAAAGCCATGAGGTCATTGAGCGAATGGTTGCAGAGGTTGGAGGGCAACTCCCCAAGAGCATTCTGGAATCTCTATGGTTCCATAAGTCTCTGAGGGCCAACTAACCGAACTGGTTCCACGCCTTTCAGGACGCTCACATGCACCAAGAGACCAGCCTGGAGGAGGTAATGATCCATCCACAAGGGCACCGGCGCTGACACCTCCCTCCTAACGGATCCCCGCCTCAAGGCCTGTGCAAAAAATCAAGTCCAGGGTATGCCCTCCATCATGGGTCAGGTCTACAACCTTCTGAGATAGTCCCATGGTTGCAATGGCGGCCATGAACTCACGCTCCACCCTCCACCCAGGCTGGTATCAGCATGAATGTTGAAGTCCCCCAGGGCCAATGTCCTCGGGAACCACAAGCTCACCTCAGACACCAGTTCATCCATCTAGAACACACAGGGATGCTGTCGTACAGGTAGGTGCACAGTATACTAGCAGCAGCCCTAATCTGTCTCCAGACAAATCAATACCAAGAAGGAGGCCCTCAACACCCGAGATAGTTTGCATAGGAAACCTCCTCACAGTCCAAGTATCCTTACAAATAATCGCTACACTGCCCGCCCGCCCCCAGCTGGAACAAGGTCAGTCAACTGATGGGGCCCCTGGAAGCAACCCCCCCATCAGCTGTTTGGCGAGCTGGGTGTGTGCACCAAACAGCTGATGGGGGACCCAGGAGCGCCCCCAATAGTTGTTTGGTGGCAGCTCTTTCTGTGGGCCCGATTCTGATGAACAGTAGGGTCCTGTCCCATGTGGAGAGGTCCTCAGGATGACCCGGGGTATGGAGGGATCTGTGACGGCAGCCCCCGTGCCTGGGTTACTGGGGGGGAAGGGCTGCTCAAGTGAACAGCCTTCCGCGCTGACCTAAGGAGTGGGAGCTGCCTCCAGGGTAGTGACATAGAACAATCTGGATAGCTTTTGTAAGCTGGGCCAGTTCCAACAGCATGTTCTCAGATAGCCCAATGCATGGGTGTTCATTTAAGAACAAATAAAGGTCATAGCTACAGGATTGGAATCTGAAAGCAGCAACTCTGAAAAGGATTTGGGTGTCGCAGTACATAAGCAACTGAATATGAACTACAAGTATGATGCTGGGTGGGTGCAGCCACGAGACTCCATGGGTAAGCTACCATACCTTGGGTAGCCGTAACCCACTCTGGGCAGCTGGGCCACACAATGCAGTGCATCGTGTGGCCAGAGGCCGCCAGATGTTCCCACCCCACCCCGGGTTAGGGCAAGGAGCCAGCTGCTGCACAATATGTCCCTGGAATAAATCCAAGGATGCATTGCATAGCAGCCTTACCCTAAACGGGGTAAAGCTGCCCAGGGCGGGGCAACTTGTGTGGCCGGGCCGCGTCTGCCCCGCCATGTGGTGAGTTCAGCTGTTCGGCTTTGAGCAGCGGGTGCTGTAGCCCATCGTGCGTGGCCACGTCACAGCTGGAGGCAGGATCTTGCGTGGAGTGGGGGAGGGAGGCGGGGCAGAGCTAGGCGCCTGCTCGTGTGGCTAGCACCGCCCCAGCCATAACAGAAGCGCCAACAGCAGCGGGTTGCCCATGTGGAGGGCACCATCTGCCCAGCTCCATGAGCTTGCCCCAAGTGTGGCAGCAGGGCTTACCCATCATGGGGCTGTGTGGGGATCAGGTCCTCCACAGCCTGTGTGGCTGCACCTGCTGTGTCAAAAAGGGCTAACATGATCCATGGATTTGTTAATAGGGGAGTAATGAGTAGGAGCAGAGAAGGGATTTTAACTCTGTGCCAGGTGCTGATGAGACTGCTACTGGAATACTGTGTTGAGTTTTGAACTGCACATTTTTAAAAGACTGTTGAAAAATTGGAAGATGATTCAGAAAAGAGCTACAAGAATTATCTGAGAGCTGGGAAAGAAGTCTCACAATGAGAGATTTGTGGCATGTGATGCATTTGTTCTATCAAAAATAAGGCTAACAGGTGACTTGATTTTAAGTACTTTCATGAGGATTCTACCTTAATGCTGTTGTGACTCTAGAATGAAGAATACAGCTTTAACCAGCTTGAATATATTTTTCTGCTATAGTTATCCTATTCCAAAGTTCTCTCTCTCCATTACTAAATGTAAAGATGTACTTCTTGAATGTTCAGGAACAGTGGAAGTTTTAACCAAGTACATACCCATAACCAATACCCACAAGAGGAGTATTGCATATATTTTTATTATAATATATATTAGAGTTGCATATATTTTCATTGTAATGTGGAAACGCTTTGGACAAGTCACTCTCTCTCAACTTCAGTTTGCCATCTGTAAAATGGAAATAATAATGACCTACCTTATGGGGTTTTGTGAAGGTGACTAGATGAGGAATGTAAAGCATTCTGAATACTGAAAGTGCTATTTAAGTTATAAATAATAATATAATTGTTTTTAGCCAAGCAAGATAAAACCTAGATTGGCCACAAAAAGCAGGAAAACCCTGGCTATATTAACCTTTAAAGCACCTGTTTGTTAGATAATTATTTAAAAGCTCAAAGGACCTTGCTAATTTTCAATGGTGCATTACTGAATAACAGAAACTGTACACTGCAGTTCTGTTTGCTGATACCAACTTCTTTCTCCCATTGTTTTGCTTGGAAAATACAATGCCGTTTGCCTCTATTCTCTGAAACAATTAATAATAAAATAAAGGTGGCAATTTACACTTTGACTCTGGAAAGTCAGCACAGCTTTACTTCCCTTTTGTTTGCTTTATTGTGGTCCGTGCATTCTGCACTAAGCTATTTCTGTGCGGAAAGTCACTGCAGCTCCTCAAAGCAGATCCTGCTCCACCTGCTCTTTTGGGGCGAGTGGGGCCGAAGTATTCCATCTATTATTAATACAACTGGCCTCTCGCAAAACATTAGGACTTTGCTGCTTAAAACATGCGTGAACTTGCTGCCAAATAAGGTGGATGAGTAAAGAGACAAGAAAAACGATGTACTTGAAAGGAATGTGGCCTTAGGCTTCTCTTTCCCATATTACATATCAGTATATGTGAATTCTACATCACACATATTCTACATAGTTTACATACTCTCATCATCGCTTGAAGTTCCTTTGTATGATTTTTTCAGTCTATCTTTGTAGTTGGTTTTATTAAACTTTCAGCTACCAGGCCAAGTATATATTGACCTTTACAGCCAGATGCTCTCTATAAAAGAATATCATTATAAAAGGACTACGACTGTGAATAGGGATATTATTTTGTTGCAAAGGTTATGGTAGTCTTTGGAATTGTGAATTTGTGAGAGTTCACATGAGTTTTGGGGAATTACAAACTTGGCTGTGATTCTTTTGAGAAGTCTATCAGTGCCTGTCAAAACTGCGGACTGAAAGATCATTCTTTTCTTACAAGGATGCCTTGCAAGACGACAGGCATGGAATAAAGGATGACAGCTTTGTGATGTACAACATGCTGTTTCAGAATCACTGTGCAGTGGCCATTCCGTATTCTAAAATAACAGCTAAACTTGCCAAAAGCAGCAGTTGTCTTATCAATTTTAATGATACATATGTTAGCACTGTTCATTGTGCTAAAGCTTTTACTACTTAAATTATCTTGTGTATGTTAAGGTAGCGAAAACTACATTATTTGGGGACCTCTCCATGACTTTTCCTTTTCCCCCCCAAGCGTCTGCTGTGAAATTTCTTTAAAAATTACTGTGACAAAATAATACATAATTTAAGGTCCTTTTAGCCTGGTTTCTAATGGAAAGAAGGCTTATGTGCAATCTCTGCAAGTGTAAGAATGTGTGTGTGTGTGTGTTCGTGTGTGTGTTCTTGTGTTCGTTCCTTAATAATTTTTGGATCTCGCAGACCAATTTCATCCAAGTGTAGGAGAGGGGGAGAAATCCCAAAGGCAAATACAACCCCAACATTTCCTAATGCAAAATGAACCCAAAGGGAAAATAAATCAATCCTATTTATGTACACTGAGGACTACTTGCCCCTCGAAAAACTTGGCTTTGTTAGTTTGGATGCTTGTTGAACAGAACTATTATTTTTTTTATTTGCAAATTGTTCAGGAACAGATCCTAATTATCTTCATATATATCCATAATCTGTGGTAGCCAAATAGCTTGGATGAATATTGCTCAGCTCTTGGAAAGGTTATTGAAGCACTTTGCTTTAATTATTCACTATTCCTTATGTGCGTTGTGGGGGAGGCCGCTAACATCAACTGGCATGGTTTCTGATCCATGGCTTATATGTACTATATAAATGTATGCCGGTGTACAGACTGTGCACGAGTCCTCTGGACCTGAGTGGATTCCACCTAGATAGTAAACACCAGAGGAGTCCAAAGATAGCTAAAGCACATTAAAAATGCAAGAGTATATTGGCAAAAAGTTTTTGTGGTATTTACCCAGCTCTACCCATCATCCAATGGGTGGGGTTGGGGGTTTTCAAATTATGTTTACATTATATTTTCTGTGTTTTTATAATGGCATTGTTAATATCTCTCTTTATAATATTGTAATTCTGTTTGTAATCTTTTTTGTAAGCCGCTCTGAATCCTTTTGGAGAAGGGCAGGATATAAATAATTTCTAATAATAATAAATAATAATAATAATCCAGTTGAGCGGACCAAACTGTATCTGTTTGTATCAATAATGTCATGAACTCTATTTCTTAGTGAAATTCTCAGGACACAGAAGCGAGCCCTATGAGTCCAAAGATTACAGGACCTTTCCAAAAGCTAATTTGGCAAAGCTAATATTTGTATCTCCCTAATATTTATATATAATCGAGCTCCTATCATTTGGAAAAACAAAGATCAAAAAGTGTTAATTAATAAAAGATATCACGTCTTATTAACGTTCAGACAGTAATTACCAAAATCACAAATCCATCTGTTAAGCAGTCAGCAAACAAGACAAATGACTATGTTCTGTTAAACAGATTATAAAATGCCTCAGGGAAGAAAATCTAATAGCCCCGACTAAATGATGAATCAAACAACCACCACCCATTTTGCCACATGAACTGCACACACGCCCACACACAAACACACACACACACCACCCCTATCATTATCAATGCTTCCTACTGCATTGTATGAATTGCAAGGAATGGCGGCTACATTTCAGTTGAATGACATGATCCTTAACATTTATTTCTCCCTTTTTTATCCTTCATGGTCAAAACATGATGCTCTGTTTCCTAAAATGGAACGCCATCAGCAACAAGACACCGGCATAGCAGATATTATGTAAAATCGCCTTAAATTCAATTCCCCTGGTCCAGATGGGAATCAGGTTAATCCAATTTGATCAACCAAATTGATTCATGTCTTGTCAGTTTTCTAGATTTTTTTTACATTTTTTAAAAAAGAAGTAGTTTTCCCAGTTAAATTAATCATTCAATGTATCCAGGACACCTTCGCTATAACAGTTCTCTTGGGATCAAAGCCTTTCAACCATTATAGTGAAGGGCTTGTAACAGCAAAAGGACAAGTCAATTAATGAAAATCTAAATACCAGGAAGAGCTGAAGATCCACAATAACAAGAGGTGTTATAGCAGCGGTGTATTGGTGTGTTTCTGGACAGACAATACAGAGTTAGAATGGGTTTCCAAATAATGGTGCCACACACTCCTGCATGCAATACGTGTACACAATTGCAACTTGCAGGTCTGTAGCTAATGGGGTGGAGAGATGTAAGCCCCCCTCCCCGCACATCAGTAGTAAATAAGAAGTGTTCTAGGTTTTTCCCCTCAGTTTCTTAGTTTAAAAAAGTTGCCCCACCCCTTGTCACGTAATCTGTGGCCCAGACGACCACGATTGCAACAATCACAATTGCTTACTCAAGCTGGATAACTCACGTAGGAGGCTTACACAAGCATCTCAAAGTAATTTACAAATATTAATAAGATGAGCTACTCCATTTCCCTAGAACAGGAGTGGGGAGCCTTTTCCTTCCAGGGCAACTTAGAAAATGATTTCATTTTATTTATTTCACTGTATTTTTAATCTGCTTCCTCCTGCACACAGGCAGCTCGGAGCAGCTTACAACAAAAATAAGTTAAAACACATAAAATCTTATAAAACTCTATAAAACAATATAAACATACAGTGGAACCCAAAACACCCCTTCCCTCAACCCTCACCTCCCTACCAGACAAGCTCACCAAAGGCCCGGCGGAACAGCCAGGTCTTACACAGTCTTCGGAAAGAGAGGAGGTCCGGGGCCAGGTGAGCCTCCGCTGGGAGGGAATTCCACAGCCTTAGGGGCTGCCACCGAGAACCCCCTCCCCATCGTTGCCTCCCGGGGGACCTCGGGTCAGGCGTCCCTGGCTGATTACAGGGCCACACCATGGCCCGGGGTATTTATTTATTTGTTTATTTTATTTATTTAAAATTTATATCCCGCCCCTCCTGCCCACAGGGCATCCCAGGGCAGTGAACAACAATCAATAAAACAATAACAAATTTTTAAAAACAATTTAAAAATACAATATGCGGGGAACCCCCCCGCCCCCTTTGTCAAAAGCCTGATGAAACAGCCAGGTCTTACATATGCGCCAAAATATCAGGAGAGTGGGGGCCAACCAAGTGAATTCCACAGCACAGGGGCAGCCACCAAAAAAGATCTCACATCGGTGGCCACCCGCCTCGCCCGGGGAACCTCCAAAAAGGCTCCCACAGACGATCTCAAGGGTCGCATGGGCACATG
>QEPC01004381.1:6964681-6984662 GCA_003113815.1 Sphenodon punctatus | reverse complement strand
GTTTATTTAGAAGCTGTCAGCAGGCCCCACCCCATCCCTTAAGCCCTGCCCCATCCCTTAAGCCCCGCCCACTTTGGGGTTTTGGCGCGCGCGCGTGCTCTGCACGCACGCACATAGGGGGCCCATAACTGAGACTTGAGCCCGGGCCCTTCTCAACCTTGCTACGCCCCTGCACTGAGGACCAAGTAGCAGCCTTACAAATGTCGAGAATAGGAACCCCATGGAGATAGGCTAAAGAGGAGGCAACTGCCCTAGTGGAGTGAGCTCGAAGGTGAGAGGGGGGAGGCTTCCCCGCCCATTCATAGCACTTCTGGATGCACAGGAGGATCCACTTGGACAGTCTCTGCGACGCAAGACGAACCCTGATGCGTTGGCCACCATATGAGATGAACAAGGCATCTGATGCTCTGATGGGTCGAGTACAATTAATGTAGAAGGCGAGAGCTCGCTTAACGTCTAGAGTATGAAGTGTCTGCTCAGCTCGTGAAGAATGCGGCTTCGAAAAGAAGACAGGTAAGGAGATGATCTGATTTAAATGAAAGGGAGAACAACCTTAGGGCTGAACGAAGGGTCCGTCCTGAGGTCCACCTTATCACTGTGGAAGCGAGTGTAGGGAGGAGATGCTCAAAGTGCGGAGAGTTCAGAAACTCTTCTAGCAGAGGTGATGGTGAGTAGGAAGGCCGTCTTGAGTGAGAGATTCTCCAGGGAGCAGGTGGTCATAGGCTCAAAGAGAGGTTCCACGAGCTTGGTCAGGACTAGATTAAGGTCCCACTGCGGGGCTGGCCGCGAAGTTGGTGGGAAGGAGTTAACCAAGCCTCTCCAGAAGGTTCTTGTGAGTGGGTGAGATGAGAGAGTGTCGGCTCCTTCTGGTTGTAGGCGAGAAGAAAGAGCCGCTAGTTGTACTTTGAGGGAGGCGATGGAGAGTCCAGAGCCGTGCAGATATAATAAGTATCTGAATACATGGAGCATGGAAAAGGAAGTTAGAGAGCAAGGAAGAGATGTGCACCAAGCCGAAAAGCGAGACCACTTTGCGGCATAGCAGGCACACATAGAGGGTCAGAGGGAGTTGAGTAGAACTTCTGCAACCTCGGGGGGGGGGGGAGGGGGGCGTCCTGCATTAAGATTGGATTAACCAGGCAGAGAGATGGAGTGCCTGTAGGTCGTGGTGGAGGACCGTGCCCTGTTGGTGGGAGAGGAGGTCGGGTAGCAGTGGGAGGAGTATGAAGTCCACTGCTAGATTCTGCAGAGTCTGAAACCATGGTTGACAGGGCCAGGATGGGGCTATGAAGATCACATGGGCGTGATCTACCTGGGCCTTGTGGAGAACCTTGTACAGCAGAGGGACAGGATGGAATGCATATAGAAAGGGCCCACTCCAGGAGATGGCGAAGGCGTCGGATATCGACCCCTGAGCCCAACCCGCTCTGCTGCAGAATTTTTGAAGCTTTGCATTTTCCCATGTTGCAAACAGGTCTATTGCAGGAGTGCCCCATGTGCCGAAGATGTCGTTCAGTACTTCGTCTTTGAGAGTCCACTCATGTTGGTCGGAGCCTCTGCAGCTGATCTGATCTGCGAGGGTGTTGTCTTGGCCTGCAAGATGAATTGCCTGTAGGTGAATATTGCGCTCGATGCACCACGCCCAAATAGTCTGAGCCTTGAGGGAGAGGCGAGTGGATCTGGTGCCGCCTTGTTTGTTGATGTACCACATCGCTACGGTGTTGTCTGTGAGGATTAGAACATTCTGACCCGCGATGTGGTTGACTAGAGCTTTGTGTGCCCAACAGATGGCCCTGAGCTCGAGCAAATTTATATGCAGGAGACTCTCCTCCTGAGACCAGAGGCCATGAACCCTTGTGCTGTCCATGTGGGCTCCCCATCCTGTGAGTGAAGCATCGGTAGTGAGTGAAGTGCCATGGCAGGGGGGCACTATATAAAGATTATTATTAATATCTTAGTGTCTCCAATATTCCAAGAATAAATAAATATTTGGCAGAACTCCCTAAGTCATGGCTACTGCCTGCAGGGATCACTTTCACTCAGGTCCTTTTTAAACGGACCACGGTCGGTGGGTGGGTGGGTGGCTGCGGTGGGTGTGCACCCATTCCCATGGGCACACACCCACCTCCACCCACAGAGCATCGGGCATGGGAGCCCATTGCTCTGTGAGTGGGTGATGGGTGGAGGTGGGAGTAGCGCAGGAGCGTGCATGCACCCCCACCCATCCCCCACGGTATTCACACAGGTGCCTCCACCCCTCCCCACACAGCGAAACTGCGTGGAGATGGGTGGGGGCGTCTTGTGTGAAAAGGGCCTCAGTGCCAGTGGGTAGGGAGAAATGGCCCCTGGTTGTGTGTTGGTGTGGCCGAGCCAGACAGGGTGTGTGAATAGGCAGGTGCTGGCCCCATAATGGTTGCCTGCGCATCCCTCTTGGCCCTACTTCTGCCTAGGGCTAGAAGGCCGGCAGGCTCAGACCTTCAGGCAGTCTGTGGGTCAGTAGGAACTCATTCAGTGCAGGCGTGTGTAGGGAGCTGTCTAAAACTGGAGGGAAAAACCAAAGGACATTGCTCTAAACTTAGGTCAGGCCTAATTCCCACTAAATAATAGAGGCGGCGACGAAGCCAGGGAGGCAGTTGTGACATAGCATCGTCCAGGGTAAGCACTTACCATCACAGGATGACTGAGAACCCTGCTAATGCCAACACCAATTGCTCAAGGAGGATGTGTTAAGCACCCAGTAATCACAAGACTGGCTTAAAAATCATGAGATTTTACAACTGAATAAACTGTGGGTTTCTATTTTTTAATCTGGCTTCTGGTTTCAGAGCCTTTAGATCACATCACAGGCACATTTCCAAGCTTTTCTCCACAATTCTGAATGGTAGAATCTTACCATCATTAAAAAATGAAAGCTGAAACTCTCATGTTTTTAGCAAGAGTACACGGACCAAGCAAAACTGTTTTGTGTCCCGCAGGCCTTATTCTGTGTACCCTGGAGTAGAACATGATCTGGAGTCTCAGCGTTTCATTTCCCCATCCCTAACCTTTGTTCAACTAGTCTTGCACACATAAAATGTCATGAGGGTGAGTTTTATGGCTCCCAAGTTTGTTTGTTTATTTATTAAATAAATGTAATACCCCGCCCCTCCCACACAGCGACTCGGGACAGCTTGCAAACAAAAGTTTCAAAACGTCAACATATGGAAGATTAAAACAAACTTCATATCCCTGAAACCATACCCTCCCATCCCACCCTACCCATCTTCCCCACCAAAGGCCAGGCGGAACAGCCAGGTCTTACAGCTACGTCGAAAAGTGGGAAGATCCAGAGCCAATCGGGCCTCTATTGGCAGGGAGTTCCACAGCTGCAGAGCGGCCACTGAGAACACCCATTGTGGCCCCCTGGAAGACTCAGGGCACCTCCCAATGATCGCAGGGGTTGATTTAGGACCTGGGGGGTGAGGAGGTCCCGCAGATAGGTCGGGCCCAGACCATTTAGGGCTTTATAGGCAAGCACCAACACCTTGAATCTGACCGGAAGACTACAGGCAGCCAGTGCAGAGAACGAAGAACTGATGTCATATGTTCCCAACAGCCCAGTCCCACCAAGAGGCAGGCTGCCACGTTCTGCAGTAGCTGCAGTCTCCGAACCATCACCATGGGTAGCCCCACACAAAGCACGTTACAGTAGTCTAACCTAGAAGTGATGAAAGCATGGGTGACAGTGGCCAGGTCAGAGTCCGAAACATACGGCTGAAGCCAACGTACCAGATGTAATTGGCGAAAGGCACTCCTTGCCACAGCCTTAACCTGGACATCCAAGCGGAGCTGCGAATCAAGGAACACCTCCAGACTCCGAACCTGAGGAACTAGTGGACGACAGACCCCATCAATAATGGGGGCTGTCATCGCCACCACCTTACCCACCAACATCACCTCCATCTTGTCGGGATTCAGCCTGAGTTGATTAGCCCTCATCCAATCCCCCACAGCTGCCAAACACTCTGTAAGCACTGAGACTGTTGGGCCTGGGTCTGATGAAAAAGAGAGGTAAAGCATATTGCATATTGATGACATTGCACGCCAAACCTCCTGACCACCTCGCCAAGCAGCTGCATATACACGTTGAACAGAAGAGGGGGCAAAACAGAACCCTTCAGAACTCCACAGCAGAGGTCTTGGTATGATGAAAAATAATCCCTAAGCACCCCTCGTTGAGTTCTTCCGGTTAGGAAGGAGCGGAACCATTCAAGAACCATTCCACCCACTCCCGCACATTCCCACAGATGAGTCAACACCTCATGATCAATGGTATCAAATGCAGCCGACAGATCTAATAAGATCAGCAAGGTCGATCAACCCTGAACTAATTCCTGGCGTAGGTCATCAACCAATGCCACAAGTGCAGTCTCAGTGTCATAACCCAAGTAACCAAGCCAAGTACGTGCACTTGAGACCTCGCATCTTCATGAATGTTAGACCCCTTGTCTCTCCCTCTGTTCCCCTTCCTAAGTCTCTCCCCCAGCTCCTGTCTCTCAGATTGTAAGCCCTAGGGGCAGGGACCGTGTCTATTTTATTACTTTGTAAAGTGCCAGGTACACTGCTGGCGCTATATAAATGTTTGTTAATAATAATAATAATAATAACCCGGGCAAAAACCAGACTGCGAAGGATCAAGAAAAGTGACATGGTCCAGGTGCTCCTGTAACTGCCGGGCCACCACCTGTTCAATAACCTTCCCTAAAAAGAGAAGGTTAGAGACCGGCCGATAGCTGGCGAGGGAGTCAACATCAAGCAATGGCTTCTTGTGCAGGGGCCGTACCACCACTCCTTTAAGGCAACCCGGCACCCTGCCCTCCCTAAGGGAGGCATTGACCACACCAGCCAGCAATGGACCCAGTGTCTCACAAGTCAGGATGGGTATGGATCTAATTCATAACAGGCAAGTTCAGGCAACATGGAGACTGATGTTATGTGCTGACACCCTGCAGTGCTTTCGCTCTCAAGGACAACCGCCCTTTCAAAACTGCAACATCAGAATAAAGGGGAAAGGGACAGACCTGAATGAAGACTAATCGAAGGAAGATTGTAACTTGACTCATCTATGGGAAATAGACTAGCCCCATGTGTGTGATTTTTTTTTATTTTTATTTTTTTAAATGCACCCTGGCTTCCTGTAAATAAATGCAAGTGATAAGAGTTTGTCCTGGCAGAGAGTCTGGATCAGACTCTGAATTTCTCCAAGGTCGGGTATTAGCTGCATAGTACGTTTTGTTAAACCCATTATAAAACTAGGGTGCAACTCTCAAACCACCTACTCAAGAATAGTCTCATTTGAATGACTCCGGAGTAAATGGTTTGAGGATTGGAACCCCAGTCACTTGGCTCAAATCTGTATCTCCTTTCCCAGAGTGTGGGGGTTCACTTCAGAGCTAGCACAGTCTAATAAAAATAAATGAAAATGATTTTTCTTCCAGGCTGCAAACTTCTTTCCCAGTTTCATTGAGCCTGGTTGGCCTGTAGCACATTGAGGAAATGCAGCAGTTCTCATTGTTGTTTCTATTACCATGATGAGCAGGTTTTGAGGAATCTATCTCATTTTCTTTCAATGGCGATGAAACACTGAACTGCACAAAGCTCTGTCATTTGCATCAATTGTAGTTTTATAATATAAAATTTGTAAAATGTATACGTGTGCATGGGACGCAAATATGAAATTGCAGATCTACTACTGGTAATCTATTGCTAAAAACTGCCACTGTACTTGAGGACTGGAGGGTAGCGAATGTAATGCCGATATTTAAAAAGGGTTCCAGAGGCGATCCTGGAAACTACAGACTGGTGAGTCGGACATCTGTGCCAGGTAAAATGGTGGAAATGATTATTAAGAACAGAATTACTGGGCATATTGATAAACATGGCTTGATGGGGAAGAGTCAAAATGGATTTAGCAAAGGGAAGTCGTGTCTCAATCTATTGGAATTTTTGAGGATGTAAGCATGTGGATAAGGGGGAGCCGGTCTATATAGTATACCTGGATTTTCAGAAAGCGTTTGGTAAGGTCCCTCATGAGAGACGCTTGAGGAAATTAAAAAGTCATGGGATAGGAGGCAGTGTCCTATTGTGGACTGGTAACTGTTTAAAGGCGAGAAAACAAAGAGTAAGACTAAATGGTCTGTTTTCACAATGGAGGGAAGTAAATAGTGGAGTGCCCCAGGGATCTGTACTGGGACCGATACTGTTTAACGTATTCATAAATGATCTGGAAGAGGGAGTAAAGAGTGAAGTGATCAAAATTGCAGATCATTCAAGGTAGCTAAAACACAAGCAGACTGGGAGGAATTGCAGGAGGATTTTGCAAGACTAGGCATCTAAACGGCAGATGAAATTTAATGTGGACAAATTATAATGCCATTATATAAATCTATGGTGCGACTGCACCTTGAATATTGTGTGCCGTTCTGGTTGCCCCATTTCAAAAAAGATATCGTTGAAACAGAAAAGGTACAGAGAAGGGCAACAAAAATGATCAAGGGCATGGAATGGCTCCCGTATGAAGAGGCTAGACATGTTGGGGCTCTTCAGCTTTGAGAAGAGATGTCTGAGAGGGGATATGATAGAACTTTATAAAACCATGAGTGGTGTGGAACAAGAAACTAGGGAATGGTTATTCACCCTCAAATAGTAATAAAACTAGGGGACACTCCATGAAACTGGCAAGTAGATGATTTAACAGGCAAGTAGCTGATGTAAAACAAATCAAAGAACGTATTTTTCCACTCAACACACAATTAAGTTGTGGAATTTGTTGTCAGAAAACATGGTCATGGTTTAAGCCCAGTAGTATAGATTGGTTTAAAACAGGATTGGACAAGTTTCTGGAGGATAGGTTCATTAGCAGCTATTAGCCAGAGGTAGGTTTGGGGAATGTAACCTCTTACTGGTGGGAGCAGACAACAGGAAATGGATCGCAGTGACTTGTTGGGTATTTCTTCCAAGCAACCGAGACTGACCACTGTCAGAGACAGGTGCTAGGTTCAATGGACCATTGGTCTAACCTAGTACGGCAGTTCTTGTATTCTTATGGACAAGGGGCAGGAGGATCTACCACTTCTTTGATCCTCTGGCCCTTTCTTTACCATATAGGTAGAGAGGGTGCAAAAATCACAAGGGCTTGCTCCAGCCCTTTGTAAGATGGAATTGCGGCCACTTTTCCCCTGCGCGGCACAGGATTCCATTATTCTCACGGAGTCTTTAGTGGTCAGTATAGGGAGTGAGGGAAGTATAAGGAGTGGGGACACATCTTTTGCCTCCCACTCCCACCATGAGTTTAGGGACAGGGTGCAGAAAGGGCTTGAAAATCAAAATCTCCAAAATATGGGGTCCTGAATTAAGGGAAGCCCATTATGTTCAATGGAGCTGGGAGGATATGAAATAAGAGTTGTTCATTATATTCAATGGCATTATGGGGATATGAAATAGAGATGTCAATTATGTTCTATAGTGCTGGGGAGAGAAGGGGTTTGAAATAAGGGATGTTCCCATAAACTAAAGGACATCTGGTATTCCTAAGCAGAGGGGATAGTCCCAAATATAAGGGATATCTGTTTATGCTTTATGGAGTTGTGGGGATCTGAAATAAGGGATCTTTCCCCCAAATAAAGGAGATCTGGCTTCCCTAGGTAGACGGCATAATGCCCTGTTTAATTTAGTCAAATATGCCAGGCCTACACATCCCTTTTAGAAAGGCCAAGAGAGAGAGAGAGCCTCAGTCACAGATCTCCTGTAGTTTTGGAGAATGTCTCCCAACTTGGGTTTATTTATTTAAATTTTTACCCTGTCCTTCCCCTAAGGCTCAGGTCAGCTTACACTGGGTGTTTTCAGACATGACGAATCCCACCACGGCCATGGACTGTTCCAGGCCTTGGCGGGAGCTGTCACTCTGGCCGGGACTCAGCCTGGCTGCTGAACAAACACTACAGCAGCCGGGCTGGGGAGGGGAGGTGCCCAGAAGCGCCGCCACTCCGGACCAGGGTAAGTACAGCAGGCCATCATCTGTGACCGCCTGCTTTACCCCCCATCGGGCAATCCTTACCTGGACAGTGGTTGCGCTTAGCCCGGGTTGTGAGTTGGGGATCGTCCCGACTCACAGACCGGGCTAATGCCACCACCAACTGGGTAACGGCCAGGGCTAACATCTGGCGGGCATCTTTAGGCACGATGGTGGCATCCTTTAATCCACATAAAAGCTGTTAAACTGTGCCACCATAATGTCTGAAACCCCCCAATATTAAAAACACTAAATACATTCAAATCCCTTTAATAATAATAAAAAAGGATCCTGTGAGCTTGAATCTTGCTTCCACACTGATCAGGCTTCCTTCACTTCACATCTCCCTCCCCTCCCCCCCTTTTAAACCAACCCCATGCTCTGCAAGGTAAGGAACTAGGAGCCACCCTTCATTTTCTAAATCAGTGGCTCTCAAAGTTATCAGGTTCTTTGGCGGGGGGGAGGGGGAGGGGAAATCCACTGCAGGTAATGTGGGGGACTGACCCTTGAAACAGACTGTGACCACATCTGAATACACAGCAGGAGACGACTGGGAAGTCGTAGAATGTGAGAATGAGGTTTGTGGAGAAAAATGAATGATCCATCTCCACTTGGCCCAGACGCCTTCCACCTTCCCTCCCTCTACAAATCGCTGAACGTCGGTGCTTGTACCGCTGCGTGGTCTCATGCTGCAGTGCTAGGAAGCTGTCGTGTGAGGACCAGCTATGGGTGCAGAGCAGATGCTGGTGGAGAAGAAACAGGAGCAATAGTAGCTCAGGGCCAGGATGAGTGAGCGACCGTGTGTTTACTTTTGGTTCCTTTGTGACTCTTACTTTAATTAAAGAAATATTTTGGAAAACAATAAACATATCTAATTAATAGAACATAAAACTTATGTATAAAATTGAAAGGGCCGAGGAAATGTAGACAGCAGCCCTTGGCAGGAAAAGAACAACTAAGAACCACTTTTCTAAGTAAACTAACAGAGAGGTGTGACCCAAGGACACAGTGAATCCTGGTCTTTTAATATGGCTTACCGAAAGCTTAGCTCCCCAGCCCACACTGCTGCTGCAACAGCTTATTATACAGCTATTTAACTACTGGGATATATGAAAGGTCCTTTTCTAGTGGTTGGGGGGGGGGGAAAACAAACAGTCGCTACCTGTTGCTTTTGTATCTCAAGTGTAGAGCTCTGAAAAGGAAACGTGAAGGACAGGGCTTCAGGTTTGGGCATGTCTGTCTTAGATGTATGTTATGTGTGTGATTAATAGCCTTTAAAGTTTGCTTTTTAAAAGGTGATATTTTAAAAACAAATGGACAGGTCAGGAAGAGAGGATGGGGTGGAGACAAAGGAGGCAGTATTGTCCCCTCCTCCTGCAATTTGAACTACTATTCTTGCTCCACTGGTAGCCAGCCTACTCCTAGGGGTTATTCAAACCAGATAATGCTGGGTGTCTATTTGAGATCCAAGCCTCCTTACATACCATACCACTGGGCTTTTGAATAAGGTGCTACGTGAGCAATAAGAGCATAATTTTAATACAGGGCTGGGGAACTTTTTTCCTCCCATGAGCGAGTTTGAAAATTAGTATTAATTCCATGGCCACACATGAATTGGTGGCGGGGAGGTTCTTAAGGGATGTTTTCAGGATAAGGAAAGATGACGAGGGTCCAGCTCATGGATCTAGCCCCTATCCCTGAGAGCAAGTCCTCATTACAACTCCTTTCCCCAAGTTCCTTCTTTCAGTGCTTGAGGGCAGGGACTGGATCCACAGACAGTATCCACTATCCAGGAACTGGGAAGAGGCCAAAGGACAAAGAGCTGTGGGCCAAACCTGATCCATGGACTGGAGGTTCCCCTCCTCCTACACCTGGATGGTCGTTACTGATATCATTTGGTGCTCCTGGACGAGCAATAGTGTTCTGAACAACAAACATTACACAGGGATTTGACTGTCTATTGTTATTTTAAATAATACCAAATAATATTCCACTAAGCAACAAAATCCTTCATGCGGCTCATCCCTAGCTGTCACCCTGACCAGAAGCATCTGGTATTCTCTGTTTCAAAGGCTGAGAATTAGTTGTGAATGCAAAATATGGATGATCCTATTTTGTATCAGCTGATTGTTTTCTCTTCAAATTATTCCGTTGCCTTGGACATCAGATTAACACATCGTACCCTGGATAGAAACCTAAACTGCTATAAACTTAAATAGTCAAGCTAATTAGGTTTTTCCGCTGGTATAAAACCCTTTTTTCACATGAGGCAGCAGGTCAGGAATACACCTTGATGACTTTTTAAATCAGAGGTTACTGTATTATTATTGATGCCACCTGCTTCTGAATTTCCCTCATTCTTTCTTTTCACTTCCATAATGTTGAATCCAGAGACTGAGTTAGGTGAAAATAAGAGGAGAAAGCTCCTTATCAACCCTGCTTTTAAAGCTATTAATGGCCACTTTGTTTTGTTCTGAAATTTTCACTTCAGGCATGTTACTAAGAAACCAGATTAAAAAGAAATAATGTCAGCGTGTGAGCTTGCTGTATGTATGCAGGCCACAGTGAGGAAAAGAAACCACTGAGTGCTATACTAATAAAGGGGAGCTGCATAGCTATTAAAGCTATCACAAAGAAAAGAATTCTGCCCTCCATGCATTGCTCCACTGGAAACACCGGCAAGGAAATAATGCATGTCCACCATAGACATCATCATTTCCCCATATTCAAGTCCTTTCAATCAGCTTCCTCATCAGATTCAAGATTTTTGTCTTTACGTACAAGGGGATCTGCACATCTCCGCTTCTGCCTTCACCCCAAGCTTCATCCCTTTCACCTCCTCAGCTCTCCTCCAGACTCTGAACAATCATCTGCTTCTAGCAGTCTCGAGTTCATGCCTTAGTAGTAGTAGTAGTATTCATTATTTATATAGTGCCAGCAATGAACCTGGCACTGTACAACCATTAATTAGAGATGGGTCCCTAACCCAAGAGGCTTACAAATCTAGGAAAGACAATGGGTGAAAAACAGACATGACGCTAACCACCCTTGGTGGTCATTTATGCATGTTGCAGGGCTGCATAGGGCACCAATACAGCCCTGCAACATGCATAAATAACCACCAAGGATGGTTAAAGGGCGGTTAGCGTCATGTCTGCTTTCACCCAATGTTGGGGAGACAAGGGAGAGAGGAACCAACAGAGACAGGACTATGTTCACCAAGATGAGAAGTTACAGGTGCATGTACTTAGCTTAGTTACAGGGGAGAGGGGTTTCTGAGTGACTGAGGGAAGAGGAGGAGTCTCTGGTGATGAGGAGCTAGGGAAAGCCTGATTGAAGATGTTGGCTTTCAGAAGGGATTTGAAGGTTGGGAGGGAAGGAGCAGAGCAAATGCATTCAAGGAGGCAGTTCCAGGCATAGGGGGCAGCAAGGGGGAAGGGGTGAATACCTTCTTCCACACTGCCTCTCATTTGGTCTTGCCCAAACCAAGATTATGCAAAGGATATTCCACCTTTACCAGTTTCTTTCTTTTTGCTAACACTACTAAGAAAATGGAGGGGGGTGGTTGGGGAGAGAAGGCGGATGGAAGAAATATTGGCAGGAAACATTATTTTTCCCACAGACATTTCATTTTTGTTGAAATGTTCTGATGAGCTCTGTTCCGAAGGGCACAACTAACGAAGGGAATCTGAAGAATGTAGCAGGGTCTGTCAAATCTGGGGCGGGGAAATATCCCATTTTCATTTCACCCCTATGTGTTGCCTTGCCTGTGAGGAACAGCTAATTATTATTAGCAAGCCGATTACATCTTCCAGACTACAAATGGTCATAAATACAACCCTATTTTTGCCAGCTGAGACTCATCCCAGTGGGCAGGACAATTCTTCTCATTGCTCTGTACTGACCGTTCAGTTCAAAGAAGGAATGACATTGTGACACTGACTTTCTCCAGAACTCCCCACCCACTTCTTTTGGCTGTGCTGAGACAAGGGAAAGCCTGGCAAACAGAAGAGGCCTCTGTGACATGGAGGCCACAAAAGAAATGAAAAGTGTATCCATTCCATATGAAAGAAACGAAAAGACTTTTCCCAATGAAAGTTGTGAAAACAGATCTGGAATCATAACGCGGGGTCGCGCACATTCCCAAACTTAGGTCAAACCCTGAAGCAAGGTCATTCCATCTGGGGATGAAAGCAAGATCCCAATCAGTATTTGGTATATTTTGAATGTCTTTTGGTATATTTTGAATGTCTAGGGCTGTGGGATTATATTTACATCTCAAAAGGGGGTCCCCACAGGCAAAAAGCTTGGGAACCATTGTGTTAGTGTATCACAGAGATCTGAACGGCACCAAATGTCTGTGAAAACAGATACCGGAATCCTAGTTTTTTCTGTCTTTTCCCACAGATGTGATACTTATGACTGTACGATCTAGGAAGAATGTACTGCTTTTCAAGGAATGCAGAAGACACATTTCCATTAAGAGGAGGAAATGAACACCAGCACCCGTACAGCCTTCCCCGGTTCCCATGCCCCAAAAACGAATGAGGAAAACGAGCAAACATATGTTTGATCACGCTGCTTTCTGGCTCATTGGTATGTAGTTGACCTTCTGTGCTGAGAAGCTGCTGAAACACCAGGGACCTAATTTTCCTTTCAGCAGTTGTTAGAATGATACTTAATAAGAGGCATGAGAAACAAGCCAAGTATAATAAACCAGTTGAGGAATGCTTCAAAGTGCTCCTCAAAACAGCACACCACCTCTGAATACTTTGCAGTATCTTTGATATTCCAAGAGGAGGCAAGAAGGCAGGTGATATTGTTTTATTTTTGTAAAACCACCATTCATCTCCAAGGAGGTAGGGGTGTGTGTGTGTGTGTGTGTGTGTGTGTGTGTCATCCCAGCAATTATAAAGAGAAGGACTTTCTAGCCACATCTTTACTACACGGGCTGTTTTTACACACGGCTTGTTAATAGTGAATTTCTAAATTCCTGAAGAAAAAAACTCACACTGGGGGAATTTAAATGTTCCTCTCCGCTGCTGGAAGTGAACCGGGTGACATTGAGAGTAGCAGGCACCGTGAACTAGTGCAGGCTTGGAGCTGCAGAGTTGTAAAACCCTCCCTTCAACTCAGTACTGTGAACTAGAGCAGACTTGGAGATGTGGAGTTGCAAAACCCCCATAGGGAGGGTCTTACAACTCTGCATCTACAAGCCTGCGCTAGTTCACGGCACCCGCTGGATTCAATGGCACCTGGCTCACTTCGGGTAGCAGGGATGAATGTCAAAACTCCCACATACGAGTTTGTTTCTCCAGGAACTTAGAAATACGCTACTAACAAGCCTCATGTAAAAACAGCCACAGAATGGTACAATGTATAAAGGCAGGATCTCACATACAACTAATTTGATACTAACTCCTTAATTCACTTGTACCTTGGCATCGTTTTCACATCAAGCGATGGTAGGAGTTGAAGTACATGCTCAGGAAAGATCAGGAGCACATAATCCCCTCAGTTTCCTAAACTGAAGTACTTCGTAATGTGAACTTTTTCCGTGTTTGGTTGACAAACATGTTATACAAATAATTCCTAGGTGGTTCATACACAGTGACTCTCCTGCTGTGAGCTCTGTGGTTCCTCTTCGGTGACAGCAAGGCACCGTGACATCCCAGAATGCTTTGCATGCAACAAGGCATGAAGGGGCAGGTATCCTCTAGTACAGATTCGTGGCTGGCCACTAGGGACCAAGTGCTGTGGTACTAAATCAGTTTAGAACGGTGGTGTGAATGATACTGAAGTGAGTTACTAAAACCAGATAAAGTAATTTGACTTTGGTTGCTTTTAGACAAGCGTGGCACGCTCACACCTGAAAATCACACACCTCTGAAAAAGAGCACGGTTGGGATTTAGATGTGCGGGGCTGCGTGTTATTGTGCTCGCACATTTTTAAAAAAAAAGGCGTGAAAGACCCTTTTATTCGTGCCTTTAAAAAAATGTGTGAGCGCGATAACGTGTATCCCCGCACGTCTTAACCCCGCACGTGCTCTTTTTCAAAGGCGCGTGATTTTCAGGCGCGAGCCCACCGTGCTCATCTAAAAGCAGCCTTTGTTAAATTGGTTTTGATTTGTTCATAAGAACATAGCCTAGCTTTCTAAAGAAGAAATCGGAGGGGTAGAAAGAAACCCAAACTCTAGCAGTATGAGAATTCACACACTAATTCCCACTCACATATACTCACACTCTCCTCCTTGCTGGGTTTTGTACTTCAGAGGAGGGAGACCGAGGGCAGAAGTGGGGAGCAGCAACTGCAAGGAGAGAGAGGGGATTCCAAAACCAGGGGAGGAAGCAAAGGGATTGGGGTTCCCTCTCTAACTTGCTGCTACTCTATCAGCAAAGAGTGAAAACAGACATGCACGTAACACTGCTTTAAACATTTCTTATGCATGTTGCAGGGCTGTATTGGCTCCCTATGCAGCCCTGCAACATGCATAAGAAATATTAAAGCAGTGCATGTCTGTTTTCACCCAAAGCCAGAGCCTCTACTGCAGCACAAAACGTGTAGGGAGAGAGCCAGAAAGGGGAGCAGCCCCATTTCTGACCATACTTGGAAAAGGGAGGGCAGAATAGGCAGGGCTTCTGGGGGAGAAAACACGGTCCCCCAGTTTAGCATCATTCCGGCTGAGGACAGAGCAAAAGGAGTGACGATAAATTTCACCACTGACTTGCAGCGTGACTCGAATAATATCGCCATTTTATAGGGGAATAAATCACAGGCAGATTCATCTCCTGTGATGGAAAACTCAAAGGGAGTGAGAGTCCCGAAACATGAGCTGCAGTTCCTAACGTTCCCACTGTATTGCTGGAGGACTCTTTGCAAGCCCCCTAATAATCTCCGTGCCTCAGTTTCCCTGAGGATAATAGTAACAGTGCCCCTCTCTGTATAGCACTTTTACATCCTTGGGTGAGAGCTGTTAAGTAAGTGCCACGTGCCATTTATTTGAGAGGTAGCTTTTCATAATGCTACTGCTGTTTTCCCTCCCATTTTATTTGTTTTAATTGTATATGGGTTTAATTGTGTACTTTAATTATATTTAATATATTTGTATTTTTCTTGTTCTTTGGTGCTCTGACTAGGAGGGTGTTGTATAAACACAATTATTGTTGTTCATTACAAAGGGAGAGGTGCAGGATATGATTATGAGTCAAAGGGAGTGAGCTAGATTGTAAATCCATGGGGATGGGCACCTGTCTCTATAATCACAACTGTTCAGTGCCAGGTACATTGTTGGCACAATAAATAAATAATAATAATTAATGATTTTCTCAGCATTTCCTTCTGCTCTCTCATTCCTGATCTAAGCCACCAAAATGGGAAATATTTGTTTCCAGCACATCTTATACCAAAGCCATTACATTTGTCTGTTCTGAATTCATGTCGCGCAGAACCCTTAGTTTGCTGTACAAAGCAAAAAGCAGAGTGACTAAGCAGAGAATGGCCTTATGTTTCCACCCATCCATGTAGGTCCTTAATATAATACATATTGCCTGTGGCACTCATCCAAACCTTCCTTCCTAGAACTGCACTTCACTCTGTCATCATGTACAGTAGCGAGTCAGTGGCCAGTGCCAGACCAAACTCATTTCAGTTTTCAGAGCTGTCGATGATAATAAATTGCACTTTTGATGTGAGGGCGTAAACACTGCTTAGGCAGTCACTAGTTTAATGACACAGTGGTATTGACATATTTTTACTTACAGACAACACGAGACATTTCAATAGCTAAATTGCTACAGCACAGAGTCCCCGGGAAAGGTATCCAGGTAACCATGGTGATGCTGTCCCCAGGCAGAGTTGAGGAAGATGAAGAAACCAGACCCATTTCATTAATTGGTTGGGAAAAGGATTCAGGAGAGAATTGCAGCTGCTGCATCCCAAGTAATGGGGAAGAAATGCCTTAAACCCAGGAAACTCTGTGGAAGCTCAGAATTGTCTCTTAGTACTTCAGTTAATAGAACTATAATAATAATTAGAAATAATAACAAATGCCTTCCTTCTGTGCTTTTCTTCTGAGGATTTCAAAGTAACAATGGACTCTCTTGCTGCTTTGATTCAAAATGGTTACTGCACATTTTCCTAAAAAGCTAAAACTTTTATCCTTCTTGCGAAGGGAACAGTGCATTAGAAAAAGGTAATATAGGCGAATGAAAGCTCAGGGTATTAATCCATAATGAGCTATTGAGCAAATTGCTTGCATGTGACTACTTCAAATCTACCATCATCAGGATCTAAAAGTTATTGCAGTGTTGCAGCTCTTCAGGGGAGCATATGAGGTTAGTCTTGAAGATCTCCATTAACTTCAGATGCCGTGTTCTCATGAACTTCTTCAATCAATGTTAGTTGTTCTGGAATAATTAACACACTTGAACCATGCTTCTGGCAGGAAGGGTTGTGAGAACACCAGCGTGGTTAAAGTAAGGAGCTTTCTTGGGGTTCTTAATCCAAATACACTGATTGAGAATGCACTCCCAGTGGAATGAGTTCAGAGTACCGCACCAACAATGGGTGATAACTAGCAAAACGATAGCCACCCACAAGTGGGTGACTACTGGTCCATTTAAGAGGTGGACGCTGATGGGGAACTCATGTTCCCAATCAGTGTGCACTTCATGGAGGTCCATGTTCCCTGCGTGGTGGCACCCTCGAGATTAAGAAGGATGCTGTGCAGGCTAAGGCATCCACATGTGCTGGCCCTTGGGCCAACTCGTATTCCTGCCATCTGACAGGGGGGTCATGGCCAGGGAAGAAGCTTGACGACAGGAGAGAAGAGGAGCGGGGGATCGAAGCCAGCACGCAGACGCTCTGCAGGATCCACAAGTCTCCTGTGCTCCTTCTCCTTCCTGATGCTCAGGGAAGCAGCTGGGTGGTGGGAAGGCAATCTAACACCCTGGTCCACTTCCCCTTCAGCTCCTCTGGGAAGAAACCAAGTGGGAAGGGGACCAGAGGGAGATAGCCCTGTGTGTGAGAGCCGTGGGTGTCGGCAACACTCACCCCCACATCCGCTTAATGGGTGCTAACACCCACAGGATGCTGGCGAGCATGCCACAACATTCAGCCCCACACAAGGCTATTGTCTCATTAGTTATAATCTCACCCAATATCCGGAACGGAGACACTAATGAGCCACTGATGTTGAGCTCCTTAAAACCTTAACAGAACGGATCAACTATGTCAGCTACTCCCTTCCATTCCCGCTCTTTGTCTCCCCTGTTGCAGTCTCTCTCTCGTGTTATTTTCTTCCTTATTCCTCATCCTTTAGTAGGATTGCCACTTCTCCAGGTTTCACCTGATGACACCAGTTTTTGACCCCCAGGTTTCTGCATGAAGTCCTGATTTTCAAAGGCCCTTTTCACACAGACACTCGAACGCTGATAAAATGGGTGTTACATTTTATTATACATGTTGCAGGGCTGCAGGTGTGCTCTATGGGTGCCCTGAAACACCCGTCGGCTCCCATTGCCATCTTGTGGAAAAAGCAAGGGGCAGCCATGTCTGATGTGGCCTACCCTTACGGAACCCTTTCTGATATGGTCCTGCACTCTCTGGGTTTCTTCCTTAAGGAACGTAGCAACCCTGTTCTTTAGTACCTTTTATTCTGCCTCTTTTACCCTCCCACCTCTCCTCCCACCATTAAATATCCTCTTCTACCCCCATCCTTTTCTCCTTTCCTTTTTCTTCTCCCTTTCTCAGGAGATTATTGTTACTGTTATTTGAAAATTATCAGATTTGCCACTTCGACAAACAACCATTCCTGTTGAACACGATGAATATGCCTTTGAAATAATGGGTTTGGGTTTGCAATATACCTATTTGCTGTAAAGATGTATCCTAGCATAACTCTGTCTGTATCATAACTGCTCCCCTTTAAATTACACCTTTTTTATATGCTTGTGGTATTGTTTTGTAACAAGAAAAAAAATCAATGAAAAACAAATAAAATGAAATAAAAACCTAACAGGTGGTCCTAAAAGGAAACGTAAAAGCAGAGTAATCTGAAGTAAGCTTCCACTGCCCCTACCTATTTTATCCATGAGAAGAGGATTGGAGTTTCCAGAACAAGTATCAACCATAGGGTGTTTTCAGACGTAACTGCCCACATTTCTATGCTTTGACCCGCATGGAACCGTGAGAAACAGTCACTTCTGAAAGCGCCACCAGATGTTAGCCGGGGCCATTTCCCAGGTGGTGCCGGCACTTAGCCCGGGCTGTGACTCCGGCATATTGCTGTGTCACAGCCCGGACTAAGTGCCAACACGGCCAGGAAACAGTTGCTGGACCTCGAGTAAAGTGGCCTTTCATATCTGAAAGACCACTTTACTTACTGTGGTCCGGAGTGGCTGGGAGGGGGGGGCCACACAAAGGCACATCTGTGCCTCCTCGCCCCCTCCCCTGCCACTGTCATGTTAGTTCGGCAGCTGGACCAGATCCCCGCCAGAGTGATGGTTCCCACCACCACCCAGGTAAGTCTGTGGCGGTGGCAGGAGCCGTCACTTCTGTTTTCACCCATACTCTGACACTGGCCGGCATTGTCTGCTAATGCTTTCTAATGTTTTTTATTCAAAGAGGATGGGGGAGAAGTTATTGTCTCTGGGACAGAAAAATGGAAATAGGCTGACCCGATTCTGAATAGGTTCAGACTATTCAGACTATGAATAGGCTGGTTTTGACCTTTAAAGCCCTAAACAGCCTGGGCCCCACCTATCTGCAGGATCGCCTCACCCGCCGAATTCTGGATCGGCCTCTGTGGTCAGACAGGGACGCCATCCTTGAGGTTCCCTGGGTGTCGATCATGAGAAGGGCATTCTCGGTGGCCAGTCCGTGGCTGTAGAACTCCCTCCTGTGGGAGGTCCGCCTGGTCATAGACCTCCCCCTCCTTTCCGAGGGAGACAGGATGGGTGGGTTGGGTTAGAGTGGGGGTTTTATTGTGGGGTTAATTTTATGTTTTAAAATGTTGTTAGCCGCCCTGAGCTGCATGTGCAGGAGGGGGGCGGCATATAAATGCAAAAATAAATAAAGTGTGATGTCTCATTTTAAGCTCTGTCTCTACAGGGGCAATTTTTTTGTCAAACTGGTGTAAATCTGCAGTAACTCTACTGAAGTTAGTTCAGGCTACCAGGGAGGCCAGTTTGGTTTTCCATTGTTGCCGAGAGAATACACCAAACTACGGTCCTGCTACTCCAATGCCTATGGTTTCTGGGTACCTGTCAGACCCCTGTATAGGGCTCTGAGGCATGGTGGGAGGAGTTGCACAGGGACCCACCAGCATGCATGCACCTGGGAGGAATCCGGGAGTCACAGTGGTAGGCAGCCGCTGGCAGCTGCCCCGCCTCCAGGATCCGCAGCGCCAGCGGATCCACAGCTGCAGCCGGCGGGGACATAGGAAGTGCTTGGGAGGGGCTCTGCAAGTACGGGAGTCCCTCCAGCTCAAACAATGGAGCCACGCACTTGCCTGGCTCCCCCAATATGTTCTTCTGCCTCCCCTCCCTGGCTCCAGACCCCATCCCTCACCTGCCTCTCCCTCCTAGGAGGGCTGCTGCGGGGACACCAGATCGGGCTGGGAGATAAGGCTGTTTGTTTACAAACAGCTCCTCCCCATGTGCTGATCAGAAGGTTGCTACCTTGTAAAGAAGGTTCTTCGAGATGGCGCCCAACATTCTTACAAGCGGGCTGTGCATGCATTGCTCACCCTATTCAAATAATAGACCACGTGATGGTCTCGAGCTCCTCTAGTATAAAAAGCACTGACTCTCCCCCTCTGAATGACAGTTCCTTCCAACCCTTTCTAGAAATATAAGAAAAGAATTCCATGCGGGGCTGGAAGGGTGGGTGTTGTGAGAATGTTCGGAGCCATCTCAAAGAACCTTGTTTACAAG
>QEPC01004381.1:6939603-6954675 GCA_003113815.1 Sphenodon punctatus | reverse complement strand
CCCCCCCCCACCCCAATTGTTCATTTATCATTTGTATATTGTTTTATCCTTCAGGATCCCCCTCCAACCCTTGGAACTAAAGCTAAGCATGTGCATCTGCAACTTCTCAACTTCCTTCTCTTTCCTGGTGTGCCCCTCCCACTGTCTGCCCTCCCTTGTCCGTCCTAGATTGTAAGCTTCTTGGGGCAGGAACTCATCTCTAATCATGATTATTCAGTCCATTGCTAGTGCTATATGAACAACAACAAAAACAACGTGCCGTAAAAAGCACACAATTTTCCAGAGAATACCACACAACACACAAAAACGTAAGCCTTGGTTTAGCAAGCTGTTCAGCACAACACTTCAATGAGTTGCAGGCAACCTACGCTAAAGAAAGAACTATAGTTCTAGCCCTCAAGCAGCACTCCCTAGGGCTGTCCACCCACCCCTTATCAGAATCACAGCCCAAAATGCCCAGTCCCTCCTCCTGCTGGTCAGCGCAAGCCCAGAACACACAGAGAGAGTAGCTCCCAATGGTCTGGCTGCTCCAAGAGGGATGAAGAAGGATAATGAGGAGATTAAAGCACCTGGAGACCACTTATTTGCAGGCCTCCTGCTGTCGCAGGTTCTTGTCTTGCCCTAGCCAGAAACTCACTGGCTGACCTTGAGCCAGTCAGATTTTTCTCTCAGTCTAACCTACCTCACAGGGTTGCTGTTTAGTTCTATGTAAAGTGCTCCAAGAGCCATGGCAGGGGGGCGCTATATAAAAAAAAATATTATTATTGATAGAGGCCCTCTCCTCTGCCACTTTGGTTTATTGGTCTGTAGCAACCTCTGCAGTGGCTCAGACTACAGCTCTAACCCCCCCACCCCCCCGCATACCCACCCACACTTACTGGCTGGCTCTTGGAGGGCCAACATGCAGCTTAGTGGTGACTTCATACTGAGATTTAAGCAGATGCTTATCATGCTTCCGTGTTGAGCTGAACTAGGGTTACACAGGCACCCACTGGAAAACACTTTAGAGGAGTAAGGATTTCACCTTAGTGGGGGAAGTGAAAATATATTCTCATGCTACTGAAGTAGGGCCCAGTCTGCACACCACAGGATACAATTAGCTTGCATTGAACCCAGAAGAGAGATAGTAGTTCAGATTCTCTAAGGTTGAGAGAGATGCGAAGTTTCCTGGCTTCCCCCTCACAAATATCTCATGCAGACAGGACCATGCTGAAAAGCTGGAAGATGCAGGTCAAAATCCTGCTCCACTGTTCTCCTCACCAAATCTACTTGAAGTAACTTTCATCGAAGCCAGAGAAGAAGAAAGTCAGACAGTCTGTTCCTCAGGTCACCAAGGGTGCAAGCCAATTGTTACATTCTCACGTGCTCACTTAAGTGCCACATCAATTGTGCAGCGAAAGCTTTTGTGAACTTCTATTTTAACCAGTTCCAGAGCTGAAAAAAGGATATTGGGTAAAAACAGACGTGCAGGTGGTGCGGCGGCTCCCCGACCTGGGGCAGGAAACAGTGGCCACCCCTTCCCAGGTTGGGGCACCAAACTAATGTGCCTGTGGCTGGAGAGCCATCCCACTGCCCACATGCCCTGGGTAGGGTGGGGAGCTCAAGAAATGTGTACGAGGCCAACCCCAGCTCCCAGTGCTTCTGCCCCCTCCCCCACCATAACAGACAGCCATGGTGCTTGGTCCAAGGCAGGGCCAAACAAACGCGCTGGCCTGCAATGGCAGCCCTTGGCCCAGGCTGCGCCTCAGAGGTTTTCCAAGAACGCAACCCAAGCCAGCCCATGCCAGGCCAACATCTGGTAGCCTGGGACCACATGTGTGAGTGGATCCCAGGCCACAGTGGGACAATGTGGGATTGCATCAGGTTTGTTTTTATTTTTACCCATTGTATCAGGCACCCTAGCTCAGAGGGGCTCCACAAAGCTACACACGTTTCTTTGATATACATGAGTAAAATCGTAATTGCAACTAATGTATGTTTAAATAAAGTGCCAGACTGCCAGTGTGATCTCCTGGAACTGATTTCAAAACTTATGACAGGGGGATGGGATGTAGGAGACCCCTAGCACTAGAGTGCGCTATGTTTTCTGAACAGAGCTGACTGGCTCTAACCATAATTCATGTTACCACCTATTGTTTTCATTACAGAAATGCCTAGGAATTTCCAGTCATAGGTAGTTGCACTAGGCATTATGCAGACTCAGAGAATGCCTGTTTCCTGGGAACTCACTGGGTTGAATGCTTCTTTGTGTTGGACTATGATTGGCTCGCATAAGAATTCTACTGAGTGTCAGCAGTGGAACAACAGAGGATGCAGACAGTCAAAATTCAGAGTTATGGCACTCCAGTTCAGGAACAAATTGCACTGTCAATACAAAAAGTAGGGAAGTTGTATCATAGCCGCCCCCCTCCCTCCCCCAAGTTTCAAATCTGCGTTTCCCAGACGAGTGCTCTAACTCTCTAACTACACTGCCACTATGGAAAGCTCCACAAGCCATGGCTAGCCCAACTAGTGACTAGAGGACTGCGTCTCTCTTCATGCTTCAGGCCTCTTATTGGCCACTGCAACCTGAATCCTCATAGAAAGCCCAGGGCAGCCAAAGGACAAGCAGGAAACAGGACATTTTCTGAGCAACAGGAGAGCTTCCTGCTTGGGTGCTGCATTTGGATCATTGTTTGTACTCCTGATTCCAGCCTCACTCCTCATCTCAGTTGAGTCTTCCCTTCCTGTCCTCCAGCCTCAGCTGGACCCTTGCAACTTTAGAGCTGCCAGAAATAACGCTGACTATGGTCTTTGATTCCGAGTCTCCGCTAAGCCAAAAAAAATGGTCTTCAGCAAGCAGCCATCCATCATCTGGCAAATATTCCCAAACAGTTTCAGCTTTCTTTTTGCCATCAGCTCAACAATTGTCCCTCACCCCATTTCAACCATCTTTCTAATCATCTCAATCATGACATGGTCCTGCCTACATATATTGAGTGGCCTTCTGTAACATGTCATCCCAAAAGCTATTGAATAGAAAATCTACACATAATGAATACAAATAGAAAAAACGGTAGTAAACTGGTGGCTATGTAGGAGTATAGATGTGTTGGATAGACTC
Source organism: Sphenodon punctatus (assembly GCA_003113815.1). Classification (NCBI taxonomy): domain Eukaryota; kingdom Metazoa; phylum Chordata; class Lepidosauria; order Sphenodontia; family Sphenodontidae; genus Sphenodon; species Sphenodon punctatus. The sequence continues at coordinate 6,951,572 of QEPC01004381.1, read as the reverse complement.
AGAGACGTGTTGTACACTCTACTAGAGCACGGTTATGGAGCAGTAGGACCTGATTTCCAATCTCCAGTGGCATAGCATGCAGAATGCTATTCATAGGTGCCAGTACGTAGCCATGGGTTTATTAGATTTAGGGCATTTTCGTTTAACAGTAATTGTAGTCGGGTAGATGAGAAGAGGAAAAAACAATGACTCGCAACAAGAGTTGTTTGAAATCCTGGGACCTCAATCTTCTCGTTCAAGCATTTCATTTGAGATCCTTATTTTAAGGTTCAGTCCCACTCCACTTAAAGTCATTGGAAAGATTCCCTTGACTTGAATGAGAACTGGATAGGGCCCTTAGAGAGGCAATAGCTTTCTTACCGCACTACATGCCCTTAATCATAACTGGGGGCAAATGAGCCTATTCTAAAATGCTTGAGCTTCTGATGGTAAAACAGCGCAGGAGGAGAGCTTATACATAATAAAATGACTTTGATCATCTGTTTGATCTGTCTCCTTTATACAAAATGCATGAATGCTGTTATTTTCCCTGAAAGAGCAATATTGACAAGCCATCGCAATGTTTCTGTTCAGAGCACTGTTCTGGAGACATTTTCACAGCAGGGGGCCCTGCTTACAGAAGCCTTTCCAGGCCAGCTCCCATGCTTAAGGTAGCCTTGTTTGCTTTATTAAATGAGCTGCCACATATCGTACGCTTGACAATCCTCCCTTTGCACTTACAGCTGCCTCAGTGTCGCCATTCGCTTCTGGCAGGAGGCAGCCATTAAGACACTCAACACCACACAACTTCTTCAGACAGCCGCAACGTTTATCACTGCTGCAGCATAGCCAGCTAAGGCATTGATGTCAATGTTACGAGAGCAAAGGGAACGGGTCACGCATTTGCTCTAGAAACTAATGTTTTAAAGATGCAGAAGGGTCATGTTTTCAAATCTGTTAATTCAAGTAAATTAGTGCTAGGAAACAGGAGCATTTTAGAAATGGACTGTTCCAGATTTCAGCCGGTTTGCACAGAAAGCAGAGTGAGAAGTAAATTGTCCCCATTTGTATAAAACACTAAAATCCTGATTGTTAGAAAGAACCATTGGAAAATTACTACTATTAACAAAAAAACAGTAGGTAACTGGTAGCGCTGCTGACAAGCCTACTTAAATTGGAATGGTCATTGATTGTTATTGAACACTACCACCTTGTGGTTCACCAAGGAAATACAGTCAAGGAAATGCTGTTAAATCAAGATCTCCACAACAGAAGCATTACAAGGAAATCAAAATATGAAACATTAACTTCTGTTGACTGGCCTCTGATTTGTCTGTCTGCAGGACTGAACATACAAAGTCAGCATGCAATTCTCCCATAGTCAGGGATTTGAAAAGGAACATTTTCTCATTAAAAGCAGCCGGTGTGTGATGCTGTTGCAGCTAAATTAGAACTATTATATACAGGCATCGTCGGTTTTAAAGAGTCAGAACAGACAACAGAGCTGAATCTTGTGTCCACAGCAAAGGAATAAGGTTGAACTGAGTTTAATCCTCTAAAGAAAGCTTCCCTTTCCCCCTTCAATATCCTGCACCACTGCAATCTTCCCTGGCTCAGGAGAACTTCCTTCCAAGTCCTTGTTACAACATGCTTCTTTCATGGGACTCGGTCAAGGTAAGGTTCTCACTCTTCAGAATCTGAGCATGAGGTCTAGGAACAAGAAATTAGGGTCGAAATCCTGCTCGCACCGAGGTCAATAGTAAACGTCCTACTGACTAATCCAGTCAGGATTTTACTTTGTGTTTAGGAACTGAACCCAGATTTCATGCATGGCAGTTTGTAAAGTAAAACCACAGGGCCCCAGTCCATGCCTTTATTGATAAAACACATAGATCTTATAACTAGCAGTGGCAAAGAATTAAAATTCATATATCCTTATCTTCATATCCTATACCTATATAAACTCAGGTATACCTGTGTACCCTGATTGATTGATTGATTGATTGATGGCACGACTTTCATCATAGCCAATGAATATACATGCATTACAATATAAAAGGTAATATTGAAACAGAAAAGAGAAGAAATCCAACCATAAATATAATAAAGGATAAAATAAATAAAACCATCAAACAAACTCATACTACAATAAAGCAGTTAACTAAAAAGCAAAACCATGGGCTGCGCAGGGTCTACCAAACTGACCCTGGGCGTTTTGGAATGCCAGACGAAACGTCATTCACCCTGGGTCGAGGGGCACCCAAGGACTGGCATTAGNGTCATTCACCCCAGGTCGAGGGGCACCCAAGGACTGGCATTAGTAGTTATCCCAAATTGCCAGAATCCTTTAGAGCTGCCCTTACTTTCGATCTTATTTTCCCTGCCAGCCAAACAAAAGTAGCTATGTCAGACAGATCCTGCCTAGACGTTAACTCAAGCAGAAACCTCAAGCCGTCCGAAGAATTCTGGTTGCTCTGTTTGTCTATAAGGGGAAGTATCCAAGCAGTTCTCAAGCTTTGGAAGTATGGGCATCTTAGAAAAAAATGTTCTATAGTCTCAGTTTCATTTAGACTGCATGTACAACAGCGCAGCTCATACTTAACGCGAGCGTATCTGCCTTCTACCACTGCTGTCTGAATAAGATGGAATCTCAGCAGGGTATAAGACCTATGTAAGGCCTTGCTAGATAGTTTATCAAGATAAGGCTCTAAAGAGACAGTATTTTTAAACTGTGCCCAACCGTGGTGCTACCTTCCAGCTATGGACTATCGCAAGGTCATCCTGCTTAGCCATATCCTTCAGTCTGGAAAAAATCTCCCTTTTCATAGTACCAACAGATTTCCCCAAGAAGTACATAAAGGAGAAACCCATATTTTGCAAGAGAGATACAAGATACTTAATCCAGGGGTATACTCTAGCTCCTTATGTTTCAGTTCTTCCATGAGACATTGCATAGAAAAAAGCCTCCTCCTCCCGGGTCAGGAGTCTTAACCAATATCTAATGAAGACCAGTTTCCCAAGACGTTCTATAGATAGTAATCCCGTCTCCGCCCGGACAACTGCACCAGGCACGTGATTCCTTACTATAAGCAGCCGGCGGAGGAATTGATTCTGCACCCTCTCGAGGTCTACCACATTTGGAAATGGCATAATCTCCAGTCCGAAGTTTGCCAGAGAATGAACCTTCAACTGGAAGGTTTGTAAAAATGTGGAGATTGGAACATTCCTTGATAAATTTACAACCTTTAGGATACAGCATGCTGACCTAGCTGCCTTGTTTGCTCTGTTTTAGTATGCATACACCATGAGCCTCTGCTAGAGTATGTAACCCCAATGTAAGTAAATGATTTAACTACATCCAGAGACATCCCCTTACTTACCCAGCTGGATCTCAGGTGTACCCTTACTGTGTTAATTGCTTACTCATTTGCAGATTTTAAAGCACAAGTGAACAACTGTATTTTAAAAAGTTGTCTGAAGGGACTATATGGCTAGGGTTACCACCTTCAGGGTTTGAGCCTGAGTCTTAGGCCGCTTTTATATGAGGCACTGAAAAGTGCCTCCTGAGTCCCGTGTTGAAAGAAAAGCTGCGCAGGGAGTGTTTATGGAAGTGACATGCAGCGGCGCTGCCAACAACGGGGAGCACGTCACTTCAGGAGGCGCTTTTCAGCACCTCGTATAAAAGCGGCCTTAGGGTTGTGGTTTTTTCCCCAAGCACCATCTCTGGGCTTAGGGTTGAGCGAATAATTCTCAGGGTCAGCCAAATATCCCCTTGTATTTTACTTGCCTTTGAATGCTCTAGAGGAGGGAGAGGGAGCTACACAGCATTATCCAGACCTAGCTGCCCAGGGGAAGTTCCTGCTTTGGTTGCAGTGAGAAGAGACCTTTGCCCTGGAAACCTCGCTGTACATGGGCTATGGGGTTGCCCATCTCCCCTTGCACCCTTAATTATGCAGCTGCACAAGCTGGGAGGGCCCAATCCTCCCCACAGCCTGTGTGGGGCAATCGTAGCTGCCATACTGTGGGGCCAGCACAGAGAGCAGGGCAGATGGTCTGCCCTCGCATGGGGAAGTCAGGTGCGGGGTGGGGTGGGGTGCTGTCAGACATCCCGCCACACCCCAGGGTGGGCTGAGGCACTGGCCACACATGCAGATACCCAGCTCTGCCCACTCACTGCCCCCCAGCCCACCATTATCCCACCCTCGGTCATGATGTGGCTGCACAGAAATGGAGACTGTGCGCACCGCTCAAAGCCCTGTGGTGGACCTTGACCAGGCCCACAAGTAGTGACGCGCTACCGCACACTGGCCAGCCATACCCTACTTTGGGTAAGGCTACTACGCACTGCATTCCCGGCCTTTTTCCGAGGATGCAAGGCGTAGCAGCCAGCTGCCTGCCCCTGCCCACAGTGGGGTGAACATCTGGCAGCCGCCGAGCCCATAATGCACTGCATTGCATGACAACGGTGACCGATGTAGGATAAGTCTGGCCAAACTACAGGAGGTGTGTTGTGTGGTTGTAACCCTATGCCTCTGCACCCATCTCCTATGCCACATATCCTGCACTTACTTCCTGCCCCTAGCTAAACTGAAATGTTTCTTTAAACCTGCATGAACCAATGCATGCACATTTATTCAAATTAGCACTGCCAGAGTTACCTTCCAGGGAGAGGTAGCAACCCTAGTATCTATGGCTGATAGTGAGACCTATTCAACTCCAGAACTGAGATACAAGCAAGTATAGAACCAAAATCCTTCATTACCATCTGAAGGCAAGGGGCCTATGTGGAATGATTTGGCACTCAAATTTATCCATTTGCTAATGTACACGGGTCCACAGAACCAAATCCAGCATCACAGTCAACACCCTGGTTAGCAGTCTGAACCATGGCCAGCCTAATATAGGGGCAACCAGAGCCTACGTCCCTAAGCTTTCATTGGTCCTGCACCTCAGAAAAGAAAGCCAATCTGAGCAAAGAACCAGAATTTCTGGTGCAAAAACCTCCCTCTTCCACTAGTTGCTGCATGTAACTGGGCTTGCCTCCCCTAAACCCCACTAGCTACCAGGACCAAGAATACCAAGAGACCCTGGCCCCACAAACTCTATGGCCACCCCTTGTTTGAGCAGAGCAGATGAAGGACACAGTGTTTTTAAATGAGCAAAGCTTGAGGAGGGGGTGGTTCGTGGTCAGTGCGTGGGGCAGCATTGGGGCACCCACGCACACAAGGTGCATGGGAAGGGCTTCAAACAAGTGGCTCCCAGCACAGTTGCCCCATCCACAGAAACTCCCACGCTGGCTCACAAAGGGCACTCCAGATTTTTCTGGAGTGCTCCATGTGGGACCATGCGGTGCGTGGGTCACAGGAGCGCACCTCCCCAGGCACCGACTTCAAACAAGTGGCTGGACGCGGGGGCCGTGTGTGGACACGTCTTGTTTAAACACACCTTCAGCGAATCTAGGAAATGAGCTCCTCTTTTTTGCTAGAGGCGTTCTTTTCACGTGGGGATTGGGAGGATGCAGTGGCGGGGGTTGAAGAAACTTTGCTCTGTTACTGTCCCAGCTGGAGTTGTTTTGAGGAAAACAGAGCACTTTGCTTCCCAAGACACCTTTCTTCAGCCCTAAAATTCATACCTAAAATGTAAACTTCTTGGAATACTGTTTGCACTTCCACACAGTCAAAGAAGTTTCACTCTTTGAATAAATCAAACATTTCCTTACTATTCAGCGTTATGCACACTGGGTGCAATCCTCATTCGTCCAGGTAGGCACGGGGTTTGTGCACACGTAACCTGCACACCAAAGTGCCGTGTAAGACTCAAGTAGGTGCCACGTTTTCATTCATGGTAAGATGCACCATCATCATTACTAACTATAATATTATTAATATTATTATTTATTATTGAATTGATATGCTGCTCTATCCAAAAGAGTGGCTCACGATGGTAAAACACAATTTAACCAAATATACCTTAAAAAAAAACCTCAACTCCCAACACTCCAGACATGATCCCAACCCATCCACTCCCACACCCCAGCCTCAAACATGGAGAAGGTCCAAACCCTCTTAATTCCCATCCCACCAAGCCCCCTTCAAAACTAATTCCCCAAACACATTTCAATATAAAAACAATTACAATTCCCCCCACTTACTATGCACAATCCCTCCCCAACCCATACTTCTCCCACTCTTGCAGAAGGGTGGCTGTCCCAACGCCCCCTCTTCCCTCCTCATTCCCTACCAAAGCCAACATAGGAATCACATATTCAAAACAGCCCCCTACACCCAATTACTCCCCCTGTCTTTCACACGGGGGAAACTCCAAACTTCCTACCCAAAGCCCCTATAGCCCAAGCCCCCTCTCTCTTGTGGGGGGCACAACTGTCCCAACATCTTACCTCTTATCATCATCTCTCCCAAAAAAGAAATAAGAAGCTCCCAGAAATAGAAGCTGCTGCACTAACACAAATAAAATTCGCAATGAATCCTCTCCACACAGTAAGCCCAGCAGTTGGCAGCAGCTCCTTACCACTTAACAGCCACCTAATGGTGGCACTAGGTGCTGGTCTTCCATTAAGGCAGTAGGGGTGGGAGGCAGGACTGCCCAAGATGGATGCCAGCAGCAGTCCGAGGTGAAGCTTGCTCATTGCCCATCATCACCCACTGTAGTTTACACGTGCAATGCCAACCCCCGCTCACCTATGAGAAGTGATTACTTTACTACTGCTACTTATTTCTATAGTGCTACTATTCGTACACAGCACTGTACAGATACACACAACATAAAAGACAGTCAGTGCTCCACGGATCAAGACACAAAGACATACACAACTACAAATAAGAGTCTAACTATGAATAATGGACTACAGGATGCAGATACTCAGTAAGTTTATTTATTTCATGGAGGCCCAGAGGGTGGGGGTGGGAATCCGCACCCCTAACATCCCTACCCCAGGGCTTGTATTTACCCCCACTCCCACCCCCAGAGCCCTGCCAGCTGGCATGTACTTACCGGTCCAGGCCTCGGAGAATGGGAGTGAGGAGCCGGAACTGCCACGTGGATGGAGGTGAGGGAGAAGGGAAACTATGGAACTGGACCGAAAGGGAACCTGAACTCAGGTTTGGGACTGAAAAATGGCCTCTTCATACAAACACATTTCCTGAGGTAAAAAGTAGGGGTGGCACACAGGACCTTTTTTTGTTTTTTTCCCCCCCGTTTCGAATACCTAAATTTCGGTTCAGTTTACAGTTCTGTTTTTTTTCCCCATTGAAGTCAATGGGAAGGAGAACCAGAACAACAGAACCAAGAGAACAGTTTCTCTTCAATGGGAAAGATATGAAACCCAAAATTAGAACTGTAACAGGCCCGATTTTTGGATGCTTTCATTTTAAACCGAAACAGCCATTTTCAGACTATTTCGGTTAAAACTGAAACCAAAATTCCCACCCCTACTAACAACTATGCTGAACTGCTGAGCTTTACCACAAATCTGGATTTTCTCCAACTGTTTTCACTTTTATTGCATAATATTCCTTTCTTCCATAATTTACAGTCAATTAACATCACCAACGTGTTTCTTTCTGCTGCAATAAAATGAGAAGACTTCATAAAATGTCAGCACTTTAATGATTCTACAGAAGTGTTGCAAGCTCTCTTGGCATCCCTTATCAAGCCAAATAGATCCTAAGTGGGAAAAATAGAGGTGTTGTCAAAGAACAAGAGTCCTGTGTAGATTCTGTTTCCTCCCATCTTGCTAAATCCTCAATCCCATTGTTATTGGGTAATTTATTTAACTTGAACAGAAGCAGTGTTTCTTAGGGCTGAACGAGCCAGAAAGAGTGAGGGAAAGTCATTCCCTACCAGAAAATGAGCTTGTCTCTGGCAAACAATTTATAGCTAATTAAAAAAATACATGCAAATGCAAGGCCTGGAACTGGGTGTTTCCATGTGAAAGGAAGTGCATGTAATGCCCTTAGCAAGCAGCTCATTTGGTATTCAGCACTAATAACTTAGCCAGACAGTAATAATTTACAAATGTTCCTCCAATTCTAATTTAATTAAGAGTTAGTAAATAACCATTGTCTCCTGTTAGAACCCAGCAGCAGGAGCAGGAAATATTTCCCGTCCTGTGGGCAGGACTGGGTAGGCGTAAGTCTGACCAGTTTCTAATATGCGTTAATATGAACTCATCAGCGCCATGAGGAAGTCCGGGACTCAAAAGACCTGCAGCTACTGTCTTGTGAGAAGGATGGAAATGCGTATCTTTGCCTGCAAACATGCACATCCGGCAGGGTAGGGGAAAGGTCCTCTGCCACACACGTCTGCAGGCAAAGATCTGCATTTCTGCCCTTTTCATGAGACGGAAGCTGCGGGTCTTTTGAGTTCTGGACTTCCTTCCAGCGTAGAGCGTGTATTAACGTATGTGAGAAAGCGGTCTCTGTTCCCACTAGTGTCAAGCCTGGGGAGGTGGGACAGCCACTTCCCACCCACCCACAGCACTTCAAGGTGGGTGGTAGAGATGAAACAATTATTCTCCAAATCAGATCGGTAACCGAATATCCACACTGGAGTGGAGCTCCAATCCAGTTTAGTTTATTAATAATAATATTTATTATTATTTTATTTTTATAGCACCATCCTGCCTACATGGCATTCAGAGCGCTTCACAATTTATATAAGAGTAAGCACAGTATAAACACTTTAACACAGTTTAAAGTAAGTAATTTAAAAGAATATTAACAATTGTAAAATAGGGGAAGGTAAAAGGGAGGACAGAATACATTAAGGGAACCAGCAGTGGATCCTAAAAGCACCTAGAAAACAAATATGTTTTCAGGTGCTTTTTAAAAGTAAGGAGGGAGGAATCGAGACGAACATCTGGGCTGAGCGAGTTCCACACCAAAGGGCCCGCCACAGCGAAAGCCCGATCACCCACCAACTTAAGACACAATGGTAGAACCCCTAAGCAGCAGCGCAATCTTAAATGCAATCCGTCACTCTACAGGCAGCCAATGCAGAGAACGCAGGGCAGGCATAATATGATCACAGCTGCCTAAACCAGTAAGCAGATGTGCTGCTGCATTCTGAACAAGCTGCAAGCGACAGATAAGCACTGCTTGTAGCCCGTACAAGAGGGGAGTTACAAAAATCAAGCCTTGTAGTCATCAAAGCATGGGTCACTGTGGCAAGGTCAGCCTGGGATAAATAAGGGCGTAACTTACGCACATTGCAAAGTTGAAAAATGCATTTCCGCACCATGTCTGATACCCGAGGTTTCATGGACAGATCGTGGTTGAAAATGACACCCAAATTCTTAACCTGCCCCACTACCCCAGCCACATCCAGGGGCCTAGAGGGAGGCAAGGGCATCCTCATATCAGCTGCCCCTTTCCACCAACATCACCTCAGTCTTCCCCCATACTGAGCACAAGGTAGCTCCGACTGGTCCGGTTTGTTTTCAGTTGGTTTCAGACTGTTTCCAGCTTGTTTGGTCCTGCCTACTTCCCCTATGATACAGACAAGTAGTTAGAACAAGGGAAGGACAACCAAAGCAAACAACTGGACCAAACCGAAACAAATGAACTAGACCAAACAGCGACTGAACCAGACCGAACTGAACAACTGCCGATAAGATTAAACTATGACTTAACCAAAACATATCGCAAAGCAGGCCGTATACCTGATCCAAGCGAATTTGGACCAGAGCACCTGAATCCAACAGATACTACATTCATTTTGGGTATTTCTTTCATCTCTAGTAGGTGAAACTGGCAAGCTTACTTGCTAATCAACTGTCCAGAAGGATCAGACTAGTCCTGGCCACTCTGAAGCACCACCCACCTTGGGTATATGCTGCTCCCAGCTAAATAGCTGGTGGTCATGGGTTAGGCCATTCCTATCCATAGCACTGCATGTGGGAGCGGAAATTCCTACACTACATCCCGGCCTCTTTCCAGTTGGGATTAAAAGCAGAATTGTGTGTTGTAGAAGGAAGATGTGTGCAGAAGTGGTGGTGGGAAATTAGTCCATGAGGATGCGGATGCAGTAGGAGGTGGTTCTGTAGGGTAGGACAGGATCAGGATGCAAAAAAAATAAAAATGAAAAAACCAACTCCTACTCTATACACTTCAACAAATCACTCCCATGCTCAGTAGTCATGTTTCTCCATAAGTAGTTACCTAGTGAACTTTGTAACTAGCTACTGTACTTCATTTCATGGGCCATGAGCCACCAATGAGCCAAGCCGAAGTTAATTTAGTTGCAACAATTTACAACAGTGGAGAATTGGATCCAGCATTTGCAACACTGCCAGCTCTTGCCGATTTTTTGGCAAGCCATGTCATGTTGTTGATTTTCTAAAATCCCCAACTTCTGGACATCTGTGTTTGGAAAGAATCTCAACTTTATGTTTTGAAAGTAAGTTTCTAGCCCTCATGATTGTGATGAAAAGCTTGAAAATGGGATTTACACAGTGTAAAAAGGGCAATAATTAATAATATAAAACATACTATTGTTTTTAAAAATTCAAAATATTTTAATCAAACCCAACTCTTTTTGAATGTCTGGGTACCAATACAGCATTTGCAAATAATTAAAACAGGGAGGTAGCAGAGATACTACTTATTTGCTATAAAAAAATCACATTCCACTCCACACTAGTTTAAATGCACAGAAGTTTCATTAACTTCCACAGAGATGCTCTCCATGTGCCCTAATGGAATTATAAGTAGGATCAGAGGTACAGGAAATAACAATGATATCTTGGGTACCGCTGTGTCATTATGGTAAATGACGATTATTAAATAATATCTACTGTAAACTGTAGCTCTAACAATGTAAGACCAAATTCTTTCCTTGATCACTTGGAAGAGAGTGTGGCAGGTGCAGCGCTACCCTTAGGGTGCCAGGGGCAATGCCCCTCCTGGCCCCCACGCACACAGTACCTTGCTTTCCCCCCCCCCCTTTTCTTCCGGGAGGTGCTGCCGGCCTGCTGTGCGTTCAGAGGTCAGTGCAGCTGTTTCAAGCCACTCCGGCACTCTGACCTTCCTGTTTGCATGCTAGAGAACTGCGCATGCACGAGCGAGCTCCTGGACCCTGCGCATGTGCAACTATTAATAGAGCCACTTTGGTCACTTGCAGGCAGCAGGGGGTCACATTGCAGGTTGGGACTTGTGCAGGGGAGCCTGGGATGGGAGAGCCAGAGCCACTCAGAAGGAGACCTGTAAGGGTCAAAAGTTTGCGGAACGTGCTTTGGGCAGCTGGGAGTGCAGTCCACTGCATGTGTTTGCAATCAGCAATGCATTGCCAAGATCGCTTGGGGCACTATTTCACTGAGATCTATGGAGAGGGAATCGGCAGCATTTATAAAGTTAATTGGGCGGGAGCCCTCGGCATCCTGTGGGGAGGGGCAGGGGGAGCAATGACTGTGTGTGTGTGCGTGTGATTGTGTTGTGATGTGTGTGTGCGCTACTGGCTGGGGGAACAGCAACATCGGGGGGGAGGGGAGTGCTTTGTGGAGTTTTTGTTTTGTTTTAACCAGCAGCAGTGTCTTTCACTCATCGGTGCGGGCTTTGTCTCCCACGTGGTGAGGATGGGAGCAGTGCATATATAGAGGTGACTCGCACAGGTGCCATTTTATCTTTCTTTCAGAAGTTGAGAAAGAGATTGCAGTTGGCCAGCTGCTGTGGTCAGACTGAAACTTTCTATTTTCATCATTCATCAGAGATCACTTGTCTTGGATTTTTATATTATATATATAAAATCAATCATCATCAAGGAAGTTGGGTAGTGCCATATTAAGTCAGACCAAGGGTACATCATCAAGCCCAGCATCCTGTTCTCCTCCAACAGTGGGGAGGTGAGTTTGACGCTGCCGCGCTCAGCCTGCTCTGGGTGAGTAGTACATTGGGGACCCATCTGAGGTTTGGCCTTGGCTTTTTTAGGGGGGCCCAGGCAACTTGTCTTGTCAGGAGTGGGGGGGGGGGGGGGGG
>QEPC01004381.1:6921768-6938989 GCA_003113815.1 Sphenodon punctatus | reverse complement strand
GTTTCTCACTTGGAAGCCACTATTGCATTTTCCTAATTAAGATTGACGATGTGTCTTGTGTATAAAGTATGGCACCTCTGGCTCATCAATGAGGGTTGGTTGATGTTCTGAGGTCAGCAGCTCAGTATTTGGCCCCTAGCTTGGCATGATCTGTGCTTGCAATGCATGTTGCCATTGATGTACTGCTGGTTTCCCTCCTCTCCCAATCGTCAAGAATTTGCAAAAAAGGCAGTAGCCATTTTGTGGGGCCCCCACAAAATGGTTGGTTTAAGTCAGTGATGTTCCCTTTCTTCGCTATTTTTCAGCCTAAACTGTGTGCTTTCTCTGTGTTGGGTGGGGCAACCTAGGGGCTTTGATGGAAAAGGTTTCCAATCTTTGCTGGAATATTCTCTGCATTTGAAAATGGCCCTGGCCTGCCCTTTGAAGTTTGGTCATGGGATGTTGCAGGCTTGTCTGTGAGAAGGCCATGCCACATGTTGGTTCACTAATTACTAGTCCTTGGAGGAATGTTCATTGTAGCAGCTCAGACACCTTTTACATTGAAACAGAACTGTGTGTAGCATGTTTTGGGGGACTAGTGGAACTCCATGCTGCTGTTTTTGTGATGTGCAGTGCTAAGGACATCACATAATACTGTTGGGTCAATTGCTTAAGATGAAAAAATCTGGTTTCTGGTTTGTTTTGCTTGCTCTGTGATTGCATGATGCATTGCTGCTTTCCTTCTTCTCCCAAGCATTAATAGGGAGGCCATTTTGTAAATTTGTGGGTCCACTGGTCATGGCTACTCTTGCTTAAAATAGTTTCTTTGTGGTTTCACTGCTGCTCCCTGCTGAAAAGTAGTTTCTTTCCTCTCTGCTTGTGACTGTGAGCTTTTGAGCATCTTTCTTTTAAATTTGGTTTACAGCCCCGCATGTTTGGTGGCAATGCAGCAGCCCTGAAACTGGCCAAACTTTTTAAAAGGCCTGTTTGTTTGAATGGGCATTTGGCTGCTGGGGATACAGTGTAGCTACTAGGGATGCTTTAAAAAGGCCTGTTTGCTTGGACAGGCATTTGGCTGCCAGGGATATGGTGTAGCTACTAGGGATGCTGGTCTGGATGGGCCTGGTTTGCTTGCAATTCAGGCCTGCAACTGCTCTCCTTGTGAACAGAGGAGAAAGTAGGTAGGAGCATGGCAGAAGATTAGGCTGCAGACAACAAGGAGACCCTTTCCCCTGTCCCCCACTGAACCCATCTATTCCCCTTCCTCTTCTCATGCACCAAAACCAAACCCTTTCCCCTCCTACTTCTCTGTCCTGTCCTTCTCTTCCCTTTCATTCTCTTCTGATTCGGCTTGTCACTGAACAGGGAGCTAACTCAGTCCTCCCAGTTCTCCAAGTCTTCTGAAGGTGTAGGCTTTGGGACAAGCCTTTCTTCAGTCTACAGGTGGCCAGGATGCCATGAAAATCAAGGATTCGAGGGTTCAGGATAAAGGTAGGCGATGTCAACCTGATCTATTTTTTTAACCTACTATGGTTAGTTTGGACCCGGTGGGAAAGAGAGTGGACCCCAGTAGGAGGGATCGCTATCCCCCGGTGGCAGTGCTTCACACAGCAGCATTCCCAGCATTAAGTAATGTAATGTAATGTCCATCCAATGTTAACCCTGGGAACTCCTTGTTGCTGGGTTATGCTATGCCACTGGCCTACCGCTGCCCTGGCTCAGCCTACCATTGCCCTGGCTCTGCCCCTAGGCCCACCGGTGCAGCTGCTCCTGGAGTGTGGTTGCCATTTTGGTCCCCAAAATAACTAATGAAGATAGTTCACATAGCTTTTATTCAACCAAATGATGTCCACCTTAACTACTTGGTCCCTTGGGGTCACAAACTTGTAGCTAAGGCCAGAGTTTAGCCAATTAGAATACTGCAAATCATTAGCAATTCCTTACACTTTCCCAATTGCAACAGCATGTCTCTAGCTTAGTAAGTTACCCTAAAAGTAAGTTCTACTGCACATGCTGCCTCTGCCTCAAGTGGTACTACTAAATAAATTATAGATGGACTTTGTTATTAAGGTAAATGCATCGGTGCCAGCAAAGATGCCCATTTAGTAATGACTTCTTATATTGGGCACTTAGGAGCGGCACTATTACTATCACTTAGGTGTGGGCAGGGCTTGGGAACAATATCTTTCTTAGTCAAGATACACCAGCATCAGAACAATCTTCCACTGTTAAAATCAATGGGAGTTTTGCTATTGACTTCAATGGGTGGAGGATTGACACCCTGTGTACAACATTTTTAAAACGGTGATTACTCTCTAGGAATAACCACCAAAACACATTATCTGGCCATTCAAAATATTGTTTTAGAGGGGGGAGTGGCACAAACCCACAGCCTGCGTCTTGAGTAAAATCCTCCATACTGCTTTCTGTGTTCCTTGATAATCCTTTATATATACTCTATTTTAGGTTTGATAGCGCATTGTGAGGTACCCTGAGCTGCTGATAGCAAGAGGGAGTGGGTTATAAATATTTCAGAATAAAATAACTAAATAAATAATCCTGTGACTGCTACTTGGTGCCGAGTGTGAGAAGAGGCCACTGAAGTGCAGGGGAAGAAGCTGTTGTGTGAATGCATTGCTGCGGGACAAGGCAAACGCACATTAAAAGAAGTGGGGAGTTTGTAAAGGAGAAGCAAAGGATGGTGATGTGTCAATGAGTCCATAGGGTTAAATACAGGCATTGGGCTTAAAATGGGTCTCAGGAATAACTTGGCCACTAGCCGTGTTTGCAGTTTTGCATGCTATGGCAATAACTGTTAGCTTCAGCTTTAGGTTGAGTTTACCTTTGCCACTAGAAAAAGTTCCTTCCCCTCGTCCCCAATTACCAGCATTGCACAGATGGCCAGATGCCTACTTCTGAAGCATCAGAAACCGGCCACTGCCAAAGGCAGTGTGGAGCTAGCATTCCTGAATCCTGCAGAACTGTTCCTATGGAGCACACTCATTCTACGCTTTTTTTCTCATTCTAGGCTTTTTAGTTTGATGTAGCTGGGCAGAGACCCATGTTCGCTTTATTTTTTAAATGATGCTGTGTTCACAATGGCGGCCATGGGGAAAACACCATGAACACGGGTCCTAATGTAGGGCTGCAGGGATTTCCAGCTGTGTTTCTATGTGCATTTTTGCCCAAGTATGAGCTAACTGTTGTCCAGAAAGGAGTACGCACACCAGAGTCACACGATAGGAGGGAGTTCTTAGCATGACAGAATACAGCTGAGGCTCTAGCTTGCCAATGACACTGAATATTAAATAGCTTGAGTGTGGTCTTTGGGCTTTCAGCCTACTCTTAATTCAAGGCTCCCATTTTGCCCTCCCCCCCCCCCCATCTGCCTGCAAACTCGAATCATATATCCTACCTCCACAGTCTTTTAAATATCATTCATTTTAATATATCTTTGTGGCATAACCTTGCAGGTGTCAGAGCTGGTTGTGAGGAAATCTTGTTCTTCGTCTTAGTACTCTAATAAGATGGTCAGTGTTGATGGAAAGGGCTGGGAATGGATTTCTTTAATGCATCTCTCAATCTTTCAGGTTTATTTGTTTATTTAAAATAATATTTATATGCCACCCCCTCCTGCTACAAGCATCTTGGGGCGGCAAACAACGTTTTAAAACATATAATCAAATTAATTAAAAACAACATTCCCAGAATTACCCCCACCATCACCAAAAAAACCCAACCCACCCATCCCATCTCCGTCGGAAAAGGCCCGGCAGAAGAGTCAGGTCTTACACTTTTTACGGAAAGAGGGGAGGTCACTGGTCAGGCGGACCTCCAATGGGAGGGAGTCCACAGCTGCGATGCAGCCACCAAGAACGCCCTCCTCATGGTCAACACCCGGGAAACCCGGGGGACCTCAAGAAGGGCACCCCCGGCCAACCACAGAGGTCGATCCAGAATCTGGAGGGTGAGGCGGTCCTGCAGGTAGGTGGGGTACAGGCCACTTAGGGCTTTAAAGGTCAACACCAACACCTTGAATTGGGCCCAGAAGACTATCGGCAGCCAGCGCAGAGAACAGAGAACTGGAGTAACGTGCTCATGTCAGCCCGTCCCCTTCAGGAGACAAACGGCCGCATTCTACATAATTTCATCCATTTGTCTAATTCTGCTTGCAGAATTTGGTAACCCAGACTTGCTACTGTCACTCAGAGGGCAATTTCCTTTAGCTAGCACATGGTCATGGTCTGATCTTGAAACATCCTTCTCCTGCATACACTCCAGCCATAATCATCCTTGCAGAATTTGGGAAGCTTGTTTGCAAAATACATGGATCCCTGATTCTTCGTGGAACCCTGATTGTATCAACATAACAGGGCTACCACCCTAGTCCCAAGTACCCGTCTGCTTTTCTGTTCACCCAGGTCATTGACTTCTCCACTCTCCAAGGCCTCTACACTCCGGATTAAATGGTGTGCTTCAGTTGCTGGGTCGGGCTCCCACCTGAGGCCATGGTCCAGTCCTCCCTGGGCGAGCCTCCTGGATCCTCTGGCTTCGCTTCCTGTTATCTTGGCAGCCACGTTGTTCCCACTCTGCTGCCACTGGTCACTTCCAAGCTGGCTGTTCCACTGTCACCTGCTCCCTTCTCTCCAGCAGCTTCCTTTCATCTAGCTACTGGTAGCCAGCCCCCTACTTGGCATGAGGCCCTCCAAGCCACCCCTGCAGGTGAGCTCCCCTCACCTGTGTCCTCACTCATTCTTTCTGTCACCTTGATTACCCAGCAGCCCATTCACTTACAGGCCAGCACCCCATCACACCCAATCCTCTTACGGAGGCAGGGACCCTACTTTGGGCTCCCTGGTACAACCGGTAAAATAGAGAAGAGCTGCATGGGGGGAAACCTCTCTCCTCACTCTCAGATAGTTAAAAGGGCCAATTTAAAATAGCAGTGCTGATGCAACCATGCTGATATCTTCAAGATGTACAAACAAAGCCAAAGTTGAAAGCTTTTTTCCAAAGTGCTGAGCACCAACAATTTCTGTGGTAGAGGGACACTTACCACCTCTTACAGCACCTCTTAATGAGCAAATGAATTACAGCTACTGACGTCTGAGCAATTTGCAAATAGGGGTGTTGTAGAATGATAGAACCATAGAGACAAAGTAGTAAAGTTATCTCTTTTATTGGACCAACTCCAGTCGGTGGAGGTAGGCAAGCTTTCGGACCTCGCAGGGTCCTTCATCAGGCAAGTCTGGGGTTACGAAATGGAGAAACAAAGCAAAGCAGAGATATACAGTGCTGGGGGATGTGCCCACTGAACTCAGAGGGAGGAGAGGGGAAGAGAACGAGGTGGGGAGGAGATGGCAATACGAAAGGGGAAATGCAACAATGTAGTTGCTACTGATAGTAAATATCTAAAAGTTACCTGTAACTGTAGACAGGGATAGGATTTCTAGATTGGGGGAGATACCCATGAAAGGCCTCCTAAGTCATCCTGAACAGCAGAAAACCTGAAGTTGCTGCCTAAAAAGGCAGGATTTTTATTCAGCAAGTAAGTGGTTTTTCCCTCCTCCATGTTGACCAGAGATGTAGATAGATTGGAATCGTTCCTGGTGTGGTGCAGAACATGGAGTGTCATTCCCCACCACCCCGTCGTCTCCTCTCTGTGGCAGAGGACACAGCTACACACTAGGGAGGACGGGCACCCCTGGCTCATAGGCCCTTTAGCTACGTCCTTGATGCTGACCTAAGCTCCAAGGATTGCACACTTGAAAGTGCCATTTCTTCAGTATAGCATAAAACTGAGGTTCTAACAACTATGGTTCATTAAAAATCCCTCAATGTATCAGTGGGGGTGGGGCAAAGGGATTGTTTCTGATGTAGCCCCGCCCCTTATGGAGTGTCACGATGCCCTGAAAGGGCATGGGAAAGTACCTCTGGCCTGGCCTGACCCCTTTCTGACGTGCCTCCCCCGCCCCCCCGGGAAGTCTCAATTTCTCCAAGTTACTGGGAGTGTCCCTGGCTGCCCTGGAGAAATTATTTATTTATATTTATTTGATTTCTAGGCTGCCCCCTCCTGCTATTGCAGCTTCGGGCAGCTTATAGCATCATTAATTGTTAGCCACCTCGAGCGGTTTGTACAGGAGGGGCTGAATATAAACAAACATAAAAACATCAATAAAAGACACAATATAAATAATACAATATACTATAATTTATTTTGTAAATATACCATGGCAGAGTTTCACACACACACCCAACCCCCCACCCTTCTTCCTTGCCAAAAGCCTGGCGGAACAGCCAGGTCTTACATTGTCTGTGAAAAGAGGGGAGGTTTGGGGCCAAGCAGACCTCAGTCAGGTGAGAGTTCCATAGCATCGGTGCAGCCACCGAGAACGCCCTCCTCATCATCGTCACCCGAGAAAATCGGGGAACCCAGAGGAGGGCATCCCGAATGACTGCAGGGGCTGGTCCAGGACCCAGGGGGTGAGGTGAACCCACAGATAAGTGGGGCCCAAACCATATAAAGATTTATAGGCCAAAACCAACACCTTGAATTGGGCCTGGAAGACAATAGGCAGCCAATGTAGAGACTGGAGCACTGGTGTAATGTGCTCACGGCGACCCGGCCCTGTAAGGAGGCGGGCCGCCGCATTCTGCACCAGCTGCAGGCTCCGGACCGTCACCAAGGGTAGCCCCACATACAGCATGCTGCAGTAGTTCAATCTGGATGATGGTAGCTGAGCTGGAGACATACATCCGAAGTCGTCTCACCAGATGTAACTGACAAAATGCTCCCTTAGCCACAGCCACCACTTGGGCATCCAAGTGGAGCTGTGGGTCGAGGACCAGCCCCCAGACTCTGGACCTGGGGGACCAATGGGGGGCAGAACCCATTAATTAGGGATCTCCCAGAACCTGGAAACTCTAGGTCAAAACCTGGAGTCTTGGGATGAAATCAGGAGAGGTGGCAACCCAGCATCCACCCCACAATGCCTTTTACAGGTTAAATCCCCAAACAGTTCTTGTTAGCAGCTTTGACTCCAGATGGTACAAGACTGGCTACGAGCCAGACTGAGACCAGAATATTGGAGTAGCCTTGACTCCGCAAAAACGGATACACCCATCAAATTTCTGATACCCAAATGAAATTGAATATCTTGGGTACTTTTGGTACCCGAACTGGTTTTCGATCGGGTACCTGAAACACTGACAATTGGTATACTGGAATACCAACAACTGGAATACCAAAATCACAGACTTTGTTATTTATTATTTTACAAATTTTGTACCCCGCACCCTCTTCAGCAGCTAGACAGAGCTCACAATTTATAATTAAAAACCATAAAATACAATATAAATATAACATAAAATAGACGAGTATAAAATCCACAATGCTGGAGTTTAAGAAAACATTTATTTATTTTAACATTTTATACCCGGTCCCCGCCCCCTCCTGCAAAAGCAGCTTGGGATGGCTAGCAAACATCTAAAAATCTGCTAAAATACAAATAATATAAAATCACATAAACCATAAAACACTCATAAAATATAAAAATGCAGTATAAATTTACAACAAAAACAGTGGGGCAACAAAACAACCCCCCCCCCCCCTCAACCTCACCCATCTCCCTCACCAAATGCCAGACCAAACAGCCAGGTCTTACACATCCGTTGTCCGGAAGGGAGTTCCACAGCCTCGGTGCAGCCACCAAGAACGCCCGCTCCATCGTCGCCCCCTGAGAAACACAGGGGACCTCGAGGAGGGCATTCCCCAATGACCATAGGGGCTGATCCAGCGGCCGGGGTGTGAGGCAGTCCCACAGATATGTAGGGCCTAGGTTGTATAGGGCTTTATAGGTAAGCACCAACACCTTGAATTGGGCCCAGAAGACAACAGCCAGCCAGTGCAGAGTCCAGAGCGCTGGTGTTACGGCTCCCAACACCTAGTCCCTGTAAGGAGCCAGGCTGCTGCATTCTGCACCAGCTGCAGCTTCTGAGCCATCACCATGGGTAGCCCCACGTAAAGCGCATTGCAATAGTCCAGTCTAGAGGTAATGAAAACATGGACGATTGTGGCCAGGTCAGAATCAGAGACATATGGCCGAAGCCGCCTCACTAGATATAATTGGCAAAATGCACTCCTTGCCACAGCCTCCACCTGAACATCCAGGTGGAGCTGGGAGTCGAGGAGCACACCCAGACTCCGAACCTGAAGGACACACTCCATCAATGATGGGTACCTCCACCCCGCTGCCCCTCCCCACCAACCTCCATCTTGTCAGGATTCAGCTTCAGACAGTTCACCCTTATCCAGTCCCCCATAGCTGCCAAACACCAAGTAAGCACCGAGACTACAGGGCCAGGGTCAGATGAAAACGAGAGGTAGAGTTGGGTGTCATCAGCATATTGATGAACACCAAACCCTCTCATGACCTCAGCAATTGCATATACACAAACAGGAGAGGGGACAAACCAGAACTTTACGGGACCTCACATGAGAGGTCCTGGGGGGACGAGGAACAGTCCCCCAGCTCCACTCACCGAGTTCTTCCGGCCAGGAAAGAGCGGAACCTTTCAAGAACAGTCCCACCCACCCCAGCTTGGTCCCGCAAGCAAGTCACCAACAACTCGTTATCGATGGTATCAAACGCTGCTGACAGATCTAACAAGATCAGGAGAGATGATGGACCCTGATCGAAGTCACGGCGAAGGTCATCGACCAATGCCACAAGCACAGTCTCAGTGCCATAACCCGGGCAAAAGCCGGATTGCGAGGGATCTAGAAAACCAATGCAGTCCAGATGCTCCTGTAACTGCTGAGCCACTACCTCCGATTCCCCAACTCCCCTCCTCTTGCCCATCTCCCCCACCAAAAGCCTGGCGGAAAAGCCAGGGGGCGCTTTTAGGCGAGACAAATTTGCGCATGGTTGGTAAAAAATGTGCGTGTTTTCATGCTCGTTTAAACACCTAAACTGTTTTAAATGCGCATTTGCCATGATCCTGTAAAAGCCCAAACCGTTTTGAATGTGTTTTTTAATTAATGCACATTTTTAAAAACTGGTTTTGGCACTCCCTCCCTCGATCATCAAAGAGGCTCAAAACCGGTTTTTAAAAATGTGCATTATTTAAAAACCACATTCAAAACGGTTTTGACTTTTACACGATCATGGCAAATGCTCATTTAAAATGGTTTAGGTGTTTAAACGAGCTTGAAAACACGCACATTTTTTTTTACCAACCATGCGCAAATTTGTCTCGTCTAAAAGCGGCCCAGGTCTTGCACTGTCATTGAAAGGAGGGAAAGTCTGGGGCCACATGGAACTCTGCTGGGAGGGAGTTCCACAGCTTTGGTGCAGCCGCTGAGAATGCCCTTTCCATATTTGCCCCCAAGATACTCAGGGGACTTCGAGAAGGGCGCTCCCGGTCAACCACAGGGGTCAATCTAGAGCCCGAGGAGTGAGGCAGTCTCGCAGATAGGTAGGGCCCAGACCATATAGGACTTTAGAGGTAAGTAGTACCAAAACCTTGAATCGGGCCCGGAAGACTATGGGCAGCCAGTGCAGAGAACAGAGCACTGGTGTAATGTGTTCATGGCGACCCATCTCCTGGATTGTCCTGGATTTGGGGGGATTTCAGGAAAATTTGGTATTCTGGTATACCAGTTGTTTGGTATTTCAGTTTTTTTGGGTACTCAATCAGTATTTGCATACCAATTTGGATACCTGAGACAGTACCCAAAAATGTGGGTATTACACACAGGTACCAAATCAGGTACCCATTTCTGCTCTACTCTGGGTTAATCAAATCACACTCTGTCACGGAGGAACATAGGGTCACACATGTGTGATACTGGCCTACATGTAGACTACAAGCCTAGTAAATATGTAAAGCAAAACATGCAACATGTATGTAATGTTACAATTGAGAACTGTAAAACCAAATCAGGACTGTAACAGTGACCAAACTCCAGGAAGTAGGGACAGTTAAAAGATTGTGTATTGTCAACCCTTGCCAGATTGAACCCTATGGAGATGCAAATGGATCTTCATGTTTGCCTGGGTTGGCTACGTGAGGAAAGACACAGGCTCATGAGCGGGAAACCCGAGACAAAGAAACCATGAAAGGTACTTAAGCAAGGGCCATTAAGCCAGCTTGGCTATCGCTTGCCCAGAGCCATCTAGAGCACTCTCATCTGCATCCTGCCAGCAAGTAAGGCTGGAAACCATGAACGGAGAGACAGGACTTTGCTTTCTAGCAACTCTAAGACTGAAGAAGACCCAGTCACTTACATCAAGGACTGAGAAGAGCTTATGGACCTTTGTAGGGTAAGATGCTCATTTAGGAACTCAACCAGTATAGGTTAGGAATGCGTTATATTTATCTTTGATTTCTAGTAACCACTCTGTATCAACAATCTTGCGTATGTAATCAATAAACTTACTTCTTATCTTTATGAAGAAGTGTCTGTGTCTAACATTGGAATACAAGTGAGCAACAAGAGTTCTCAAGCTCTTCCAAACCCAGAGATTAAAGAGTCTGTAAACGGGAAGGATCAGGCCCTTGAGTGACAAAGGGGTTGTCCCTGTGCCAGGCTTGAATCGGCCAGAGAGAAAAACTGATTCAAGTGGGCTGTACGCGAGGGAAACTGAGTCACGCAAACCCGGTAAAGTGGGGGTGCGGACCTCCAACCCGTGACACACTCCATCATCACTAATTGCTTGAGTCACATCCTTGCAAACATACACTTTGCACTGCATGGTCAAGAACAGGGGATCTTCAAGGAGAGTAGGAAGTGATAAGTGTAGCAGGGGTGTATTATCTGGCTAATTTCATCATGGGGCATTTCGCTTAGCAACAGGGCAAGAGCAGTTCTCGGGTGCTTTAAGTCTGGCCACCACCTCTCCTACAGCCAGCCCAATCCACCAATTAGTGGCTTCTCCCACTTCCAGGTGGTTCCCCTGTGGGTGCCGTACCACCCCAAACACAAAGATTATGCCCGCCCAGACTCCAGCTCCCAACTCACGATGATCCCACCTGCGTCAGGCCGTCTCCGAATGCTGGCTGGGTCCCGCTCCGCAGTGTCTTGGGCCCTCTTCACCAGGCCCCGTCTGACCCCTTCTCAGAGTCTCACTGGCTCGTCACTCTCATCCCCATAGCATCTGGGCTGCTGGCTTTTCAAGCCCTTCTAATCCCAGCTGTCAATTAGGCATGCAAACTGATTCTTAAAGGGCCCACCACCCTTACCACAGTAAGGATTTCAAACATCCCTCAGAATGTGGGTTTGGGCCATCATCGACTCTAAGAGAGAGTCGAGGGAATGAGCCCTAGGAAGAAAATGAGGTGAAAAGACTGGTGTTTTGTTTTGTTTTTTAAGGAAAGTTTTAAAATGTATGAACAGAAAAAGAAGAAATAAAAAGCAAAAATAAAGGAATTGACATGAGAGAGATTTCTAGCTAAGCTCTTGAGTTATCAGAACCAAAATGCAGGTCAGGTGCAGCAATCATGTATAATGGGAAAAACAGAACCATTTGCACTAGCGAGATACTTAACTATCAATAATTGATTCTGGCAGTCAGAGGACAGGATGTGTTGCCAGCACTAGAACATTATGACTGCTTATCATATAGCTTCTCCCTGCCACAGTCAGTTTGGATAATCTTTATAATTTTTATATATTAAAGAACTCCAGACATCTACCGTTGGGTTTCATTTGCTTCTACTGTACCATGTTTTGTGCTCTGTCTCCAACTCCCGAGGGCACATTCAGTAATACAATCTGATGAACTGAAGCTTGTTAAAAAGGATTCATCCTTTAAATAATGAAATTTCATATTGCAGAAATGGGTTTTGGCTCAGGAGAGGGACCTGGTTTTTTAAAATGCTGTTTATAAAAACCCACTACCTTTCCTCTAGGAACAATCTGATGATTTGTTTTCTTATGCCTAAAAACAATTAACTTCCATGAATACTTTGGGGAGAATAGATCTGCAAGTTAGGAACCTTTATTTTGTGTAAATTCAGATTAATTGATGAGTTTGTTTATGAGAGATTCTAATATGTTCCCTGGAAAAGTAATGAGACATTCAGAGAGAAAAATGAAGGTCAGGAGTCCAAAAAATGGGGTTTTTGTTGAGGACAACTTTAACTCTATGCCCTACTACAGTCATCTACATAAAATAGATACTGCAAATCAAAAATTCTAAAAATACTTATACAAACGGAACCAGAAATACTTTTGCAACCTAACCTAGGGCTTGCACCATGCTGTACAACCAATATATATGAATATAGGCATGATTCCGGTAAGATTTGCAGGGGATTTACACAGTTTTGTAACTCCACTGACTTCTTTGGACTTTTAGTTTGTTTACCTTCTGCTTCCAATTGACCATAGATGCATGGCCAGGCAGCCCTGGAGCAGTGACTCCCTCCTCCACTCTGTGGAATATGCTACGTTCTCAACATTGCATGCTGGGATATCTTCATCCCTTTGCATTGTAGGAAAGATCCCAGGAAGCAGGGATGCGCTACTGAAATCCATCAGCAGCGGTGTGAAAATAGCGTTATTGAACAAGACAAACCTAGATTAAGGAACCGTTTGTTAAAACTCCAAAGGCTCCGGGTGTTGAGCGACGGTAGGATTGCCACCTTTTTGCTGACAGCCACTCCCAGACAGGTATGCCAATCACTTCTGTTAGTCGGGCGCTCATCCACTTCAGCAGATCGGGTGGGGTGGGGTGGGGTGGGGTTTAAATCATTTTTGAATGTGAATGGTTTGCATTTGGACCAATCACATTCACATTCAAGAATTTTAAATTTGGGGTGAAGCCAGCTTCTCTGAGGTAGAAGAGACAGAATCCCATGGAAGCACCTGACCCAGAAGGCCAACAGCTGCCATCAGAAGGGAGAGTGGCACCGTCCACCCGAGTAATGGAGTCCTGCTACCCCCTCATCCCCACAAGGCTCCCAATAAAGAAAGCCCTGCCCTAGCCACTGGCCCCAGGAGTAGGGTGGCCATACTTCCCCTTTAAAAGAGGATGCTTCAGTTCCAGTGCAGCCCGGCACCATGTATTTTTCATAAGCATCCTCTTTTAAAGGGGAGGTATGGTCACTCTACCTAGGAGCCTCTGAGTGATGGGGGTTGCACCAAAGTGGGAGCTTTAGGACAGTGGCAGGACTGGACACCCTCCCCAGCATGGGTTTCTACAGGGCCCCACTGTCCTCACCATCTTGCAGGTGATGTGGGGAGGACCCTGCAGGAATCATCACCCTGGTAGCCTTAGGAGCAGTGGAAGAACCAAGGCCAGCCCTGATGAGCAAAGTATCAAAAAGACCAAAATACCAAGCCCCAAATACCAAAACAAAGGGTGCTTTTAGACAAGCACCTCCCCATCCACTACCAACCCAACATCCACTCACTATACATGTTGCAGGGTTTGTAGTGGTGCCCTGCGACATGTATAATGGGTGGGAGATGGGTGGGGAGGTGCTTGTCTGAAAGCACCCAAAACCACAAACAAAGCAGGAAGCAGATACCATTTCGTCTCCACTTTGTTTAAAAAGATTTAAATATACCAAATATAGTATTCGCTTCGGATACTCATTTCAATCCTAGTATAGCTGAGTTATCCTGGAAGATCTCTCTTCACTGGAACATATAAAAATGTCTTCCTCTCTTCCTTTTTAAAAAAAAACACAAAAACACACCACCACATGTATATCTAAAAAAAATAAAAATAAAAAGCTGAACGCTTATCCTAGCAGTGCCCATGAGGTAAAAAATAAATAAATAATAATCTCGTTTTTCAGGTGCCTCTAGTTAAGGTTTTATATCAAGCGTCCTTGAAAGTGAAACTTCTAGCTTAAGGGCAACTCAAAGCTAAGCTATAAGTTCACCTCAAACATAAAGCGATTAAACATCCTCGGTGTTGTGAGCTACTCTGGCTGTTCTGCTAGGACTTCTGGAAAATTCTAGAGTATGGATTAAATGCAGTTAACTTATGGAATTTGTTGCCAGAGGATGTTGTCAGGGTCAGTAGCATAGCTGGGTTTAAAAAAAGGACTGGATAAGTTCTTCGAGAGTAAGTCCATTAATGGCTATTAACCAAGTAGCTTACGGGATGAACTTCTTGTTTTTCAGTTCTAGAGTTCAGTTTACAAGTGGGGCAAGGTGCAGAACAAGACGGTGTAGTAGGATGGAATAAAGGAATGTAATGTTCCCATTGGGTCATTTTAAAGTTCCTTAATGCGAAGGGTGTGCTTTTGGTTGCACAAATATAATAGGGCAACTTGTACAAATAACTTCTCACCAGTTGAAATAGTGGTTACATAATACGGCCCTTGATGTTTAAGGAATGCCATTTTTTGCTCTCTGAGTGGTGTTTTAGTCCATGCCATCTGGGTTATTTATATATATATATATATATATGTCAATTACTCTCACTCAGGATAACACTTATTATTTAATATTTCTTTTCCATTAAAATCATCTTTATTTCAGTAGTCCATTATGGATGTTGTTTATTTCACAGTCTGAATATTGCTTACCACATCATGGGAGTATTTTGCTAGCCAAGCAAAAAAGGATCCATAAAATAAAGGTAGATTAAATACTAAACTAATTAGCAACTCCAGTTCATTAACAAAGTGATAGCATGAAATGAATCAGCACAGGTTTATGTGCTGAAAAACATCAGTTTAATGACTCAGGGTGTTGACAGGCAAGACATTAGCCCACAATAGCCCACATTAGATGGGTGGCCACCTGCCTGTCTATTAGGTGGCTGCCAGATGTTCACTCACGCCCGCCAAAACTCCCACTCTGCAGCCCCCACTCACGGCGTGGGTCCTGGAAAACGTGGAGACCGCTGTGCGGGCAAACACGGATGGGTACAGGCTAATAGGGGCCCACACACAGGTCCGCAACTCATTAAGTTTGCCCAAAGTCTCGCCCACATCCAGGCTCATCAGCACCATATAGCTGTACCTACCGCGCCCAGGGAGCTGACAGATGGCCGAGGGAGAAGAGTGATTGGGCTGTCCCAAGGCTGTCCACTGGCATGACTGCCCAGCTGACAGGCAGCCGGGGGGAGGGAATGTGAGACAGGGGGTGCAAGAAAGACCTTTGCCAGAGGATGTGTGCGCCTCCCACACTCCTTTTTCCTTTTGGGAAAGGAACCGAGGGGAGCGCAGGAGCTGTGCGGGTGCTCCAGAGGAGCCGCGTGCTGGATTTTCATCAGAGCCAGTGCTAGCGCACCTCAGCAGCTGAAGGGAGAGGGAGAGAACTAATGATCACGTTACCCCCAGGCTTCTGAAAGAATTTTCTCCCCACGCTCCCCCGGTATTCCTGGGCCTGTGGCAGGAGCCTGGCGAAGCCCAGTGTCCCAAGGATTGGGGAAAGAGCTCTCAGGGCTGCAGGAATGGGAGCAGGGCAGTGCACAGCAGGTGGGGACCCCGGGATTGTAGCTCCCACAGCAGCAGGTGAATGCCGGGAGAGCGTAGGAGGGGGGAGATCAATGCCCAATTCCCTCCCCTGCAAGAGGATCACACAAACACTGGGCACCTCCACTGCCTGAGGAGGGGCAGGGACATTTTGGCAAAGGTACAGCTTGCACGAGTTAGACACTGGGCTCCGTTGCTAATTGTTGGGAAGAGGAACTGCCCACATCTCTCGAGCTGGAAGTGCTGCTGCCAGCCCTCGCCTGCTGCTGTGGAGCTGCGATCCTGGGGTCCCCGCCTGCTGTGTGTTGCCTAGCTCCCAGCCGCTCCTACCCCAACCACAGGACACTAGGCTTCCTGAGCCCACTGCTGCCCTGGAGTCT
This sequence comes from Sphenodon punctatus, assembly GCA_003113815.1. Lineage (NCBI taxonomy): Eukaryota > Metazoa > Chordata > Lepidosauria > Sphenodontia > Sphenodontidae > Sphenodon > Sphenodon punctatus. The sequence continues at coordinate 6,923,189 of QEPC01004381.1, read as the reverse complement.
CCACTACTCAGGACTCTCCTTTCCAGTTCTCCACAGACTGATCCCAGTGTTTCCCTGTGCCCCCAAGATCCACAGCTCCCTCCACTGAGAGGGGACAGAGAGATCACTTGCGAGCCCGGCCAGCTGACATGCGGCCCGGGGGAGAGATTGATCACTAGCACCACTGATTGGAGGCTGCTGCAAGCACATGAAACGCATGGGGCTGCCCATTTATTTTGTTAAACACGCGAAACGCATGAGTGGTGGCCCCATGGGGGCTGCACAGAGTGAACCCTGGCTCCTGAGGGCTATTGTCTTGTTGGTTAACACCCTCTGCTATTGTACTCTGGGGTAGGTGGGCAGAGTGGGTTGGTGAGGGAGAGGTAACTGCCCAATAGCAAGGACAACTTTTGCAAAAATGTGCATGCAGGTGCGCTTGTGCGCAAACTGGGTTTATATGCAAAACTCTGTACTGTATGCATGAAAGTGTGCATAGAGAGATAAGTTGAAAGTAGGGATGGGGAACCTCTTTCCTCCCAGGGGCTACTTTGAAAATTAGAACAAGTTCCCTGTGCCCCGAAGGCACAGGACCACACAGACGTTGAGGTGCAGGTGCTTAAGGGGCACCCTCAAGAAAAGGAGGGTCCAGATCATTGATATGCGCCATGGATTTGTCCTCTATCTTCATGGGCATGCCCTCCTCTCTGCTCCATTACCCTGAACTCAGTTTTTCAGTTCTTGAGGGTAGGGACTGGATCCAGGGGCCAGATCCAGGAACCAGAAAGGAGTCCCATAAAAGCTTGCTGCAGGCCACATTTGGCCCCCAGGCTTAAAGTGCCCCACCCCTGATCTACAGTCAGAGTGTGACTGCTTTGTTAGTCCCAGAAGTAAGAGATGGAGATGACAAGGTCATTCAGATGTTAACTTTTATCGGCTCAACTTCTGTTGGTGAGATTATGCAAGCTTTTGCGTCAAACAGGCCCCCTCCTCAGGCAAATAGCAAGTCAGAACTAGAGATGTAAGGATGCAGTCACATAACACTCTTTTAGGTGGGTAACGGCACAAACCACATGCTGAGAGTTTTGTGAAATCTTTATAACTTCCTGTACTCCTTTATGTGCCCTCCCTTTTTCTCTGCCATACAATGCATTGGGTTTGCTTGCAAAGATCTGATTCAAGCAAGTAAGTAATAGTGCTGTGTTACCTGATTAACCCAAAACAAGTTTCAGTCTGAATATTATTATTATTATTATTATTATTAACAAACATTTATATAGCGCCAGCAGTGTACCTGGCACTTTACAAAGTAATAAAATAGACACGGTCCATGCCCCTAGGGCTTACAATCTGAGAGACAGGAGCTGGGGGAGAGACTTAGGAAGGGGAACAGAGGGAGAGACAAGGGGTCTAACATTCATGAAGATGCGAGGTCTCAAGTGCAC
>QEPC01004381.1:6888658-6915199 GCA_003113815.1 Sphenodon punctatus | reverse complement strand
GCTCGTACTTCCTGGCCCCTCCCGACGGGGCCTTTCAGGGCGACGCAGCCGGATGACGTCATCTGGCTGCATCGCCCTGAGAGGCCCCGTCGGGAGCGAGCAGGAAGTACGAGCGCGCTGGACGGAGCAGCTGCTGCTGCCGTCCCTGGTAAAACAATTCCTTTTGGGGTTTTTTTTGGGGGGGTGGGAGTCAAGCACGCCCCAGCAGCTGGGGAGGGCAAGCCCTGGCAGCTGGGGAGGGGAAGCCCTGAGGTTTTACCAGTGCGGGGGGAGGAGGAGGCAAACCAATCCCCCCCCCCGCATGGTAAATCGCGCCGAGGCGCAGAATTGGCCCCTGACTCCCGCGGAATTTTTAAAAAAATTCCGCGGAAGAATCGGGGCCCTGGTTACAGTAGTCTAGTCGAGAGGTGATGAAAGCATGGATGACTGTGGCCAGGTCAGAGTCCAAAACAAACGGCCGAAGCCGTCGCACCAGATGCAACTAGCAGAAAGCGCTCCTCGCCACAGCCTCCACCTGGAGATTCAGGCAGAGATACAGCAACAACATGAGATTCCTGCTGGGCTACATGCCCATGTTATTTTCTTGCGATGTTTTCCCGTGCAAAGCCACATAGTCTTGAGGGCTCCGTTATTGAATTTAACAGATCCGTGCTCACATTACACAATTTACTGGGTAATTTCATAACATGATGCTGGGTTTACCTTTCCCTCTGCCCCCACCCCCAAGGAACCCTCTGCAGGCTGCCCATAGTCCGGTGACAGCATGCCTCTCAGTGCAGGGAACAGGTTGCCCATATATTTAATGGATGCTTTTAACTTTTGACACGGCCCTTCAGCTGCACTGAAGGATTTATGAAGCAGCAGCAGGAGGAATAGTCAGTGTCCCCACCTCCAGACCAGGGGGAAGGGGTTGCTGGGAACTCCTGGGGATGTTGTTAAGGTGAGCAGGTGCTTCCCTTGCTAGAGCCATGTGCCCCGCTCCATCCAGACCCTGGTGAGCCACTACATGTTCTAATTTCACCGTGAGTTTCATTAACATTAGATTAACTGCATGCACACATTCCAATTTAATAAAATTGGACAAATTAAATAAAACTCACATTAGTGTCAGTGCTGGATTTCCCTACCCTGACTTCCACGATGAAACTGATGGAACCTTCCCTGCCGAATGAGAAAAGGGACATGCACACGTTACTAAATCTTGCGTAAGATAGAAAACAACATGAAATTGTGTCATGTGGGCAAGGAGTAATAGATGGCAACCAAGTAGTTCAGAGGGTATCTTTTATTGCACCAACTTGCATTGGTGAGAGTAATCGAGCCATGTGGGACTCTTCATGAGGCAATAGATAAGACAGGGGAAAAATGAGCAACTTTAAAAAAGTTTCAGACTTTTAAAGTTTACTTCGGACTTGCCTATTGCCTTTCCTTATGTTCTCCTCTCCCTGTCTTCCCTCCTTTGTCCATCCAATTATAAACCACCCATCACAGTGATCCATCTCTAATTAATGATTGTTTACTGCCAGGCACATTGCTAGTGCTATATAAATAACTAACCCTGATGAAGAGTACTGTGTGGCTCAAAAGCTTGCATACCCTCAACAGCAAGTTGATCCATTAAAAGATAGCATCTGAACTACTTTGCCTGCATGTTGAAAGCTCCACCTCCTGACCGACCCATTCCTCTGATGATCCCTCATGTTCCCCTGCACTTGGAATGCAGAGTATTTTGGACCACTACTTCAGTCAGCCAGACAACACACAGAAGTGGCGGTAATGAGCTTGTTTCCATAGTGGTAGTCCCAAATTTGAGGGTGTCGGAGTTCCCACTCCAAGAAATCCAGGAAGGGACCTTTCCCCAACCCCCCTCTTGTTATGCCATGATCAAGCACCATGTCTTTGACATTTCTGAGGGCACAGCTCCTAGGGTGTAGAGTTCATCCATTTGCACGTATTGAACAATCAGACTTTTAGGTGATTCCAATTGCAAAACAGGATTAATATCTCAGATTCTGTTCTCCATTACATTGGGATTCATCAAAAGTAACTACACTGCAGAGGGTCCTTATGCAGGTCTATAACTAATAAGCATCTGGCCTTAAATATTTCCTCACTACCCAAATGTCCTGAATGCTATTTGGACATGGACATTTAATTCCTGAAGTGTGAATATACGCCACATTTTCCATCTTAATTCACTGCAGTGAAATCTAACCTGCTACTAAAGGTAGAGGCTTGCTACATCCAACACAGAGTTTTTACATGATTGGTTACCAGAAAGCAGTAGCCCAGAGGTTCCCACACAGTTGGTTGGAAACCCCAAGTAGGATCATGCCTTTTGTAGATGGGATCATGATCCTAGTCGATATTAGATAATTACATGTCTTTGCTGCTGTCTGGGGTCTTGAAATCACATCTAAGGGAGCTTGCCCACATTACTCGAGTGGGGGAAACTTTTTTTATTTTTTTTATTTTTTTTTATATATATATTTTTATTAATACACTTCGTCATTTTTACACCATGTTACAGTGATTTAAAGGCACATTCTTTTCATTTGGACCTGAGTTACAGTTTTGGTCCATGTCTCTATTAGATCGGCGTAACTTTCTCTTATATCTTAATATTACAATTTTCACTAGCGTTAATGTTTCATATTTTATAAATTATTATAACATTTTCCAACAAACCTCTCCCCCCCTCCCCCCTCCCTGTTTGTGCTGGGCATATATTATTACAAATACCGGTCAAACAATATTGTCTTATCATTCTTTGGTAGTTCAAAACCTTCTATGGCTTCTAGAATAGCTATCCATTTAGTTTCATAGTCTAACTTTTGCTTGTTCATCTTTTTTTCCTTTTTCTCATCCGGATTGCCTGTCTGGTTCAAAAGACTGATTTGTATTTTGTCCATCGTGAACAGATACCAGATCCTCGAAATCCATTCCTGGAATGGCAGAGGTCCCTTCGTTTTCCAATGTCTAGTTATTGTATTGAGTGCTGCCAAGCACAATGTTGTCAAAGCATCCTGGTGCCTTTTCAGTGTGTTACTGTCCGGATATAATCCCAGGACCCCTATTTCCATTTTAAATGGTACAATACCTTTGTTCACAATATTTAATACCTTCCATACTTTGCTCCAGAACCTGTTCACATACATACAATCCCACAAGCAATGTTTGAGGTCTGCTGATTGGTCACACCCCTTCCAACATTTCCCCTTTTCATTTTTATCTCTACCATGTTTAAGTTGTGTAGGAGTTAGATAAAATCTAGTTGTGGCTTTTAATTGTGTCTCTCTCACTCCCAATGCTGACGAGCATGTATGCATATGTTTCCAAATGTTTTCTCTGTCTTTTTCTGTTAATTCTCTTTTTAAGTCACGTTCCCATTTTGGGATGTAATTATGTTTGGGTGGATATGTTAAATCTTTCAAACCTCTATAGATCTTGGAAAGTTTCCCCCTACTTCCTGTAAGGCTGAAGAGTGTTTTTTCTATTTCGCTTGGCTCTCTTGAGAAACTGGCTGTTAATCCTGTGTCCATAAAGACACTTTTCAATTGTAAGTACTGAAATACTTTAATTTTGGACTGGGTTATTTTTTCCAGATCTTCTATAGATTTAAATTTTTTCCCTTCAAACAATTGTGCTGATTTCCTGATCCCTTTTTTCTTTAGAGTGAGGACCAATTTATATGCCACTTGTGTTTCTCTCATATTTACTCGGTAGATAGGAGAGTATGGTGATGCCTGTTTTTTTATCCCCAATTTTTTAATTACCCCTGTCCATGTTGTTAATAGTTGTTTTGCAAAAGGGTGTTCTCTAGCCCTATCGCTTACTAGATTTCCCTGATCTACCAGGAGATCTGCTAGTGATTCAGTGTCTGTCAGTTCCTTTTCTATTGCATTCCATTCTGGATTGCTTGGTTCCTGGTACCAGTATTGTATTGCCCCAAGCACTGCGGCTTTATGGTACAACCTAAAGTCTGGGGTATTTAATCCTCCTCTTTCCTTAGCTGTATACATGGTTTCTTTCTTAATGCGTGGTTTTTTCCCCCTCCACACCAGGTCTCTGATTAATTCGTCTATCTGTTTAAAGAAGGAGTTAGGTAAATATATTGGGAGGGCCATGAATTTGTAAATAAATTTGGGGAGGATTATCATTTTGAGTAAATTGATTCTTCCTAGCCATGAACATTCTAGATTTTTCCAGTTTTCTAAGTCTTTTTTTGCTTTATCGATTGCATCTGGGAAATTAGCTTTATATAGATCTTTACAATTCTTTGTAATTGTTACCCCCAGATATTTAATTCCCCTGGGTGTTTCTGGGAATGGGCTAATCTTTTTAATTTCCTCTCTTTCCTTTTTGTTCTCAGCAAATATTAACGCTTGAGATTTATCTTTGTTTATTTTATATCCTGATATTTTCCCAAAATTTTCTATTGTCTGAATCAGCTCTGCTAAAGTTTGTTGTGGTTCTTTGAGAAATAGAATTAGGTCATCAGCAAAAAGTGCTAGTTTGTACTCTGATTTTCCTACCTTGATTCCTTTAATTTCTTTGTTTTGTCGGATTGCCACCGCCAACCCCTCTATTGCCATGTTAAATAGAAGTGGGGATAGGGGGCATCCCTGTCGAGTTCCCCTCTGGGTTTCAAACGGATCTGATAACTCGCCATTAATTTTTAATTGTGATCTGGGCTGTGCATAAATTGCCGTGATCCATTTCAGGAAATTTCCTTCTACTCCCATTTTTTGTAGTATTTCAGTTAAGTAGTTAATTTCTAGAAAATCAAAAGCCTTTTCCGCATCGGCCGCAATTATCATGGAATTTGGTGATTTGGGATCCCCTTGTTGCGAGTAAATCAAATTCACCACTTTTCTAACATTATCCACCCCTTGTCTTCGCGGGATAAACCCTGTTTGATCAGGGTGGATGACTTCCCCTACAATTTCTGCTAGCCTATTTGCTAATACTTTAGAGAATATTTTAAAATCATTATTTAGCAGAGATATTGGGCGGTAGCTTCCACATTGATTTTGGGGCCTTCCTGGCTTGAGTATCAGTGTAATTTGCGCCTCATAAAATGTGGGCGGCATTTTTCCCTTTTGTATGATATCATTGTAGACCTTGGTTAGGTATGGCACGAGAATCTTACTGTATGATTGATAAAACTCTGCGGGAAAGCCATCAGGCCCATTTGCCTTATTTCTCTTTAAGTTTTTAATGACTTTTGTTACCTCTTCCATTGTTATTAGGGCGTTTAGGAATTTAGATTGAGCTCTGTTGAATCTGGGAATTACTAGGTTATTTACAATTTTTTTTATCTCCTCAGGATTTGGATTTGAAGAGGCGTATAGTTTCCTGTAGAATCTTAAGAAGGTGTCCTGAATCTCCTCTGGGCTTGAAACTTCTACGCCATCTTCTCTAGCAATGTTAACTATAGTAGCTTTCTGTTGTTGTATCTTCACTAGCTGGGCTAAAGCTCTGCCTGCTTTGTTGCTGTTGTTGTGATAATAAAATCTTATCCTTTTTAATTGCTTTGTGGTTTTTTCTAGTTCAATCACATTTATTCTCTCTCTTATCTTTTGCAATTTATTTGCTACCAACCTTGAGGGGGTATGTTTATTAATTTTGTCCCATTTTTTAAGTTCAGCATACGTTTCCATTCTCATTTCCTTTTTTTTTTTTTGTATTTGAGCTGTTAATGCTAAAGCTTTACCCCTAATTGTAGCTTTTGCTGCCTCCCATAGGGTGAATGCTGACTCCACAGATCCCTGGTTAAACTCAAAATATTCCTCGATTTCCTCCTCTAATTTAGTTTTGCTATCTTTATTTTGAAGAAGGGTTCTATCTAGCCTCCACTGTGTTTTACCCTGTATTGATTTGGTTTCTAGTTCTATGTTGAACCCCAGCGCGTTATGGTCAGTAAAAACTAATGGTATAATAAATGCTTTTATGCATCTCCTGATCTCATTTTTGTGTAACAATATGTGATCTATCTTTGAGTATGAGTTGTGAACATTAGAATAAAAGGTATATTCCCTGCTCTGTTTATTGAGGTGTCTCCATACATCAATCCAGCCCTCGGTTTCAAATAATTGTTTTATGGTCTGTTGTCTTTTGTTTAATGTTAATGTCTTTGAAGTGTCCCATTTCGTTAAAGGTGTGTTTAGATCCCCCACTATCAATAGGGTACCTTTCACGTTTTGGGTTATTATTTGAGTGTATTTTTTATAGAATTGTACCTGGTCTGTATTTGGTCCATATATGTTAACTATTGTTACCTCCTTCTTTTGTAATGTTCCTATGACCATCAGAAATCTCCCCTCTTCATCTTTTAATACTTTTTTTATTGTGAATTCACATGAGTTCCCTATAGCTATAAGCACTCCTGCTTTTTTTCTCCTGGCACATGATGCAATTACTTGCCCCAATCTTTTGTGCATAAATCTGTGTACCTCTCCTTCCAGTAAATGTGTTTCTTGTAGACACATAATGTCTATCCTATATTCTTTTGCCAATTCTCTAACCCTCTTTCGTTTTTGGGGTGAATTAAGCCCTCTCACATTGAGAGTTAACATTTTAATGTGATGCATTGATTTTGCTATTGTTTCCTTGAATTGCATCTTTCTTTTTCTGTGCTATATTTTTTGTCCTTTTTCTTTTTCCCTTTCTCCTCCCTACCCTTCTCCTAGCCGGCTTGTTATGATTCTTTTCCCCAATACCACAGCCTTCCTTGCCCTCCCTATCCCAACAAACCCCAAGTCCTCCCTTCAACTTTCCCCAACCTTCTCCCTCCTTTTCTTCTCGCATCAGCAACCTTATCATAAACATCCAATTGCATAACCCATCAAAAATCAAAAACATTTTTACTCCTTACGCGAGTCTTACCCCCCTCTAAGCTTCTTTCAGTATTCTTAGCCAATAACTGGAGGCCTGTAATGGGTCTCCTTGGCTTTCTTTAAAAATTTTTAATGTTTAGGCCCCAAACTTTAACTTTAACTGGTACAGCTTATGTCTTATCTTTAGTTTTTAATTGCTATCTCTTGGTGATAGATGGAGGAATGCTTCAAGCTCCTCTGTAGCCATAAAGGATTTGATTTTTCCGTTTATGTTAATCACCATCCTTGCTGGAAATTTTAGTACAGGTTTCCATCCTTTCTCATTGAGCACCGTAAAATATTTAATCCACTTTCTTCTTCTATTCATAGTTTCCATTGCAAAGTCTGGGAATACTTTTATAGTCTCATTCCTGAATTTCAGGTCTCTTTTTCTGCGAGTTTCCCTTAGAATCTCCTCCTTTATTGCGAAGCTAGCAAACTTAGCTATTATTGTTCTTGGTCTTGGAAAATTCTTATTTGGCATTCTCCCCGTTCTGTGGGCTCTAATAATTTCAGGCTTCTGCAGGTTCTGGGTCTCAGGGAAATGCTCTGTCAAGAACTCCCACAGCAATTCTTTAGTTTCACCTTTTTCTATCCCCTCAGGAAATCCCACAAATCACAAATTGTCTCTTCTAGACCTATTTTCAAGATCTTCTGACTTTTGAGTGAGCATGTGGACTTTTTCTTGGAGTGCTATTACTTGCTCTACATTATTAACTGAGTTATCTTCTAATGTAGAAATTCTCTCTTCTGCTGTACTCATCCTCTGCACCAGCCCCTCCAATTTTTTATTCCCTGCCTCCGCTGAGGCTCTTAATTTGCCCATGTCTCTTTTAAAGTCCTTTTTTAACTCCAGCAAGACTTTCATGATTGGGCCCCCCTTGGGGCCTTCTTCTTCCAAATTATTCTCCTCCAGGGAGTCCTCCCCTTCAGAAACCTCCGGTGTCTCCGCCGCTATTGCGGGCGCCATTTTGGCACGTTCTGGGAGCCGGGCCTCTTCCCCGCTTTTTTCAATATGTCGCAGCTTGACATAGCGCTCTAGCGGGTTTTCTCTTGCCCCTTTTTCTTTTTTTTTTTCCTTTTCCTCTTTCCCTTTTGGTGGCATTTTGTTTTACTCACTTTTTACTGAGTTTTGCTGGCGATTTGAGTTGTTTAGGGGCCTTTTTCTTTTCGCGCTTAGAGGAGCGCTCGCTCTAGGTTGCTCCCCGCTATTCGCGCATGCGCACCGTCCGAGTGGGGGAAACTTTTGTAAACTCATGGCAGGGGAACAAACATGTAGCTCTTAACGCGGGCACGGGGTTAAAAGTGTCATCAGCCGCATTTCACGTTGTTTTCAATCACTAAGGACAGGGCTGAATTTTGAGTCCTGTCATCCGTGATAAAAACATGAGACCATGAGACACGGCTGATGACGCTTTTAACCGCCCGCCCACATTCAGGACTATACACCTGTTTCTCAGCCATGAGTTTACAAATGCTTCCCCTACTCAGGTAATGTGGGCAAACCCTCTAAGTCGCAAAACGCAGCCATGCAGGCAAACATTTGGGGGACCACTGATGTAGATCCACACATTGATTGAACTGAGCTCCCAAAAGTAAGGGTCATGTCTATTTCATTTATCCAGATCTCCTTCTAGGATTATTATTAGTTATTTATATAGCACTAGCAATGTGCCTGGCACTGAATAATCATTAATTAGAGATGGATCACTGCCCCCAGGTGGTTTACAGTCTAGGAGAACATTGGGAGATTCAGGGATGCATTCATGAAGTTGAGAAGTTGCATGTGCTTAGCTTAGAAGTTGCAGCTGCATGTGCTTAGGAAGGGAACCCTGAATGACAGGACAGCAGAAGGAGCATTAGTGAGCAGCCTGTGGGGGCGAGGAGCTATGGAAAGCATGATGGAAGAAAGATTTTCAGGAGGGATTTGAAAATTGGGAGAGAAGGGGCATGGCATGTGTGTTCAGGGAGGGAGCAGGAGACTCTGGGGTAGGAGAAAGTGGTGTCAGAGGAGGAGAGAGGTTCCCAGGTGAACTCTCGTGCATAATTCCCTGACAAACTCCCAACAGTGTTTTACAGTCCAAAGAAGAGACGGTGATGGTGGTACAAGTGTTCTCTCTCCCTGTTGATCAGCTACAATGAATTAGAAGAATGAAGGGCTGTGCCACTGAGCTGTGTGCACCCTGGCCCTCCAGTGTGCTTCAGTTAACAATCTACTGCCTGTTTGCATTTTGAGGTTGTAGCTCATCATCTGGAGAAATTCTACGACACTAGTGTCCCAATTGTTCAAACCACTTAAAAGAAATGTTTATTTTATAATAACTGCATTTAACCAATTGATTTTCATCCATTTTATTAAAATGTCTTCTAGTGTTTTCTGTTCAGTCCTGGAGTGATGTGGCCATAAATATTTAAATAACCACTGCTCCATAATCAGAGCAATTCACAAGAGTAATTGCTTAGAAATATAAATATTTATCTGCTGTGGTCAAGGTTGGTGAGTTAAAATGGAAGATGTTCGAGATGAAAGTGTCAGTAGAGGGACTAAGGATAGAGGGATGTCCAGCAACTGCAGAAAAGCAAAAGAAGAAGCCATGCCACCCAATCGGGTTTCTCTGTAGTCAGTGGGGATTTCCACCAACCAGTTTCTTTTTGCTATGGACTCGCTCATGGACTTTCATGGATGCACTCTAGACTTTCACACAATGCAAAATAAATCTATGGAACACATTGCCAGTGTTGATATCTGTCTACTAAGGCAGTGCCAAAGAGACTGTATAACTGAGAACAGTGTACACCCAGGCAGGATGGAGGCAATTGAGTTGGTCTGGGGCATAAAGATGACCAGAACTGAAGGGTGTAGGCGGAGGAGCCAGCAGCCCAGAGATGGTGGAGACTATGGGTGCTTTTAGACAAGCGCCTCCCCACCCATCATGCATGTTGCAAGGCCACATTGGCACCCTCTGCAGCCCTGCAAAATGCATATGGGTCGGGAGGTGCTTTTCTAAAAACACCCCGTGTTTCATATGGACTGTATGGGAGAATAAAGACCGTGACAAAACTGTGACTGTTGAGCTAATTTCTCTAGAGAAAGTGACAGCCCAGGGTCTAACCCTGCAAGAACTTACCGAAGGGAACCACACCCTGTTACACCAGTGCATTTAATTAGTGGTATCAAATTCAGCCCACAGTTGTTTTTTATTTGGACCCTTTTCTCTTCCTGGATCTGGCCCATGGATTTAACCCCTCCCCTCAGGAACAGAAAGTGTGAGCTATGGGAAAGGGAAGGGAGAAAAGAGCATTGCAAATAGGGAGCAATCCATGGTGCAGATCCATGACCTGGATCCTCCCTTTCCTTCTGCCATCCGTAACATGCCCCTTAAGCATCCTTTCCAAGACTCCTATCCACCCGGGAAGCTTGGACTTATTTTCAAAGTGACCCACAGTAGGAAAACGGTTTCCCAACTCCGGCTTAGACTGTAAGATCTAGATCCCATATCACTACAAGCTACACCAGATTTACGATAGCATAATGCCACTAGAATCACTGGAGTTATACCAGCATAAAACTGGAGGAATTATATAGTGAATTATGCCTGAGGTTTTATTCTGCACTTATCCACTGCTGATACACTGTTGGTGTTTAAGAAAGATTAATCAATAATGATATACTTGCTAAGACATTCCAATAACTATTTCAGCCATTATAGATTCACAGACAGCTAGCTTCTTCTCAATATTACTCTTATGCTGTACACGGAGCTTTACATTTTGATGGGAAGTGAAACATAATGAAATAGCAGTCTTCAGCAGTACAGGGCCTCTCATCTGGAGATCCCAATGTGATTTGCAAACAGAAGTTAAGACTCATACCACACTTGCGGACACAGATGGGCATATGAAGCACCGATCGGCAAACTGAAGCACCGATCGGCAAACTGAAGCACCGATCATGCTCTTCACCCTTCCAGCTGAATTATTCTAGAGATGAATGTGGCTGAGCCTGTTTAAGTGACTCTCTCAAAGTCACAAAACTGGAGCTGGGATTCGAAGCTACTATCGTATATCCAAACAAATTTTGCAGTCTCCCAAATGTGGGATCTCAGATTGGAGCGTCAATAGTGCTGCCTTTCCCATATTGCTTAACGGAAGGAAGGAATTCATAAACCTAGATAAATCCCACTAGAATAGAAGGAGGAGGGTTCCCGATATGGAAAAGGTTAAAAATAATAAAAATCACTGCATGAGTACAGTGCTGCCATTCAATTTAGCTGTTACAAAATCGAGAAACATGTACCTAGAGTTCCATCTAGTCCAGGTGCGAGGAAAGGTTTCCTCTCCTGAGCCACTCTGAACATTAGTACAAGCTCATTGATCTGGAGGGAGAGTGTGTGCGTGCGTGCGTGCGTGTGTTTTTTTGTTTTTTTAAAGGGTGTACTCAGGATGAGGGAAGGAAAGGGAGGGTCCAGGTCATGGATCTGTGTCATGATCGATCCCCTATCCTTGTGTGCATGCCCTCATCTCGGCTCCTTTCCCCGGAGCTCTATTTTTCAGTGCTTGAGAGTAGGGATTGGATCCATGTACCAGACCCAGGAATTGGGATGAGGCCAAATATAAGCCAGCCATAGGCCAAATTTGGACCATTGACCATAGGCTCCCCACCCTGATCTCGTTTGTGTAGGTTCTTACTACATGTCCATCACCATGGTATCTGAGCACCTTGAACAAAGCCATCTCTTTGTACAGTAAGTTAGCTCCAGGGTCAATTTTAACTGGGTAAAATTGGAGCTGGGATTCGAAGCTACTATCGTATGTCCAAACAAATTTTGACGTTCCCTAATGAGTTCCCAAAGAACCAAAGAGATTTGGATGAAGATAGTGACAACCTGAATATAATAATGGTATACTAAAGAAGCAGGAGAGGTTATCTAATGAGACTTGCCCTCAAATGCTCCACCATGGAAAACAGATAGTAAATCTTTTGTTTTCCTTTCTGCAGCTGTGATTCAGGACTTCCTCCCCCCCTCCACTTTGTTAGTTTGTTTATTGTTCTATAACATGAGTCACTTTTGAAGCATCGCTCCTCCCTAAACATCTACACTAAGGAGCAGAGGAGGTTAACTGAGGCAGAGTGCCACAAATCTGTATTATCACTCGGCCACTTCATCTTGTTTGCATCTCCCACAAAAAAAAAGCCCATTATATCTTTCAATTCTATTTCTCAACCATTGTCTTGATTTTTGGGCACACCTGATGTGGAAGCCTTGCTGAAAGAGAACATGTTTGCTGCTGGCCACAGAACAATTTACCCACAATGCACTGTTGGCTGTTATCATCCATCGAAAAGGAGAATTAGTCATTTTCACAGTATTGTTCACATGACTACATGCTAAGGGCCTAATCCTGTACACACTGACACTTGGCTACTCCTTATTACACAATCACATCTAGCAGTCCTGCCAGGTTACTGGAGAGCTCCAATCAATCAAGACACACACAGATAGTGAGGCACATAAACAATGGGCTATATTGATTATTTCTTCACTGTGTGAGCACTCTCACCATTTTGATTAAACTCCAAAGCTCTCCCCCTAGCACGTACCGAGCTCGGTATAAAACCTGGGATGAATGCTCAGTGTTTTCTTTAGTTGTCCTAAAGTCCTCCTGACCAAGAATCAAGTGGAGGATGACATCAGATCCCTTCCTCTTTCAATGGCAGCAATCCCAAACCTTCTCCACACAGGATCTGCCCAGGTCCCATGCGGCACAATGTACTTACAATGGATGTGTGCAGAGTTTGCATGCACATGAGCGCACGAGTTGCACATGGTGCACACAGAGCATGGGACCAGCCCCAGTGGGAACTATGTTACATCTCTTTGCTTTGTGTTCTTGAGTGACAATATGCCCACGAGAGACAGGTCTGAGTTATAGAATTCAGAGTGGGCTTTCAGCTTTCCCAGAACTCTATAGGTATTTGCTCCTGGTATTCAGACTCTCTCTTTGATCAATTATAGACATAAGTACCAGATGCAAAGTTCAGGTCTTGGTTGTACCTTTCTTGAAATACTTGAGTTCTAGTTCAAGCCCCTCTCTACGAATATCTGTTTTGCCATAATTTCATCCCATTTCTGTTGTATGTCGGATCTTGAGCAGTGCTGGCTCAAAATGTGCTACGTGGGGCTACCTGTGTTCTCAAGCAAAGCCACATTACTCCAACCCTGAAACCATTTGTCACTCATTTCAACGAACATTCAGGAAGAAGCTGCCCTCCCAGTGATTATTGGCCACCACATATTTTACTTAGTGAGTCTCCTTTGTGAACCTAGATTCTTTCTCCCCCACCTCCTCACACTTTGGTCCACAGTTTAAAAGGATTGGAACACTACAAAACTGCATTAGCACACTACATACACACTCGGATAGTCTACATCTTACAACATAACCCCACTGGTTTCCTTTATTTCACCCTTACTTCTTACCCTCCCATTAAGCCTATCCTGAGTTCCTGTCCAGCCCACTTCTCCCTCAGCCCTGGCCCTGGATCAACTTCTCACCTGGCCCTGCCCCAGCCCACTCACCCTATCCACCTCCCACCCCCAACTCTTCACTTGACTGGATGCCACTGTCATCATTGTCAAAGAAGGAGAACAACACTCTGATATTTGATATCCCGCACCAGTTGTTCAAATGCTAGAAGGAAGCTGAATGAACCTCTCTCTCTCTCTAGCAGTGGGTCTGGGAATACAGGGACTTTACAGCCAGGAGTTTGGTGGTCCTGGAAAGAGCATCGGAACAGTATTCTGGCATGCTCTGGTCCCACTATGTTAAATCTATTAGACGGCCTGGGCCTGAAAAGTTATACTGCAAGTCCTTAAACCAGGTGCTAACCTGAACAAAAGAACTAGGCTCTACCTAGGGCCATTAAGTCTCCTTAACTACCTAGCCTCACCCACAACTTCTGTTACAGGTTAGGTAGAAGCCCTTTAAAAAGAGATTGCTCACTGCCCAAGTGGCTCCACATTTAGGCCTTGACATTTAGGCAGTCTGTATTTGGCAAGGAAGCCAGAAGGTCTTGGGGCTCATCTAGGCGCTGGTCAGGGTCCTGAACCTACAAAAGTCTGGGAGCTCTCTGAGGGCTGACTAGACCCAGGTGCTGGGCCTGACCTGAGGCCAATATGTATAATTGCTGTTTACGTGCTGACAATGCATGTGCTGACAATGCGTGAATAAAGGAGCACTGAAGGATGAGAGTTACTTGAGACTATGACTTTAGGCCTGCTCCTACAGCAACACTCCTCAGAGAAGGCCCACCTTCTTGCAAACTCACACCTAAAGGTTGCCCAGGATAAGCAGCCCATCATGGTCCAACTCTGCATGTGACATTTGTGATGGGTGTAAACCAGACACATCAGTCATCTTAACAGGTACAGCTTGAGTCTGAACACTATATCTGTTTATACCCTGAAGTCAGGTAAACAAGGTTTAATTGTGCCCTATGTATAAAGAGTAGGAGTTTCTATTCCTAGCCAGTCTGAGCTAACTAAGGGGCTGGCTTTTGTATGTAAATTCAGTTTCCTCTGAAACCTGGATCTGACTCTTGTACTTAGAGTGGAGTCTTCTAGTAAAAAGATCTTAACAACACTATACACGGTCTATCTCAGCACTGGAACTAAGAGGGGGAGATCACTCTCCAGAACTCCACACACCACTGCCCCTAAACTAGGGTAGCCAGATATGCAAATTTTAGATGACACGTATGAGGAATAGAGGTTGTAGGGCTTTATAAGAGCTAATGAAGCCCTGCAGTCTGTATTTCTCATAAGTAGCCTCTAAAATTTGCATAAGTGGCCACTCTAACCTAAACTCTTGCTTCTTCTCCCCTTCCTCAGAGTCAGTGTGTGAGCTCTTCCACTCTCAAAACAAACTACCTGGATATCTCTTTCCCATCAGTTGAATCTTAGCCCACATCTTTTATATCTGCTTATTATACCTTGTATCTCTCCCCACTGCACTCATTGATTGTTTAACTCTATGGATAGGGGTGGCACTCTAGGCAAAATTTCAGTTACTTTTGGTTTTAGTTCTCATGTATTTCTGTAGGGACTTCAATTGGGACAAACTTCAATCGGGGAAACCCGCAAAATAAAAAATCCAAACCAAAAATCAGATGATCCAAAACCACCGATAACAAAATGAGAACTGAAATACATGAGANCAATTTTTTATTCCCTGCCTCCGCTGAGGCTCTTAATTTGCCCATGTCTCTTTTAAAGTCCTTTTTTAACTCCAGCAAGACTTTCATGATTGGGCCCCCCTTGGGGCCTTCTTCTTCCAAATTATTCTCCTCCAGGGAGTCCTCCCCTTCAGAAACCTCCGGTGTCTCCGCCGCTATTGCGGGCGCCATTTTGGCACGTTCTGGGAGCCGGGCCTCTTCCCCGCTTTTTTCAATATGTCGCAGCTTGACATAGCGCTCTAGCGGGTTTTCTCTTGCCCCTTTTTCTTTTTTTTTTTCCTTTTCCTCTTTCCCTTTTGGTGGCATTTTGTTTTACTCACTTTTTACTGAGTTTTGCTGGCGATTTGAGTTGTTTAGGGGCCTTTTTCTTTTCGCGCTTAGAGGAGCGCTCGCTCTAGGTTGCTCCCCGCTATTCGCGCATGCGCACCGTCCGAGTGGGGGAAACTTTTGTAAACTCATGGCAGGGGAACAAACATGTAGCTCTTAACGCGGGCACGGGGTTAAAAGTGTCATCAGCCGCATTTCACGTTGTTTTCAATCACTAAGGACAGGGCTGAATTTTGAGTCCTGTCATCCGTGATAAAAACATGAGACCATGAGACACGGCTGATGACGCTTTTAACCGCCCGCCCACATTCAGGACTATACACCTGTTTCTCAGCCATGAGTTTACAAATGCTTCCCCTACTCAGGTAATGTGGGCAAACCCTCTAAGTCGCAAAACGCAGCCATGCAGGCAAACATTTGGGGGACCACTGATGTAGATCCACACATTGATTGAACTGAGCTCCCAAAAGTAAGGGTCATGTCTATTTCATTTATCCAGATCTCCTTCTAGGATTATTATTAGTTATTTATATAGCACTAGCAATGTGCCTGGCACTGAATAATCATTAATTAGAGATGGATCACTGCCCCCAGGTGGTTTACAGTCTAGGAGAACATTGGGAGATTCAGGGATGCATTCATGAAGTTGAGAAGTTGCATGTGCTTAGCTTAGAAGTTGCAGCTGCATGTGCTTAGGAAGGGAACCCTGAATGACAGGACAGCAGAAGGAGCATTAGTGAGCAGCCTGTGGGGGCGAGGAGCTATGGAAAGCATGATGGAAGAAAGATTTTCAGGAGGGATTTGAAAATTGGGAGAGAAGGGGCATGGCATGTGTGTTCAGGGAGGGAGCAGGAGACTCTGGGGTAGGAGAAAGTGGTGTCAGAGGAGGAGAGAGGTTCCCAGGTGAACTCTCGTGCATAATTCCCTGACAAACTCCCAACAGTGTTTTACAGTCCAAAGAAGAGACGGTGATGGTGGTACAAGTGTTCTCTCTCCCTGTTGATCAGCTACAATGAATTAGAAGAATGAAGGGCTGTGCCACTGAGCTGTGTGCACCCTGGCCCTCCAGTGTGCTTCAGTTAACAATCTACTGCCTGTTTGCATTTTGAGGTTGTAGCTCATCATCTGGAGAAATTCTACGACACCAGTGTCCCAATTGTTCAAACCACTTAAAAGAAATGTTTATTTTATAATAACTGCATTTAACCAATTGATTTTCATCCATTTTATTAAAATGTCTTCTAGTGTTTTCTGTTCAGTCCTGGAGTGATGTGGCCATAAATATTTAAATAACCACTGCTCCATAATCAGAGCAATTCACAAGAGTAATTGCTTAGAAATATAAATATTTATCTGCTGTGGTCAAGGTTGGTGAGTTAAAATGGAAGATGTTCGAGATGAAAGTGTCAGTAGAGGGACTAAGGATAGAGGGATGTCCAGCAACTGCAGAAAAGCAAAAGAAGAAGCCATGCCACCCAATCGGGTTTCTCTGTAGTCAGTGGGGATTTCCACCAACCAGTTTCTTTTTGCTATGGACTCGCTCATGGACTTTCATGGATGCACTCTAGACTTTCACACAATGCAAAATAAATCTATGGAACACATTGCCAGTGTTGATATCTGTCTACTAAGGCAGTGCCAAAGAGACTGTATAACTGAGAACAGTGTACACCCAGGCAGGATGGAGGCAATTGAGTTGGTCTGGGGCATAAAGATGACCAGAACTGAAGGGTGTAGGCGGAGGAGCCAGCAGCCCAGAGATGGTGGAGACTATGGGTGCTTTTAGACAAGCGCCTCCCCACCCATCATGCATGTTGCAAGGCCACATTGGCACCCTCTGCAGCCCTGCAAAATGCATATGGGTCGGGAGGTGCTTTTCTAAAAACACCCCGTGTTTCATATGGACTGTATGGGAGAATAAAGACCGTGACAAAACTGTGACTGTTGAGCTAATTTCTCTAGAGAAAGTGACAGCCCAGGGTCTAACCCTGCAAGAACTTACCGAAGGGAACCACACCCTGTTACACCAGTGCATTTAATTAGTGGTATCAAATTCAGCCCACAGTTGTTTTTTATTTGGACCCTTTTCTCTTCCTGGATCTGGCCCATGGATTTAACCCCTCCCCTCAGGAACAGAAAGTGTGAGCTATGGGAAAGGGAAGGGAGAAAAGAGCATTGCAAATAGGGAGCAATCCATGGTGCAGATCCATGACCTGGATCCTCCCTTTCCTTCTGCCATCCGTAACATGCCCCTTAAGCATCCTTTCCAAGACTCCTATCCACCCGGGAAGCTTGGACTTATTTTCAAAGTGACCCACAGTAGGAAAACGGTTTCCCAACTCCGGCTTAGACTGTAAGATCTAGATCCCATATCACTACAAGCTACACCAGATTTACGATAGCATAATGCCACTAGAATCACTGGAGTTATACCAGCATAAAACTGGAGGAATTATATAGTGAATTACGCCTGAGGTTTTATTCTGCACTTATCCACTGCTGATACACTGTTGGTGATTAAGAAAGATTAATCAATAATGATATACTTGCTAAGACATTCCAATAACTATTTCAGCCATTATAGATTCACAGACAGCTAGCTTCTTCTCAATATTACTCTTATGCTGTACACGGAGCTTTACATTTTGATGGGAAGTGAAACATAATGAAATAGCAGTCTTCAGCAGTACAGGGCCTCTCATCTGGAGATCCCAATGTGATTTGCAAACAGAAGTTAAGACTCATACCACACTTGCGGACACAGATGGGCATATGAAGCACCGATCGGCAAACTGAAGCACCGATCGGCAAACTGAAGCACCGATCATGCTCTTCACCCTTCCAGCTGAATTATTCTAGAGATGAATGTGGCTGAGCCTGTTTAAGTGACTCTCTCAAAGTCACAAAACTGGAGCTGGGATTCGAAGCTACTATCGTATATCCAAACAAATTTTGCAGTCTCCCAAATGTGGGATCTCAGATTGGAGCGTCAATAGTGCTGCCTTTCCCATATTGCTTAACGGAAGGAAGGAATTCATAACCCTAGATAAATCCCACTAGAATAGAAGGAGGAGGGTTCCCGATATGGAAAAGGTTAAAAATAATAAAAATCACTGCATGAGTACAGTGCTGCCATTCAATTTAGCTGTTACAAAATCGAGAAACATGTACCTAGAGTTCCATCTAGTCCAGGTGCGAGGAAAGGTTTCCTCTCCTGAGCCACTCTGAACATTAGTACAAGCTCATTGATCTGGAGGGAGAGTGTGTGCGTGCGTGCGTGCGTGTGTTTTTTTGTTTTTTTAAAGGGTGTACTCAGGATGAGGGAAGGAAAGGGAGGGTCCAGGTCATGGATCTGTGTCATGATCGATCCCCTATCCTTGTGTGCA
This sequence comes from Sphenodon punctatus, assembly GCA_003113815.1. NCBI lineage: Eukaryota > Metazoa > Chordata > Lepidosauria > Sphenodontia > Sphenodontidae > Sphenodon > Sphenodon punctatus. The sequence continues at coordinate 6,896,372 of QEPC01004381.1, read as the reverse complement.
TGCCCTCATCTCGGCTCCTTTCCCCGGAGCTCTATTTTTCAGTGCTTGAGAGTAGGGATTGGATCCATGTACCAGACCCAGGAATTGGGATGAGGCCAAATATAAGCCAGCCATAGGCCAAATTTGGACCATTGACCATAGGCTCCCCACCCTGATCTCGTTTGTGTAGGTTCTTACTACATGTCCATCACCATGGTATCTGAGCACCTTGAACAAAGCCATCTCTTTGTACAGTAAGTTAGCTCCAGGGTCAATTTTAACTGGGTAAAATTGGAGCTGGGATTCGAAGCTACTATCGTATGTCCAAACAAATTTTGACGTTCCCTAATGAGTTCCCAAAGAACCAAAGAGATTTGGATGAAGATAGTAACAACCTGAATATAATAATGGTATACTAAAGAAGCAGGAGAGGTTATCTAATGAGACTTGCCCTCAAATGCTCCACCATGGAAAACAGATAGTAAATCTTTTGTTTTCCTTTCTGCAGCTGTGATTCAGGACTTCCTCCCCCCCCCCTCCACTTTGTTAGTTTGTTTATTGTTCTGTAACATGAGTCACTTTTGAAGCATCGCTCCTCCCTAAACATCTACACTAGAGAGCAGAGGAGGTTAACTGAGGCAGAGTGCCACAAATCTGTATTATCACTGGGCCACTTCATCTTGTTTGCATCTCCCACCAAAAAAAAGCCCATTATATCTTTCGATTCTATTTCTCAACCATTGTCTTGATTTTTGGGCACACCTGATGTGGCAGCCTTGCTGAAAGAGAACATGTTTGCTGCTGGCCACAGAACAATTTACCCACAATGCACTGTTGGCTGTTATCATCCATCGAAAAGGAGAATTAGTAATTTTCACAGTATTGTTCACATGACTACATGCTAAGGGCCTAATCCTGTACACACTGACACTTGGCTACTCCTTATTACACAATCACATCTAGCAGTCCTGCCAGGTTACTGGAGAGCTCCAATCAATCAAGACACACACAGATAGTGAGGCACATAAACAATGGGCTATATTGATTATTTCTTCACTGTGTGAGCACTCTCACCATTTTGATTAAACTCCAAAGCTCTCCCCCTAGCACGTACCGAGCTCGGTATAAAACCTGGGATGAATGCTCAGTGTTTTCTTTAGTTGTCCTAAAGTCCTCCTGACCAAGAATCAAGTGGAGGATGACATCAGATCCCTTCCTCTTTCAATGGCAGCAATCCCAAACCTTCTCCACACAGGATCTGCCCAGGTCCCATGCGGCACAATGTACTTACAATGGATGTGTGCAGAGTTTGCATGCACATGAGCGCACGAGTTGCACATGGTGCACACAGAGCATGGGACCAGCCCCAGTGGGAACTATGTTACATCTCTTTGCTTTGTGTTCTTGAGTGACAATATGCCCACGAGAGACAGGTCTGAGTTATAGAATTCAGAGTGGGCTTTCAGCTTTCCCAGAACTCTATAGGTATTTGCTCCTGGTATTCAGACTCTCTCTTTGATCAATTATAGACATAAGTACCAGATGCAAAGTTCAGGTCTTGGTTGTACCTTTCTTGAAATACTTGAGTTCTAGTTCAAGCCCCTCTCTACGAATATCTGTTTTGCCATAATTTCATCCCATTTCTGTTGTATGTCGGATCTTGAGCAGTGCTGGCTCAAAATGTGCTACGTGGGGCTACCTGTGTTCTCAAGCAAAGCCACATTACTCCAACCCTGAAACCATTTGTCACTCATTTCAACGAACATTCAGGAAGAAGCTGCCCTCCCAGTGATTATTGGCCACNGCTTCTTCTCAATATTACTCTTATGCTGTACACGGAGCTTTACATTTTGATGGGAAGTGAAACATAATGAAATAGCAGTCTTCAGCAGTACAGGGCCTCTCATCTGGAGATCCCAATGTGATTTGCAAACAGAAGTTAAGACTCATACCACACTTGCGGACACAGATGGGCATATGAAGCACCGATCGGCAAACTGAAGCACCGATCGGCAAACTGAAGCACCGATCATGCTCTTCACCCTTCCAGCTGAATTATTCTAGAGATGAATGTGGCTGAGCCTGTTTAAGTGACTCTCTCAAAGTCACAAAACTGGAGCTGGGATTCGAAGCTACTATCGTATATCCAAACAAATTTTGCAGTCTCCCAAATGTGGGATCTCAGATTGGAGCGTCAATAGTGCTGCCTTTCCCATATTGCTTAACGGAAGGAAGGAATTCATAACCCTAGATAAATCCCACTAGAATAGAAGGAGGAGGGTTCCCGATATGGAAAAGGTTAAAAATAATAAAAATCACTGCATGAGTACAGTGCTGCCATTCAATTTAGCTGTTACAAAATCGAGAAACATGTACCTAGAGTTCCATCTAGTCCAGGTGCGAGGAAAGGTTTCCTCTCCTGAGCCACTCTGAACATTAGTACAAGCTCATTGATCTGGAGGGAGAGTGTGTGCGTGCGTGCGTGCGTGTGTTTTTTTGTTTTTTTAAAGGGTGTACTCAGGATGAGGGAAGGAAAGGGAGGGTCCAGGTCATGGATCTGTGTCATGATCGATCCCCTATCCTTGTGTGCATGCCCTCATCTCGGCTCCTTTCCCCGGAGCTCTATTTTTCAGTGCTTGAGAGTAGGGATTGGATCCATGTACCAGACCCAGGAATTGGGATGAGGCCAAATATAAGCCAGCCATAGGCCAAATTTGGACCATTGACCATAGGCTCCCCACCCTGATCTCGTTTGTGTAGGTTCTTACTACATGTCCATCACCATGGTATCTGAGCACCTTGAACAAAGCCATCTCTTTGTACAGTAAGTTAGCTCCAGGGTCAATTTTAACTGGGTAAAATTGGAGCTGGGATTCGAAGCTACTATCGTATGTCCAAACAAATTTTGACGTTCCCTAATGAGTTCCCAAAGAACCAAAGAGATTTGGATGAAGATAGTAACAACCTGAATATAATAATGGTATACTAAAGAAGCAGGAGAGGTTATCTAATGAGACTTGCCCTCAAATGCTCCACCATGGAAAACAGATAGTAAATCTTTTGTTTTCCTTTCTGCAGCTGTGATTCAGGACTTCCTCCCCCCCTCCACTTTGTTAGTTTGTTTATTGTTCTATAACATGAGTCACTTTTGAAGCATCGCTCCTCCCTAAACATCTACACTAAGGAGCAGAGGAGGTTAACTGAGGCAGAGTGCCACAAATCTGTATTATCACTCGGCCACTTCATCTTGTTTGCATCTCCCACAAAAAAAAAGCCCATTATATCTTTCAATTCTATTTCTCAACCATTGTCTTGATTTTTGGGCACACCTGATGTGGAAGCCTTGCTGAAAGAGAACATGTTTGCTGCTGGCCACAGAACAATTTACCCACAATGCACTGTTGGCTGTTATCATCCATCGAAAAGGAGAATTAGTCATTTTCACAGTATTGTTCACATGACTACATGCTAAGGGCCTAATCCTGTACACACTGACACTTGGCTACTCCTTATTACACAATCACATCTAGCAGTCCTGCCAGGTTACTGGAGAGCTCCAATCAATCAAGACACACACAGATAGTGAGGCACATAAACAATGGGCTATATTGATTATTTCTTCACTGTGTGAGCACTCTCACCATTTTGATTAAACTCCAAAGCTCTCCCCCTAGCACGTACCGAGCTCGGTATAAAACCTGGGATGAATGCTCAGTGTTTTCTTTAGTTGTCCTAAAGTCCTCCTGACCAAGAATCAAGTGGAGGATGACATCAGATCCCTTCCTCTTTCAATGGCAGCAATCCCAAACCTTCTCCACACAGGATCTGCCCAGGTCCCATGCGGCACAATGTACTTACAATGGATGTGTGCAGAGTTTGCATGCACATGAGCGCACGAGTTGCACATGGTGCACACAGAGCATGGGACCAGCCCCAGTGGGAACTATGTTACATCTCTTTGCTTTGTGTTCTTGAGTGACAATATGCCCACGAGAGACAGGTCTGAGTTATAGAATTCAGAGTGGGCTTTCAGCTTTCCCAGAACTCTATAGGTATTTGCTCCTGGTATTCAGACTCTCTCTTTGATCAATTATAGACATAAGTACCAGATGCAAAGTTCAGGTCTTGGTTGTACCTTTCTTGAAATACTTGAGTTCTAGTTCAAGCCCCTCTCTACGAATATCTGTTTTGCCATAATTTCATCCCATTTCTGTTGTATGTCGGATCTTGAGCAGTGCTGGCTCAAAATGTGCTACGTGGGGCTACCTGTGTTCTCAAGCAAAGCCACATTACTCCAACCCTGAAACCATTTGTCACTCATTTCAACGAACATTCAGGAAGAAGCTGCCCTCCCAGTGATTATTGGCCACCACATATTTTACTTAGTGAGTCTCCTTTGTGAACCTAGATTCTTTCTCCCCCACCTCCTCACACTTTGGTCCACAGTTTAAAAGGATTGGAACACTACAAAACTGCATTAGCACACTACATACACACTCGGATAGTCTACATCTTACAACATAACCCCACTGGTTTCCTTTATTTCACCCTTACTTCTTACCCTCCCATTAAGCCTATCCTGAGTTCCTGTCCAGCCCACTTCTCCCTCAGCCCTGGCCCTGGATCAACTTCTCACCTGGCCCTGCCCCAGCCCACTCACCCTATCCACCTCCCACCCCCAACTCTTCACTTGACTGGATGCCACTGTCATCATTGTCAAAGAAGGAGAACAACACTCTGATATTTGATATCCCGCACCAGTTGTTCAAATGCTAGAAGGAAGCTGAATGAACCTCTCTCTCTCTCTAGCAGTGGGTCTGGGAATACAGGGACTTTACAGCCAGGAGTTTGGTGGGCCTGGAAAGAGCATCGGAACAGTATTCTGGCATGCTCTGGTCCCAGTATGTTAAATCTATTAGACGGCCTGGGCCTCAAAAGTTATACTGCAAGTCCTTAAACCAGGTGCTAACCTGAACAAAAGAACTAGGCTCTACCTAGGGCCATTAAGTCTCCTTAACTACCTAGCCTCACCCACAACTTCTGTTACAGGTTAGATAGAAGCCCTTTAAAAAGAGATTGCTCACTGCCCAAGTGGCTCCACATTTAGGCCTTGACATTTAGGCAGTCTGTATTTGGCAAGGAAGCCAGAAGGACTTGGGGCTCATCTAGGCGCTGGTCAGGGTCCTGAACCTACAAAAGTCTGGGAGCTCTCTGAGGGCTGACTAGACCCAGGTGCTGGGCCTGACCTGAGGCCAATATGTATAATTGCTGTTTACGTGCTGACAATGCATGTGCTGACAATGCGTGAATAAAGGAGCACTGAAGGATGAGAGTTACTTGAGACTATGACTTTAGGCCTGCTCCTACAGCAACACTCCTCAGAGAAGGCCCACCTTCTTGCAAACTCACACCTAAAGGTTGCCCAGGATAAGCAGCCCATCATGGTCCAACTCTGCATGTGACATTTGTGATGGGTGTAAACCAGACACATCAGTCATCTTAACAGGTACAGCTTGAGTCTGAACACTATATCTGTTTATACCCTGAAGTCAGGTAAACAAGGTTTAATTGTGCCCTATGTATAAAGAGTAGGAGTTTCTATTCCTAGCCAGTCTGAGCTAACTAAGGGGCTGGCTTTTGTATGTAAATTCAGTTTCCTCTGAAACCTGGATCTGACTCTTGTACTTAGAGTGGAGTCTTCTAGTAAAAAGAGCTTAACAACACTATACACGGTCTATCTCAGCACTGGAACTAAGAGGGGGAGATCACTCTCCAGAACTCCACACACCACTGCCCCTAAACTAGGGTAGCCAGATATGCAAATTTTAGATGACACTTATGAGGAATACAGGTTGTAGGGCTTTATAAGAGCTAATGAAGCCCTGCAGTCTGTATTTCTCATAAGTAGCATCTAAAATTTGCATAAGTGGCCACTCTAACCTAAACTCTTGCTTCTTCTCCCCTTCCTCAGAGTCAGTGTGTGAGCTCTTCCACTCTCAAAACAAACTACCTGGATATCTCTTTCCCATCAGTTGAATCTTAGCCCACATCTTTTATATCTGCTTATTATACCTTGTATCTCTCCCCACTGCACTCATTGATTGTTTAACTCTATGGATAGGGGTGGCACTCTAGGCAAAATTTCAGTTACTTTTGGTTTTAGTTCTCATGTATTTCTGTAGGGACTTCAATTGGGACAAACTTCAATCGGGGAAACCCGCAAAATAAAAAATCCAAACCAAAAATCAGATGATCCAAAACCACCGATAACAAAATGAGAACTGAAATACATGAGAACCGAAACCAAAAGTAACCAAAAATGCAATTTTGCCCAGAGTCCCACCCTATAGAGTTAAACATGCAATGAGAGCAGCTGTGGGGAGAGATACAAGGTATAAGCAGATATGAAATAAGTCAATGGGGACAAACTGCAATGTTAAAAATCCGAAACAAAAATCAGTGCGAAAGATCCGATACTGAAAAAGAACCAAAAAAACTTTCAGATTAATCTGAAATGGCCATTATCTGGTACTTCTGGTTCTATCCAAAACCGGAAGTCCCAGCCCTATCTGTGGATCTTCTAGGTAGATTTAATGTGAAAAATGTAGCGCAATGTTATACCGTACTATGTGTTTCTGGTCAGGTCTTTCTGTCTTATTGAGCTACTTGATTTGACATTAAAACAAGCTTCTGGCAGACATCAAGGAACATGTTTAGAATACAAAGGGCTAAGATACCTTGCCACAGTATTGCCTGCCCCAAGCATCCAAAAATCACAAGTTAATCTCATGATTTTGGAGGGAGTCTGTCTTAAAAATACTTCATGCGAGGTCTTGTCTATTCGACATCTGGTTTTGGATTTTTTTGGCATCATGTTTTGAAAAGCTTTACTCCAAAACAGTAAGGACTCAAAACGCCCCCCCCCCCCACTTTTCTTTTTAGAGTTCATTCATACAGCACTCTCTTAAGAGTGGGGGTAGTGGCACATACCCACCATTTGAGTTTTAATCCTTCCCTCTTCCTAGGCTTGATGATCTCTTGTTCTCTGCTACCTGATGCCACTGTAATTCAGGGAAAGCAGCAGTTGTATGTATTCATTGCTGTGGGGGCAAGATAAACAGATTAAGGAACAAATGTTCAACATTTCTCATCCTGCTAGATCTCTCGGCCGCTTTTGACACCGTGGACCATGGGCTGCTGCTGAGACGGCTGCGTGACCTGGGGGGTCTTGACGGGACTGTTCTTGAATGGTTCCGCTCATTCCTCTTGGGGAGAAGCCAGCAGGTAGTGTTGGGAGCTGAAACATCTTGCCCTGGCGCTTTATCCTGCGGCGTTCTGCAGGGTTCCATTCTGTCTCCATTGTTATTTAATGTATATATGCAGCCCTTGGGGGAGGTTGTGAGAGGGTTCGGGGTGCGGTGTCACCAGTATGCTGATGATACTCTTTTTCAACTGACCCAGATCCTGATATCTCGGTGCTATCCCAGTGTCTGGAGGCCGTGGCGAAGTGGATGTGGCAGAGCAGACTGAGGGTGTTTATAGACGATCCCGCTGAGAAGCTGGATCGCTAAATGCCGGCTTTCCCCCCCTTGCCTTCTCTGCATGCCGTGTCTGCTGTTCAGACACGGCGCAGAGTGCGAGTGCGCATGCGCCCCCTTCCGCGCATGCGCACTCGCCCACGAAACCCGGAAGTGCGGCGTAAAGCCGGCACTTCGGGAATCCGCGTCGGAGGGGG
>QEPC01004381.1:6875405-6887304 GCA_003113815.1 Sphenodon punctatus | reverse complement strand
GCAGTTGATAAGAGATTGTTAATCAGGAGGAATAACCTCAGAGTTATAACCAGGAACCCGAGTTCACTGCACCAAAAAATCTTAAATTCTGCAACCAGTGAAGCCAAATTCTGCAAATTTACCACGAGCATTAATATTTGCATAACTAACTTGATTTGCATAACTATGCATGCTGGGAAGCAAATTTGCAACAGGTTTGACAATAGAATCACAACTTTGCTAATCAAACACAACTCAAATCCTCTGGAATTTCAGCAGCCCAGAATTCACACCTCATATTAAAACCCCAGACCTCCCTCACCCAAACATAGGGCCTTCAGACCCCACCCACAATTAATCACCCAGGGGCCTATTTACCCTCGGGTCATGGTCACACCTCCCAGACAGACGGCAGCTGCAGCAGCAGTTTTAGTTTGGGGTCAGGCGACAGGTTTATGCCTGAGTCAGGATTTAAAGATCCTGCAGACAGCCCCCTCTGCAGTGTCACTGCAATTTCAGCATGGGACTGCGAGGATTGGCTGATTCTGCGAGGATTGGCTGATTCTGCAAAAGTCCCTGCAAATTGCAGCAACGCAGTCAACTTGGTTCTGCAACCAAGCCAAGAATGTGTACCTGAGTTCTCGCATCCTCGTGAATGTTGCATCCTTTGTCTCTCCCTCTGTTCCCCCTTCCCTGTCTCCCCTCCCTCTGTCTTAGATTGTAAGTTCTCGGGCAGGGACCGTGTTTATTTTATTGTCTGTAAAGCGCCAGGTATATTGCTGGCACTATAAATGCTTATAACAACAACAACAACTCGGGTCCCTGGTTATAACCCTCATCCTTGCATCTGTTCAGATGAGCACAGCTGCAAGTTAACAGTCACATTCCCAGAATACCCATGCTTGTTAAGAGAGGCGATAAGTTCCCCTTCTGCCTCACGACAACCTCTCTGTTCAAGTGAACAAAAGCAAGGGTGGAAGGAGTTAAGTGGTTATTATTGCCTCTTCTCACCTCGTTTTATGAGCAAGCTCCGAGGCTGTCAGAAATAACGGCTATATTATTGAAGGAAGGATGTTACAGAAGGAAACAGAAATATTGGATTGGAACATTACTGAAGAAAGGACGTTACAGAAGGAAACAGATCTGAGAAGCTGGATGCATCCAAGCTAGACATTTAAATCACTTAAAGCAGTGGTGGAGAACCTTTCGCCCTTCACTCCACCACACAGGCCAGATCTGCACTGGCTCAAAGCTCCGCAGGCTGGCTCATCCCATGGGAGGGGGCTCACCATGAAACTGGGATGTGATGTTACAAGTTAGGTCACATCATGGCAAAACATGGGATGTTAACGGCACATCTTTTATTTAATTCAAAGGCAGGATAAACAAGCCTACCCTGAGGGAGAGGCACAATCTAAGGATCTGCGCACAGGGCTAGGGGCCACTGACATGGCACCTCAAGTACTATGGAAGGAAGAGCACTACCAACATTTTAATCAGGGGTAGGAGAATGAGACTGTGCCACTGCTTTTAACATGGCCCCGCCCCTACGGAACACCATGATGTCACTCTAAAGAAGCCACTGTCCCACTAGAAAAGGGCAGGGCAAAAAGAGACTAGTGGCTACACCTGCTTCGGGTCATCATAAGGTCACAGTACTCCAAAGCAGCAGGAACAACAAAGTCCGGGGTGGGGTGGGGGGGAGGTTGAAAGAGGGAGAATGCGTCTCTTCTGGTCTCTCCTGCCTGGTGCTTATGGTCCCACATTACGTTAGGAAAATCATATGATCTCTCCGCTTCAGTTTTTCTGTTTGTAAATTATGGATAATTCTGTTTCTCATCAGTACAGTTAACTAGTTCGGGTGAGGTTCTGCACAGAACAAGTAGCCAACTGAGAGAGCACTGTAGTGGCTTGAAGCCACCTTTTGTATTCTCCCTATTCTAGGCTTCTCTGCCTGCCCCTGGTACAATGTAGACAGCCCCTAGTGCCCGTGTAGCTTAGAGAAATACCAGGAACTAGACCCCTTGATTGTAAAATGGGATTCACTCTAACCAAAACTCAAATGCATTTCTAAACAAAGCCATGACTCTGTTTCCCACTCACAATCTTCACAGGCTACTGCTCTTACAACCAGGGGTCTGTCTACCCACTCTTGCAAAAATGCGCACTGGACCATACACAGCAAGCTCGATTCCCAAGTATAAACTTTTCGCCATTTGTAATTTGGAGTGTTCCTCAATCATAGAAAATTTATTTGGGCAAGCTTGCTCTGTATACAGAGACCACTTTAGAATCCTGTAACTAGATGCAGCAAATCTGCATGCACACCCAACAGTTTTAAGATAAGAGAAAGCTTTACCAAAAAAAATATTTCCAAGTTAAAATAAAGAATGAAAAAATGATTCAGTGACAGAAAGTTGCTGCTGAAAAGAAGGGTTAAAACAACACAAACTAAATTCACTTGAAAGCTCACCCTTCATTGCAGTCAGTTCTTAGCAAAGTGCCTTCACCGATCTCCTAAGTCAGAACTGGGCCCCTTATTGAAGATGTAGAAGAATGGATCCATTTTCAGTTTGGACTCATATCTTGAGTCATTTTGATCCATTTCAGTATTAAGCCAATTAATTGCTTGTTTTTTCCAAAAGCTCTACTTGCTGATAAAACACATCTAGTTTGCTTTTACAATTTCCTCCCTGCCTCAGAGGTGGGTATTTCTCACCTAGACAGGTAAGATATTTGTGCATCTCACTACCACTAAGCAATACTCTTCCTTTAGTCCACAGGCTTAAATCACATAAATCCTTGTCCTACTGGGGTAGATTAGCATAACTGAGTTTGTCTGGCTTGCAAAAGTCCGTGTCACTCACATTAATAAATAATTAATAAAGCTACATTTTATAACTTTTATACTACAGTTTTGATTCACAGTACCTTTATATCATTATACTCAGTGTTTCATGAAGATTTAAAAGACACCAAACATGAATGGCTTACATATATGCATACTGGAAATACAGGAATATTGCTTTTACATATTTATGATAATCATAAGCTTGTGATATTACACAAATCAGCTTTCTGTCACAGACCCTGCTAAACAGCAGGTTTGAACCCAGCAAACAAACACCCCCTCCCCTCCTCCAGTGAAAACCATCCAAAATACAAGGGACCTACATTTGCCAATCACAGTATGGCAGTCTGGCAGAGAAAATTAGGAACCTTGCAAATCACTTTCTCTCAGTCTCAATTCTCCATCCCTACAATGGGAATTTTATTTATTTAAATGTCTTGCCCTGCCCTTCCCGCCAAAGGCAGCTTACAATAGTAGCCAATAATAATAACCTACATGGTGAGGATGGACTAGATAGGGATTATAAAGCACTTTGAATGCTGAAATTGCAATACATGGTACACATCCCTTTCCAAATGTCATGTCCATTACTCACCCATCACCCACACATCATGCATGTTGCAGGGCTGCATAGCGCGACAATACAGCCCTGCAACCTGTATTTCTCATAAGTGCAACCTGTATTTCTCATAAGTCTCAGCCCTGCAACATGCATGATGTGTCGGTAATGAGTGAGACGGCACTTGTCTAAAAACACCTGGCTGCTGTGCTTCTGAGAAACAGCTGTGATTTAGCAGTTGAGGCTCACTGTACAAGACAGACACAGGACTATGCCCCTTTCTAAGTAGCTTTTGGTGGGAAGGGCGGGGTTAGAAATTGAAATAAATAATTAAATAAATACATATTATTCCCACTGTAGAGCTAGAGAACTGAGGCTGAGAGAAAGTGAGTTGCAGGGTTCCTAATTTTCTCTGCCAGTGAGTTTTTGCAGGTGGAAATTTCCAAGAAACATCTGGAATTCCAGTGTTTTTCTTGGGGAAAACAGGAATGCCGGTGTTTTTCTCTGGAAAAGCAGTAATAATCTTTTTTTTCCCCTGAGAAATGTCCACCTACAAAAACTCACTGGCAGAGAAAACTAGGAACCCTAGTGATTTGCTCAAGGCCACACACAGTGGGTTCATGGCTAAGACAGGATTTGAAGCCTAGTTTCCTAGGTCCAAGGCCAACACTTTATCCCCTGTGCCACACTGACTTCCACACAAGACTTATGGCAGTCTGTCCTCACGTACGTACCGATAGATAGCACGGCTGCCCAGAATCCCTGTAGCACACTTTTGTACTCCCAGTGTCCCACCTTGTACCTCGTACACAAGGGCTTGCAAGTGAGTCCTTGGAAGAGATGCTTATGGCTGCCTTCCAACGTTTGTGCACTGGAGCAATTCTTCCCATGACATAGCCAAGCCCCTTTACAGTGAATTTCTAGCTATTATAAGCCAGTGCAAACAGGTATGGATGGGGCAAGGATCTCATCCCTAGCATCTGCAAATCAACTTGAAACTATATAATGCCAAGATTTATTATGGTGACTAAAACTGGTTAACTACTGCAGAATCAATGCTTGTGAATGCTAATTTGACTAGAGAGCAGCTGTTTGATTGAAGCATATTTATGCACCATTTTGTTCCTGAATATATTTATACAACTGGGATTTTGTTCGCCCAAATGTTTGGAGATTGGCTGTTCATAGAAATATCTGTATTCACATGAAAACAAGGGTATTCATTTCTCAATGAATGGATAATATTTGTTACTTGTTGTCAGTCATTTGCCATTCATTACTTGTTACGCCCCTGTTTTAACAAGGCCCAGACATCCAATGAGTGAGGAGAGGCGATACCATGTGATGTCATGAAGACCAAACGTCTGTGGCAAACTACACACAGAAATAGCTGAAGGGAATGGTTTGTGAACAACCTACAGCTTGGGTAATTGTTTACTCAATCTGTTTAGTGAAAAGCACACTTGCAAAGATCAGGGTTTTTCAATGGGCGTTTTGTCATTGACATGAATGGTTTCAGAAGGATTGTAGCCTAAATGATCCTATACCTGGCCTGCAACTAAAAATGTACTTCAGCTCTTTGTTCAGAGTTTGCCACAGCACGTTGGTCCTCCATGGTGCATGCTATCATCTCAGCTCACTGATGCTACTCCTTAGACTGTCTTATCCTTCAGTAACCTTTTCCCCCTTTGTAACAAAGCCAAGAATGTGCACCTGCAGTAGCTCAACTTCATGATTATGGCCCTTTTTGTACGAACGCCCTGACCCCTCGTCAACGTGTGCGGGTGGGGCGTCTACAATCGCTGCAGCGGGGGATGGGGGTTTGTGCATGCTCCCACGCTCCACCCACATCCACCCATCGCCCACGCACGGAGCAATGGGCGCCAATGGCGGATGCTCTGTACCTAGAGATGGCTGACCGTCTGTGTAATGGACTGCCCACGCACCACCCACCTGCCACGGCCTCCACCCATCCCCCCTGCCCTGCCGCCTGTCTGAAAAGGGCTTCAGTCCCTGTTGCTTCCTATGTTCCCCTCTCCTTTGTCTTCCCACTCTTACCCAGTTTTGACTATAAGCCTCTCAGGGCACGGACCTGTCTTTAATTGTGACTTTTCAGCACAAGGCACATTGCCCACACTGTATAAATAATAATTTTAAAACAGTAATAGTAATCAGCAGTGAATGGAAAAAATACACAGAAAAAAAATGGCATGAGCTAACAGGGGGATATTTAAGCTTTCCTTGAGTACAGCATTAGTTCCTAGCACTTAAATAGGAAACATTTTGCTGATTAGTATTCCTGTGTTCTGTCCACACCCCATGGAGGCTTATAAGATATATGGATATCGCTACATCAAATAAAGTTACAGGATGCCCAAATGCAGTAGAGAACAGAATTTTCTATGTAAACCTTGGCAACAAAATTCAGATACTCCATATGGTCTTTTACTTTTAGCGTTTTAATTTAAGAATATTGCAAGATATACTTAACTCCCCCCTCCCTCCCCTCTCTCTCTCTCACACACACACAGACAGAAAGAAAGCTAGCAACATTTTTGAGTGATGTGCATGCATGTGGCTATACTTTTGTTCCTCACTCATGTAAGCCTTCTCCCCATAGCCACATGCTTGGTTCAAAAGTCCCAGATCTTCTAAGGTAGGAATGGTCAACTGATGCCATAAACTAAAACCAGGTCCAAACTTTCAGCCAAAATGCTAAATGAAACCAAACCAGAATCTAAGAATCACCCATCACACTAGTTATGTACGTTACTCAGACCCTGAGCTCAATTTTCAAATGTGGATTCCATGGACTTTGTCCAACTTCCATATCTGAATGCTGAAACTATTCTAACACTTGCATATACAAAGCTGTATTTTGTTGTATCCATTGTGTGGATATTGCTAAGGCCTATGGCCGCAATAAACATTTATTATTATATACAAAGCTAGCACATTTATATGGCTTAAGGCTGCTTTCAGATGCTACAGAAGAGGGGCGGGAACTTCCTCAATCACTGCCACAGCTCTTTAATTGCAATCCACAAACCACTTACGCTGGAGTAGAAAACAGAATGAGACTACCTCACATAATAGAGAACAATGGCAAACTACTTACTGTAGAGTAACCCTTTTATGGGGCTACCCAGAGTAACTAATTTCTGGCTTGTAACCAATGTCTTGCAGTTCTGGAATACTTTTGAGGCTCTCAGAGTGTTATACAAACCCCACTTAATTTATAATTAATTATTTATAACAGCTATTTCTAAATTCGATCCCTATAACAATCATAGCCAATTTCATTGCTGGGTAAAGATGCACGACAGTTCCCTGGCAGATAAAGACTAGAAAGCATGAGTTGTGACTCTGCTAAGTCCTAAACAAGATGAATCACTATGGCCTTTTTTAAACGGACTACCCCCCACTCCAGCGGCGGTCCATGGTCGCACTGTTGCAGGGGCAGTGTGGGTGCAGACAGGCACAAACCCAGCCACACCCACACCCCTGCATGGAGCAACCTGCATTTTTGCCAGTTGCTCTGCGAGGGGGCGATGGGTGGAGGTGCATGTTTTGCAGGCGTGCACATGCACGTCCACCCACCCGCCTACTACGCTTTCAAACAGGACGCACCCACCCACGTCCACTGCATAGGCCTGAGGGGGTGCGTCTCGTTTTAAAATTGCCTATGTTGAACGTATTTACTATTAGCCTGAACTTGGGCAGTATTGAGTCAATGAAGTGATGCTATGGGAAAGGCCACAGGAGACATTAACCCATATTGGGTGACCTTACCCCACATTAGCCCATGATGCAGCTGGCCATCAGGCTGGCGGCCACCAGATGTTTGCCCTAGGGCAGGCAGCCAGCTGGTATATGATGTGTCCACCAGAGAAAGCCAGTGACACATTGTGGGCTACTGTTGCTCCAGCTGGGCCAATGCAGGGCAACATGCCACCTCCTGTTAGGCCAGTCCCGTGCAGCCCTGCCTTGTGGCAAGGTCCACTGGCACCATGGGGCTGCGGGTGTAGTTCACTAACTTGTGTGTCTACATCACAACAGGAGGCAAGATGGTGGGTGGGCCAAAGGGTAGCAGGTGGGGCAGGGCCAGGCGCCTGCCCCTGCGGATGACTTCTTAGCCCGTGGTAGGACTTGTGACGGCAGCCCACCCACCTATTTTCCCCTCACGGTGGTGGAGGAAGAGTTAATTTGGACTGCTCTCCCCACCAGCCAAAAGCGTGGGTCAGGGATCCGGACGGCCCTTCTCCTGGACTGTAAGTTCGGATTGTACCTCTTTCCAGAATAACCTAGAATCTCACCCTGTGAGCCTCAGTTTTCTCTGCTATAAAAAAGGGCTTCCTGATCTTCTTTGTAAAAGAGTTTGAGGAGAATCATAATATGATATCTTATTAGCATGATTATTACTGTAATGTAATGTAGCAGAAGATACAGCATTGTGCTCACCCTCTTATGAGCTCTTTTTATTCCTGAAATCTAAAACCACCCACATAGAGGTATCAGGCCTGCTTGTCTGTTGGAAAAAAATCAGATAAAGCGAACAATTCAGAAATGGGTCCATCAAAACAGAAACATCTTCAGGAACTCAAGAGCTCAAAGTCATCTTTACAGAATGGAAATTAAACAGATCCTTGGAGGGCTCTTTTCAAAATTGTTCCAAGTTGCTTAAAGCTGACTAAATTTAAAAATAAAATTATGATGCCTTCTGAAGCATATACAAGTTCTCTATGGCTTTAGGTCTAGACCCACAGACCAGTAGTTTCCCATTTATTTATTTTTTGTCTGCATGACTCCATTTTGAGACTTCAACTATAATCCCATGACTCCCAGACAGAAACAAAGACATGCAGAGTATATCAACTACCAATTGGCATTGCGACTCCATCCACAAATGGTGCAACCCAACTTGGGGCCCCAACTCACTATTTGGGAACCTCTGGTCTAAACCAATATCAAATGAGAGAGGTGGTGAAGAATTGTTTTATCCTTCAGTCTTGATTCTTCCATTCCACAGGCTAATAGATTAGTATATTCCTCTTCCTAGAAATATTATAATTGGCCAATTTATTTTACAAGGAAGATTATCTCCATGGGCACCATATGCATACATCACTATTTGTTTGGTTTTTCACCTTTGTTTAGGATAACTGTATTAGAGTCATCCTCAAAACAGTGCTCCATGCAAGCCCCATTAAAATAAGTGAGGCCTGCACAGGTGGAACAGTTTAAACTAGATAAATGGGCAACAAGAAAGCTGTTCTTCTTTGTTAAGAAATCTTCAAATAGCTATGCTGTTATTTCAGTGTTTTCCATGAGTTTTTGCCCACACTGCTTAACATATCAAGTTAAAGCACTTCTCTTTCTTCGCTTTTAACTGTAGTATGCACAAATTATTAGGGCTGAAATGAGGATCTATTTTTTCCTTGCAAGAATCTCACATGATTTTGTGCCAGGGACCAAGATCACGAAATATCTCGTAAAAAAAGAGAGAGAGAGAGAGAGAGAGAGAGAGAACTATGTATGTACAAAATGGGCACCAGGGCCCTTCTATGCATATGCAACCCTTTTTCAAAACGGCACCAGCAGCGTCACCACCATTCTGGAAAAGGGCAGCCGGTCTACGCATGCATAAAATGGCTACCACGCATGTGGAGAACGGCTGCTCTTTTCCAAAATGGCGGCAACGCTGCCGGCACCATTTTGGGAAAGGGACACGCATGTGCGCAATGATCCCAGCAGCCATTTTGTACATGCACAGTACTTCTTTGGGGTTTTTTCTGGTGTTTCTCAATGAGAATGCAGTCAAGACGCTGCCAATTCTTAGCTTGTTCTCGTTTGTTAGAACGAGCCAAGAATCGCGATTCTCGTCGAGAAACACAACAACAACAAAATCAAGTTTCAGCCCTACAAATTACCTCCCTGGATTTTCCTTTGCCTGCATTAATCACATACGATGCAGTACAGATAAGTATGACTTCCACTGTGCAACTAACTGGAACAACTGTCTAGAACACTGACCTTGCTGTTCCACAGGAACCCATGCAAACAAGACTGGCCAAAACTCCTGAACACTGAATTAGCCTCATGCCATTTGTTCTAAATGACTCTTACAAGCAAAAGTGAAAATAGGTGTGTCAAAAAGGGGGGTCGTCTCGACACATAATGCTTCTCACCATTCCAGCAGCCTAACACAGAGGCAAACATTACATTTGTGCACTCAAACTTGGGAGTTAGCCATGGAGTAAACATAGGTTTGCAAGGGTCTGTGGCTCTCTTCAGCAAAGCAGTGAATAAGAAGATATAGAAACAATATCTGGTCACTGCCATCACCCTGCCACCTGACATTGGTCAGCCAGTCTGCCACAGAGACAGGGCAACTTTAAGTTGTCACTCTAATTCCGGTGTCCGTGAAATGTGCCTAGGTTTGTTTTTCAATTTAATTCTTGTTCCATGCTCTAATTCCTCCTGCTACCTGGATCACCACTCTGTCCTGACTCCTGGACCTGTCATTTTAATCCTGGCTCTCTGCTCTGTCCTGGCTTCCTAACCTCTGCTCTGTCCTGACTAGTGCCGAGATGAGAATGACTGTTCCCGTATCATCGTGAAATACCTACCTTTTGGGAGTGCTTGCAACTGTTTATCAGTACTTAATCAGTCTCCATTGATTCCATGCTTCTGCTAATCTTGATATCCGTGCCTGTAATTTTTCCATCATTTTCTGTCAATTTCCAGTAATTTCATCATTTACATCAATTTTCTGACACTTTTAAGTCTTTTACTTACATTTTATGTATTTTGCTTTTATGTTTATCTTTACTTTTTAGTTTACATCTTACTTTATTTTTAGGTCTTTTACAATGGCACTTTTCACACAGACACTCTAACACTGATAAAATGGGTGTTACATTTTATTATACATGTTGCAAGGCTGCCGGTGTGCTCTATGAGTGCCCTGCAACATATATAATGAATGTAACACCCATTTTATCAGTGTTCGAGTGTCTGTGTGAAAAGGGCCAATTACTTAACAGCAGTGATGTGGGTTTTCTGGAAAATTTTCAATTGGAACATTTTCCGATGCCTTAAATCAATTGGGATCTGATTTAGCATGTTTATTTGACTTGTCTTAAACAAAACTCAAAAAGTACACTATATTAATTTTATGTGCTGGATAAATCTCTCAAAAGTTTTTCCAACAGCCAATGTGGTTTACAATAAATGTTATATTCAAAGTTTCACTTGGAAATTATTTTTATTTGAATTACCTGTAAATATTTTAAGACATGACAACTTAATAGCATACACTGTTCCAATTTTTAGAAAAAAAAGTGAAGGGACTGAAAACTGTTAACATACTAATTTGGGGGCAATGCCGACACAGCATGTCCAAAGAGCTGTGCATGATATGGCACTGTTGTTCACTGACCTACTTCAACAGAGTTTAACTTTCACTGGGCACCTTCTCTTTCACTGTGAAACACAATTTCACTGTCACTGTCTCCAGACGTGCTTACACTGCTTATTAGTTCCAGTTCGGATTGAGGCAAATCTGATTCAGAACTGCTTGAGCCATGTTCTTTTTCACCAAAGGATGGTGTATGTATATTAGGGATGTGCGAACAGAACCGAGTTCGGAAATTCGGTTCGGTTCAGCTCGAAAATGGAGTTCGGTTCGATCGACCTAACTATTCGAGTTCGGGCGAATTCTGAACTTCTGAACCGAGTTCATACATTCAAAACCGTTTTTTTGGCCTTCCGAACTGGTTCAGATTCAACTGAAAAGTTCGGTCGAATTCGAGTTCGGTTCGATCGACCGAACTATTTGAGTTCGGTCCAAACTTCCGAACTGCGTTCGCACATCCCTAACGTATATGGGTGTTTTCAGATGTGACGGCGCTAAGCGCGGTCGCGCTTTACTCCTGCCCAGAATGAGGGCCTCACTCCAGGCAGGGATTAGGCCCAGATGCCAAACAAGAGTGACAGCAGCCTGGGCAAGGGCGGGGAGAGGGCAGGGTAACATGCGTACATGCGAGAGCCCACTTTACCTGGGTCGTGCTTAGACCAGGCTGTTCCTTGACCATCCCTGAGGAACAGCCCGGGCTAAGCACCACCACAGTGAAACACAGTTTCACAGTCATCACTGTCTCTAGAAGTGCTTATACTACTTATTCGTTCCAGTTCAGATTGAGGCAAATCTGCCATCCGCCATGGCCTGGCCCTGTGCAAACCTGGACTCCGGCCCGGGCCAAAATCTGGCAACTGCGTTCAGGCGTGACAACAGCATGGATTTCCACGCCTGAGAAAGCATGGAATTCCATGCTATTGTCATGCCTGAAAACTCCCTATGTGTATATATACATTTGCGTGTGTGTATAATATAAAGTTAATTACAACTTTGAAACCACCCAACTTGACTGCTATCCATTCATTATGTTCCTAATTCATTGTATGAAACAATGCATTTTTAGAACCGAAAAATTTTACAAAAAGTTTCC
>QEPC01004381.1:6852708-6875368 GCA_003113815.1 Sphenodon punctatus | reverse complement strand
CATGCAAACAAGACTGGCCAAAACTCCTGAACACTGAATTAGCCTCATGCCATTTGTTCTAAATGACTCTTACAAGCAAAAGTGAAAATAGGTGTGTCAAAAAGGGGGGTCGTCTCGACACATAATGCTTCTCGCCATTCCAGCAGCCTAACACAGAGGCAAACATTACATTTGTGCACTCAAACTTGGGAGTTAGCCATGGAGTAAACATAGGTTTGCAAGGGTTTGCAGCCCAAAACAAGTCTCTGTGGCTCTCTTCAGCAAAGCAGTGAATAAGAAGATATAGAAACAATATCTGGTCACTGCCATCACCCTGCCACCTGACATTGGTCAGCCAGTCTGCCACAGAGACAGGGCAACTTTAAGTTGTCACTCTAATTCCGGTCTCCGTGAAATGTGCCTAGGTTTGTTTTTCAATTTAATTCTTGTTCCATGCTCTAATTCCTCCTGGTACCTGGATCACCACTCTGTCCTGACTCCTGGACCTGTCATTTTAATCCTGGCTCTCTGCTCTGTCCTGGCTTCCTAACCCCTGCTCTGTCCTGACTAGTGCCGAGATGAGAATGACTGTTCCCGTATCATCGTGAAATACCTACCTTTTGGGAGTGCTTGCAACTGTTTATCAGTACTTAATCAGTCTCCATTGATTCCATGCTTCTGCTAATCTTGATATCCATGCCTGTAATTTTTCCATCATTTTCTGTCAATTTCCAGTAATTTCATCATTTACATCAATTTTCTGACACTTTTAAGTCTTTTACTTACATTTTATGTATTTTGCTTTTATGTTCATCTTTACTTTTTAGTTTACATCTTACTTTATTTTTAGGTCTTTTACAATGGCACTTTTCACACAGACACTCTAACACTGATAAAATGGGTGTTACATTTTATTATACATGTTGCAAGGCTGCCGGTGTGCTCTATGAGTGCCCTGCAACATATATAATGAATGTAACACCCATTTTATCAGTGTTCGAGTGTCTGTGTGAAAAGGGCCAATTACTTAACAGCAGTGATGTGGGTTTTCTGGAAAATTTTCAATTGGAACATTTTCCGATGCCTTAAATCAATTGGGATCTGATTTAGCATGTTTATTTGACTTGTCTTAAACAAAACTCAAAAAGTACACTATATTAATTTTATGTGCTGGATAAATCTCTCAAAAGTTTTTCCAACAGCCAATGTGGTTTACAATAAATGTTATATTCAAAGTTTCACTTGGAAATTATTTTTATTTGAATTACCTGTAAATATTTTAAGACATGACAACTTAATAGCATACACTGTTCCAATTTTTAGAAAAAAAAGTTAAGGGACTGAAAACTGTTAACATACTAATTTGGGGGCAATGCCGACACAGCATGTCCAAAGAGCTGTGCATGATATGGCACTGTTGTTCACTGACCTACTTCAACAGAGTTTAACTTTCACTGGGCACCTTCGCTTTCACTGTGAAACACAATTTCACTGTCACTGTCTCTAGACGTGCTTACACTGCTTATTAGTTCCAGTTCGGATTGAGGCAAATCTGATTCAGAACTGCTTGAGCCATGTTCTTTTTCACCAAAGGATGGTGTATGTATATTAGGGATGTGCGAACAGAACCGAGTTCGGAAATTCGGTTCGGTTCAGCTCGAAAATGGAGTTCGGTTCGATCGACCTAACTATTCGAGTTCGGTCGAATTCTGAACTTCTGAACCGAGTTCATACATTCAAAACCGTTTTTTTGGCCTTCCGAACTGGTTCAGATTCAACTGAAAAGTTCGGTCGAATTCGAGTTCGGTTCGATCGACCGAACTATTTGAGTTCGGTCCAAACTTCCGAACTGCGTTCGCACATCCCTAACGTATATGGGTGTTTTCAGATGTGACGGCGCTAAGCGCGGTCGCGCTTTACTCCTGCCCAGAATGAGGGCCTCACTCCAGGCAGGGATTAGGCCCAGATGCCAAACAAGAGTGACAGCAGCCTGGGCAAGGGCGGGGAGAGGGCAGGGTAACATGCGTACATGCGAGAGCCCACTTTACCTGGGTCGTGCTTAGACCAGGCTGTTCCTTGACCATCCCTGAGGAACAGCCCGGGCTAAGCACCACCACAGTGAAACACAGTTTCACAGTCATCACTGTCTCTAGAAGTGCTTATACTACTTATTCGTTCCAGTTCAGATTGAGGCAAATCTGCCATCCGCCATGGCCTGGCCCTGTGCAAACCTGGACTCCGGCCCGGGCCAAAATCTGGCAACTGCGTTCAGGCGTGACAACAGCATGGATTTCCACGCCTGAGAAAGCATGGAATTCCATGCTATTGTCATGCCTGAAAACTCCCTATGTGTATATATACATTTGCGTGTGTGTATAATATAAAGTTAATTACAACTTTGAAACCACCCAACTTGACTGCTATCCATTCATTATGTTCCTAATTCATTGTATGAAACAATGCATTTTTAGAACCGAAAAATTTTACAAAAAGTTTCCTCCCCACATCACTGCCTAACAGGAACTAGTGACAACAGCGAAAAAGCCAGTAAGTTTCCTCATTGTTCGAGCACAGGCAAATGGTCTGTTTCCAACAAAAACAGCTTTTGCTGCAATTGATCGATTGAGCACTAGTCCCAACTCACCGCTCCTGCATCTGTCAATTTCACCCCAGCTCCCAAATTTGCCTAGCTTCCTGCTCCTAGATCTATCAACTTCAACTCCCTGGCTTGTTTCCACTGAAGCTTGGCTGCAAAGGCTTCCCCCAAACCTCCGCAATTTATACTATCAGCCAATGGTCTCCCCTTGGCGATCAGACTTCATAGCGTGACAGCATACACATAAGGTAGCAGTAAGAACAGTAGTTTGACCATTTCCACATCAGAATGAGGTCATGGGTACTACCATGGAGCATATTTGCTCCATGGGTACCAATGTGGGCTGTGGAAGCCCCACCGTGTCCAATTTCATGGGATCAATTTCAGCAGATTTCGCTCGCCGATGCAGAGGATGCCATTGGGGCGGTTAGAGCCACTTTTTGTGAATTAGATCCATGCCCGTCCTGGCTAGTTAAGGCCTGCCGGGAGACACTGGGGCTGTTACTGGCTGGGGTCATCAATGCCTCCCTTTGGGAGGGCAGGGTTCTGGGCTGCCTCAAGGAGGCGGTGGTTCAGCCCCTGCTCAAAAAGCCATCTTTGGACGTTGACGCCCTTGCCAGTTATCAGCCTGTTTCTAACCTTCCCTTTTTAGGAAAGATTGAACGGGTAGTGGCTCGGCAGCTTCAAGAGCATCTGGACCGACTCAGTTTTCTGCATCCCATGCTTTCATCCGGGCTATGGCACTGAGACTGCATTGGTGGCTCTGGTCAATGACCTTCACCAGGAGTTAGACCAGGGCTATTCGACCCTGTTGATTTTGTTAGATCTATCGGCTGCTTTTGATACCGTTGACCAGGAGTTGTTGGCAACATGTCTGCGGAACCAACTAGGGATTAGCAGGACTGTTCTTGAATGGTTCAGTTTGTTCCTCTCAGCGAGAACCCAGCGGGTGGTGCTCGGAGAACATTTTTCATCTCCCCGTGACCTCTTGTGTGGAGTCCCGCAGGGTTCTATTCTTTCCCCTCTCCTATTCAACATATATATGCAGCCGTTGGGTGAGATCGTCCAGAGTACTGGAGTTTGGTGCCATCAATATGCTGATGACACCCAACTCTATCTCTCCTTTTCATCGGATCCGGGCCCTGCAGTCTCAGTGCTTACACAATGTCTGGTGGTTGTGGGAGACTGGATGAGGGCAAGTTGACTGAGGCTGAATCCCAACAAGATGGAGGTGATGTTAGTGGAGAAAGCAACAGATGTGGTCAAGAGTCTAGGAATGCTCCTCGACTCACAGCTCCGCCTAGATGACCAGGTTGGGGCCGTGGTGAGGAATGTTTTTCGCCAGTTACATCTAGTGCGTCAGTTTTGGCCATATATCTCCGACTCTGATCTGGCCACTATCATTCATGCTTTCATTACCTCAAGATTGGACTATTGTAACGTGCTCTACATGGGGCTGCCCATGGTGACGGTTCAGAGACTGCAGCTGGTGTAGAATGCAGCGGCCCGCTTCCTTATGGGGGCGGGCCGCTGGGTGCACATTACACCGTTGCTCCATTCTCTGCACTGGCTGCCTATAATCTTCCGGGCCCGATTCAAGGTGCTGGTTCTTATCTATAAAACCCTACACAACTTGGGCTCTACCTATATGCGGGACCACCTCACTCCCCGTGCCCTTGACTGGCCCCTGTGGTCATCCAGTAGCACCCTTCTTGAGGTCCCCCCAGTATTTAGGGGGGTTACTATGGAGAGGGCGTTCTTGGTGGCCGCTCCACGGCTGTGGAATTTCCTCTCGGCGGAGGCCCCGGATCTTCCTTTGTTTTGGCACCAATGTAAAACCTGGCTGTTCTGTCAGGCCTTCGATGTGGGGGGTGGGTTGTTTAGGGGGATGGGGTGGGGTGTTTTAATTATGGGGGAGGTGATGCTCCCCTTTTACTTACTGTTTTATTTTGTTGTTATTTTTATATATGTTTTATTCTTGCAGGCAGCCCCGGGCTGCCTATGGCAGGAGGGGCGGGGTACTAAATTTGAGAAATAAATAAATATAAATATATAAATAATATGTAGAGCCACTCAGACTCTTTCCAATGTCACAGAACACAGATAAATCACTCAGACACACCATTTCAAATTTCAGCAGCATGAAAACAAACAAGAGAGTACATTACACTTTGATCATAAAGGGTAACATTCTCAAAACCACCATTTTCTAAACCACCACAGTCTTTAGGGCCTACAGTCAATTCAAAATCAATGGGCTTTGGGTTCCTAAGTATTGAGGCACTTGTGAAAATTTAACCCACATGTCTGCATAGTTGGCTCATACACTTGTAGCACAGCTATGGCTTAGGCTACGCAAATAAATTTACTTACTTACTTGTAGCACAATTCCAATGAGAATGTACTTATGAAAATACTTCATTCTGTCAACTTTCATAACATACGAGTAGTCATACACTATAGGATGGGTAAAAAAACCAAAAACCTTTTACCTTTAATCTAACAAACCTATGTACAGTGCTACCTCAATAGGATATCCATGTTAATAATGCATTTAACAGTTAAATGTATATAGTAATTATTTATTTTTAAAAATTGCTGCCCACCCCTCTGCCACAGACAACTCAGGGCGGCTTACAATTACTAAAAACATCAGAATTAAAAACACATAAAAGGAGGAAAAATATCCCAACCCCCCATACCCATCTCCCCCACCAAATGCCTGGCGGAATAGCCAGGTCTTACAACTTCTCCGAAAGGAGCGGAGATCCGGGGCCAAACAGCCCTCAACCGGAAGGGAGTTCCACAGCCGTGGTGTGGCCACCGAGAATACCCTCTCCTGCGTGGTCCCCCAAAAACTCAGGGGACTTGAGCTGGGCACCCCTGGATGACCACAGGGGCCAATCCAGAACCCGGGGAGTGAGGCAATTTCTCAGATAGGTAGGGCCCAGGCCGTTTAGGGCTTTATAGACCAAGACCAACACCTTGAATCGGCCACCACCCTCTCCTTGAGACAGTCTGGTACTCTGCCCTTCCGCACTTTGTCCTATTAATCTTAATACATGGGCCCCCTGCCGTCCTGTAAATAAGCAGAGCACATGCCACCACCAACTTCTGAACTTCATGAATGTATCCCTGTCTCTCCTGATGTGTATCTCCTCTTTGTCACTCATTCCCCTGTCCATTCTAGACAGCAACCTCCTCAGGGCAGGGAGCTGTCTTATCACAAGTGTTCAGCGCCAGGCACATTGTTGAAGCTATATAAAGATTAATAATAACCTAATAATAATTAATAATAACCCAAGCTAAACAGCTTGGTGGCAACAGCTGGTCTTGGAACCACTTCCCATATGAATGGTGGCAGCCAGCCATGCCAGAAGACAGGTCTGCCACTCATGGGCATCGTGGGTTGGGGGAGTAGCCTTTGCAAGTCACAAGAATTGGCCGGAAGTGCTGGGGAGCCTGGGTTCCCAAGCACTCATGTCTGGGACATATCACTTGCAAAAGCCAGCATTGCACGCTTTCCATGGTCTGTGGCAGGGGGAATGCATGGTGGCTGCCTCTGTGGCTGCAGTAGCCACAGCCATTTGAATCCCTCCCTATGCACTCCACCTGCGTGGGTGCTCTGCGACAGTGCCACCTGACGGCCAGGGACACACACGTTGCTCATTTGAAAACACCTAAATAAATCCTACACCAAACTGGGTAAGCCAGCTAAATATTGGGCCTTCTCTTACTATCAGTCACACTAAAGGTTTTCTGTAGCTCCATCACAGTCATGTTTAAGCGCTTACATGAAAGTCTCCATTGGGTCACACCTTGCTCTCAGTTACACCAGGATAAATGTATTGATTTATTTCTACCCCACCCTTCCCTGAAGGTTCAGAGTGGCTTACAGCATACAAATATAGTAAAACCAGTAAAAATATACAGCTCTACAACACTCCCACCCTTATCCCCAACCTATTCCCCACCCCCCACTAAAAGTAGATCTTACACTGCCTCCAGAAAATGCTAATGCTCATGCTTTGGCAAACCTCCAGAGTAAAAGTAACTTCATGGAAGTCAAGTGTTAGTGCATATGTTAGGATAGTGGTTCCCAAATTTTTGCCTGGGTGACCCCATTTTTAAACTTAAATATAATCCTAGAATTTTATTCTACAACAAAGACATGCTGAGTATGTCAAGTAATAATCAGGATCATGACCTCATCAGCAGATGGGGTGTCCTCACTTGGGGTCAAGACCCCATTGTATGGAAACCTCCATTTTCAGGCCTCATCCTGAACACATACACTACTGCCTAGTGCCTATTGTGCTTCTACTATATTTTATTTTATTTTTAAAGACTTTATACCCTGCCCCTCCTGCACAGCAGGAAATAACACATTATAATACAAATATAAAAGGCTTTTATAGGTGAGAGGTCATAAAAACAAAACTATGAGTACTTCCTATGAGTAGCTGGACTTAACACTAGTTTAACAAGGAACAGGTTTTGGCCTTTCGTTTCCTCTTGCCCTTAAATAAAGTTCCACTGGTTGCAACGCAAGGCAACTCTGTCACTAACTACAGGTTCACTGATGAAATCTTGCCCCCCCCCCTCTTTATTTTGTATGACATGGAGGAAACGTTACTGTACCAAACAGGGAATTAATATCTGTGTGAATTTTGAATCCTGCAGTGCTGTAAGAAATTACTTTAGGCGATTCATAAAAGAGTCTGAAGTCTTTCACCAACAAACCCACACACACGTACACCACACACACACAATATTCTAAATCCAGGGAATGGAGAAGTTTAGTCTCACTAAAACTACTTTCCATTCCTGAACCAAAACAGGTAAGTTTCAACCTCATTAAGTGCTGCAGAGCTGTTTTCTGCTGAGACCCTGAAAACAGAACAAGCCAATGAATGAAACAGCCGAAGGGAAAAAAACCCAGGTACATATAAAAAGACAGATTTGTTTTCATTGTAAGGCACAAATATAGAAGCTAGTGACAAACTAAAATTTACACACTGCTCACCTAGTGAGAACAATCCTCCAAATTAGTTGTGATTACTTGTTTGCATGACTGGCATGAACTTAATAGAAGAACGAACACTGGCAAGAAATTATCTGTTGTCAGGGTTCCACATAATCTTCCTACTATTGCACTGCCTGTCGGTATTCACCTTGATAAATGATTCTGTAATAATAGCCCCCCTTTCCACAAGCCTAAACTGATTTCCAAGTCTGCCACATACCAGCTTTTTGCTATCAGCCGCTGTCATATCATCACTAGCTGCAAAAGCCAATGTCAACAGAGGTTTTGGGGATGTCAGGCTCCCCTCCCACTTTCTTCCCCACCTCCCTTCTCTCCCCCCCAACCTGTGATGTACCTTCTGTGTGGCAGCTGGAGGAGAGGATGGTGTTCGGTGGTCTGAAGATATAAGGCAGGTAACGAGAAAAGCATTTCATCTTCCAAATAAAAGCAAAAACAAAAAATTAAAATAGATATATATATAAACAAAGTCTGCCTCAATCCATGAGGATGCCTTTTCGCTTTGCAAGGCAGGCTACATGATAGCTTCATTCCAGGATCCCTCCCGCGTCTGCAGAGCTGGGAAAGCTAAGTAATCGCTCTAGCCGGACCCCATTTTGCCATCAGCAGCACCAGGAAGAGCCGCCTCAGATTTCTGCATGCATGCTGCTCCAACTCTGAAGCCCCCAAGCAAGCTGGGCTAGGCTCTTCATTGGCTGAAGCTCATCAGAACAGGATTTGCTGACTAAGTCACTCCTGCCTGTAAACACACACACACACACGCCGAACAACGCTGCCTGCTAGCAGCCACTTCGCCTTTTGGTCGCTGACTGTTCTGAGGAAGGAAATAAACACAGGGTTGGGGGGCAGAAACCACAGTCACCCTAGCGCAGTCTGGAAAAGGAGCCTCTACAGCAAAGGGTTTGTCAGTGTCACCTGAGAGGGGAGGAGGGCTTTTCAAAGTGCAGACGTGGATCTTAGGAATTTTAAAGGTGGAGGAAATCAAATCTGGTCCCTGTCTTGGGTTGGGTGTTTTGTTTGTTTGACTAAAGAACTATTTGATTTCAAACTGTGGCAGAGAAAAGAGAGGTTCATTTTGAAGTGTAGCAGAACCAGTACAATGACATTTTACAGGTCCAGAGATTCTGCAGGATCTAAGTGGTTTGCAAACTACAAACACAGGATACCCCTGAAGGTATTCGCCATTTAAACACCCATGTCACTCTGCTGCAGATCCCCCTCCAAAAAGCATGACACGCAAATTGCACACACCCCTTTCCTCTCACTAATATAGGGCCCCATTTATTATATGTAAGGAATATTATTTTAGTTTTCAAACACAGAAAGGTAATTGAAAAATGAGAAACAATGATTGTGGCATCACATTATGGCCAATACTCCTCCCTCTCCCCCCCCCAGTTTGCCACAAATGGTCACAACTTTGCTATTTGATTACTTCCTTCCCCTTCTTGATGACATACTGTATGGACAGTCCCAGAAGATTTGAGAGCAGAGACACCAGGGGAGTGTTTGGTAACGGATGAGCTAGTGCTCACTTTACGTGCAATGGCTGTGTGGTTCTGTTAGTACAAAAAAAAATCAAGAGCAAAAACCATAACAGTAATTTTATCACCAGGTGCATTTCTAGTATACGTGTAAAGTCACAGCATAATGCTATAAATCAAATATATAAAACCTGGTAAAAATATAAAACAATATAAAATCCCAATTAAAACCACCACTCCCGCCCACCCCACCCCCCAAAACTCTGAATCCTATCCCTGCCCGCTGAAAATCTGGCCAAAAGTAAGTCTTACATTGCCATTGGAAAATGCTCAGGTTTGGACTTTGGCAAATCTCCAGGGAAAGGGAGTTCTGAAGTTCCCAAGAATGCCTCTCTGTGCATCCTTACGATATAGACATGGTGCAATGATGGAATTTGCAAGAGGACACCCTCTCTTGCAACCTAAAGGGAAGAGGCAGGTCTTTAGATATGTAGAGCCCATGGTATTATTTAGCACTTTATAGGCCAAAACCAGCACACTGGATTGTGTCCAGACTGTTATTGGAAGCCAGTAAAAGCTATGTCTCTCAGATTGTAAGCCCTAGGGGCAGGGACCGTGTCTATTTTATTACTTTGTAAAGTGCCAGGTACACTGCTGGCGCTATATAAATGTTTGTTAATAATAATAATAATAATAATAATAATAAGTACTGGTGTACTGTGCTCCCAGTAACCCACCCCCTTTAGAATGCAGGTTGCCTCATCCTGCACCGGCTGCAGCCCCTGAACAGTTTTCAAGGGCAGCCCCACATAGAGCATGGGGCTCATGGTCACAACAGCATAGATGACGGCAGTTGGGTTTGAATCTGATATAAAGGATGTAACCTTCTCATCCTGGTGGAAAAACACTCCCGGCCACCGCTGCAACCTGATGTTCCAGGCACAACAAGGGATCCAGGAGAACTCCAAGGCTGCAAACCTGAGTGACCAGAAGAGGCTGGACCTTCTCAGTAATTAGAACCCCTATTCCCCCTCCAGTTAAAGGGCTGACCAACCATCATTCCTTCAGTCTTGTTTGGATTCAACTTCAATTGACTCGGCCGCATGCAGTCCCCAATGGTAGCCAAGCACTGAGTAAGCACCAAGACTGTATGACTTGGTCGGATGAAAAGGAAAGCCAGAGCTGGGTATCATCAGCATACTGATGGCACCTCACCTTAAATCTATGCACCATCGTGCCTAGTGGCCTCAGGTACACATCAAACAAAAGGGGAGACAGAATTGAACCCTGTGGGGATGATGAACCATTGCCCATCACCATCCACTGGAACCTCCCCAACAGGAATGAATGGAAACATTCAAGAGTGGCCCCAGGAACCCCTGCCAGGACCCACAGTTACCCAACAACACCTCATGCCCATCTGTACCAAATGTCCTGCCACACCACCCATCATAACTAGGTAATATGTGCAGATGATGCAGCTTCACCAGCTCTCATGAGTCTGGGGCCCATTGCATATCAGCTGCATATATATTATAGCTATGTCAGGTATCCTTGGCTGGTACAGTGGGCATGGAGGGGTCTATCTTCTCCAGCAGGGCTCATTCTAACCTAGATACACCCATGGAGGGTCCAGATCATGGACCTATGCCATGGATCCTGTCTCTGTCCTCAAATGCATGACCTCATTTCTATTCCCTTCCTCTTCAGCTCACTCTTTCCGTGTTTTGGAGTATTAGATTCATGGGCCAGATCCAGGGACTGGAAAGGCCCCCCCCCCAAAAAAATAAATAAATCAGCCTTGGGCCAGATTGAGCCCCTCTGACGTTGGCATATGCGAAAGGCACCTGTTAGATACCTTGACAGCAATAAGGCATTACACTAATATTTTGGGGCACAGGAGTAGCCAGAAGAGGTTACAAGAATTATGATAAGAAACTACATCTTGATTAATAAGCCTCATTATTAAACTGACTGTTACCCTGCCCTTGGCTGTCTTGAAACAGTGATGCTATTCAAACCAGCATGCAGCATCCAGCAGAACTTGGGGGTGCCTCTGGCATTCTGGCAATTAGACTCTAGATCAGTGATTCTCCCATTTGTTTCACACAGACCACATCTTAAGGCAGAAATCTTCTGACAGGCTGTGATCCTCAAGCTACTTCATCCCACTGACTTCCTGGGTACTACTCTGGAGTAAGATGTTTGAAGACTGTAATCACAGACGGGCATGTTCCCATTGCCAGTTTCATACATACCCTGCAGCAGCCTGCTTGGTTAAAAGATGAAATAAAGTCTCCTTAAATGTGCTCTTATCTCCCTCAGCCTATGGGAGTAATGCAGGGAATGGAATTCCTAGCCTTCAGGACAAATATGGCCTACAACCACTTAAAGTTTAGAACCTAAGTAGTATTGTACTGGGCCATGGTCATACTAGACCAATGGTCTATCTAGCCCAGATTCCTGTCCAACAGTGGCCACATTTATTGCTTCACTAAAAGTACACAACAGGTCATAATAGAATGATCCATTCCCTGCTATTTACAACCACTTCTCAGCAGTCAGAGGTTATGACCCCTGACCAACTGGACTAATAGCCATTTATGGACCTATCCTCCAAGAACTTATCTATTCCCTGTTTAAACCCAGCTGTGCTATTGGCATCAACAAAATCCTCTGGCAACAAGTTCCACAAGCTAACTGTGCACTGAGTGAAAGGGTGCTTATTTTTGTTTGTTTTAAATCTGCTACCATATAGTTTCATAGAATGTCCCTTTGTTCTCGTATTGATTTGAGAGGGTAAATAACTGCTCCCTATTTACTTGTACCACACCAATCATTAGAGAGCCGCACGAACGGCTCTATAATTAAGGCAGCTTGCACTTCGTTAAAATCACAAAACCTCTACTCATCTCTAAAATCAAGATGATTTATCCTGTCAGTTTGAAATTTTGTAGGAAGGATTGCTTGGGTGAGGGGTAGATGCTAGTCAAGTTTCAGATAGATCAATTGAGAAACAGATGAGTTATAGGACTTTGACTTTTGGAGGCAGGATTGTTTTTTCTCCCTTTTGCAATGTTTTCTGTTGCTTTAGGAAAGTTTTAAAGTTATTTGTGTGTCAGTGTAGAGGTGTCAAAAATTAAAGTGTGCATTCTAGTCCATTCCTGAGTGTAGATTTTTCGAAAGGTATGTAGTTTTTAAGGTATGATGGTTTGAATTTCCTATGTTATCCAATGGGGAGAGAGTGAGATTTTAAAATAATGTCAGGATGGATGTGGATTAGACAAATAACAAATGTACGTATGTTTTATGTAGGTCTCCTTCTATGCTGTCGTGTAGAAAAGAATGGGTATCCATGCATAGGTAGAGAGGTTATTATACGTAGATGCTATACATAGATACTGCATACAGATACCTATTCTCCTCTTTTCTCTATAAGAGGGTAGAGGGAGAGGTACATAAAAGGTGCATATGTTTGTTGTACATATAATCCATCTACATGCACAGGTTGTATTATCTACGAGGGTCTGGGAGCCAGGACTCCTGGGTTCTGTGGGAGCTGAAGGCTGTGCTGGAGCATCACTGGTGGGAGCTGAACTAGGACAGTTTACAGTGGGGAAAATGGTGCCAGGAAAGAGGAAGTAACCATGGGCTTGTTGCTTGCTGCACCAGTGGGTCCCAAAGCTGAAGAGGCCAGAGCTGTGCAGCGCCTGGGACAGGCTGCAGTGGCTTCCCTATTCTCTAGAGAAGTTCCCATGTTTAAGCCACCGTGATTGGCCACTGTCGGAGACAGGATGCTGGGCTAGATGGACCATTGGTCTGACCCAGTATAGCACTTCTTATGTTCTTAAATGTCCTGGCAAGTCCCAGAATGTCTAAGAAAGTCTCGCCAAAGTCAATCTATTTTTTCCACGTTAGTATTGTTGCAGGAGGGAGAAATTAGTGTATTCCCCCTTTCAAAAACAATGGAAATTTTGGATAAAAAAACCCTTTGGTTTAAGAGAGGAGTTAAGGCTCTTACAAATTCAACCATGCTCCAAGAAGCATGGAAATTGTAAGTTAAGGCTCCCGCCTCAACTTCCATGCCATGTAAGTAGTAAAGGCATTGTAAAGTCTCACATATTGTGCTTGCTTACAGCTTGGGATCCATGTACCCACAGTTTCCCTTGGTTTTTCAGCCCCAATCTTCTTCCTCTGCAGGTTGGGGGCAACACTGAAGCTCGGTACATCAGGGAATCATGTGCCAGGTTGCTGCATCCTGACCCCCTTCTTTCGACATGTGCTTTCATTTGGGCTGGGAAGAATGGGACAGCTGAATACTGGGGGGCTGGATAATGGGGGGGGGAACAAGGTTGATGTATGTATGATGTGTACAGAGAGACAAGACTGGGAGCAGGCAGACTGTGGGGAAAACATCTGCATTGTGAGGGGGCAGCCAGGTGCTGGGGGAGTCTTTATTTGGGACAAGACTGAAAAATGCATGTGTGTGCATGGATGAGGCTGGAGTGCAGGCAAGGGTGGGGGAAGTGTATGCATTAGCAATGGGCAGACAGATGTTGGGAGGGGTGTATATTGGGGGACAAGCCTGAGAGATGCGTAATGTATATTCAAGGAGAAGGCTGGGGGCAGCCAAGGGTGGAGAGCAGCGTTTGCATGGGGAGGGGGTACCCAGGTGATGAGGCAGTATATATGGGGGGAGAAGACTAAGAGGTGGGTGATGTGTATTCAAGGCAAGGTTTGTGGAACTGCGAGGGATGGGGGCAAAGTGTATGTATGTTTTTCATATGTGCTTTCAGTTGGGTTGGGGGACAACAGGACATCCAAATGCTAGGGGTATGTATATGGGTACGGGATGTGTACTAGCAGACAAGACTGGGGGCAGCCAAGGGTGAGGAGCATTGTGTATATATGCACTGGGCAGTCATATGGTGGATCATGTATATAGGGGTAGGGAGACAAGGCTGAGAGTCAACCAGGGGTGGGGAGCAGTGTGTTTATGGAGAGGGTATGCCCAGATGCTGGAGGGTTGTATAGAGGGGAGAAGGCTGAGAGATGGGTGACGTGTATCCAGGTACGAGTCTTGGGAGCAGTCAGGGGTGGAGAGGAACTGTATGGATGGGCTTCAGTGGAGACAGGGATCAAGTTCATAATATTGGGGCGGGGAGCAGCTTGCCATCCCCAGCTTCAGTGTTGCCCCCAACTTGCAGAGGGAGAGGATTGGGGCTGAAAAACCAAGGCAAAGTGTGGGTGCATGGCGCATAAGTGGTAAGTGAGCACAATATGCAAGACTGTACAATGTCTTTACTGCTTATATGGCACGCAAGTGAAGACAGGAGCCCTCAACTTACAATTTCCATGCCTTTTGGAGCATGGTTGAATTTGTAAGAGCCTTAACTCCTCGATTAAACTGATTTTTTTTTAATCTTATAATTATTTTAGTAAACTTCTATCATATCCCTTCTCAGTCATCTCTTCTCCGAGCTGAAGAGCCCTAACCTATCAAGCCTCTATTTCTATGGAAGCCATTGCATATTCTTGATCATTTTTGTTGTCCTCCTTTGCAGCTTTTCCAGTTCAATTATATCTTTTTAGACATAGGGCGGCCAGAACTACGCACAATTATAAAAATAAATGTGACAGCGGCTGGCTGTGGTCCACTTAGTCACACTTTGTCCCGGACCTCACCTGTACATCTGTGCAGGCACCGCCAGAAGTTGGCCCAGGATTGCCCCGGCCTGTGTTGGTAGGAAACCTCCAAAGTCACAGCCTGGGCTAAGGCCCACCTAATCAGCCCAAAATGAGCCACAGTGGGCTACAATGTCTGTTCGGGCTGGCAGACACATCCCAGATCAGATCCACCATGGCTGGCTACCATGGCTGGCCATCATGGTGGGGGTTGGGGCACTGGCCGCAGCATGGGGGCAGGACTGGCTGGCTGCATGTTGGTGGTTCTCCCCACCCTTCCTAGGCATGTTTGTTCTTCGATCCGACCTGGTCTGTGTCCATTGGTGCTTCCTAGCGATGGGCGAACAGATCACGATTCGGGTTCGGCCGTTCGTTTTGGCTGTGTTCGTTTCGGCCGTTCGTTTCGGCCGCGTTTGGTTCGGCAGTTCGGCTAGTTCACCAAGTTCGGGTTCGGGTTCGGTTCGGCCGTTCTGTTCGGCCGTTCGGGAAATGTTGTTATGGGTGTGGGTTTTTTTGTTTTTTTTTAATATGTTTTTTTGGTTCTTTATTGGGTTTTATATGGTTTTCTTTTGTTTTTTATGTTTTTTTGGTTTTTATATTTTTTTAAAAATTTATTTATTTTATCTAATATTATATCTATCTATCTACACTAAATCTAACTGCTATTAACTATTCTAAATGCTATGAACTAAATGGATTATCTAATACGTACACAGACCTAGGCTACTCCTACAAACACTAAAACTAAATCACTAACGCTATCTCTATCACTAAGCTAACTCCTACAACTCTCTACTATCTATCTATCTATTTATCTACCTATATATATATATATATATATGGGATGGGGGGGAATCACAAACAGAAGAGGAGTCTGTACAGTGAGTCTGTACAGACTATACTCAATGAGTCTGTACAGTGAAATGCATAACACAAGGTTTCAGTTTAAGGTTTAAGTTTAATTTCAGTACAAAACTGAAATGAAACTTAAAGCAATCTAAAAATCCTACTCAACGCCTGCTGTTCAGGAACAGTGACTAGCTCAGAAGGTGTTGGGAAGAGGGGAGGCAGATAATTAGTTTCGTTTCTTGCAAGCGTCTCCACCCCTGGTGCCTGGAAGTTTGCTCCTCAGTGACTGACTACACCTCCCTGTCATGTTTGACCTTCCAGTGAACCTTTTTTTGCCACCCAAACTCACCCGAACGCGATCCGAACTGACCGAACTGTTTGGTCATTTTGCCGTTCGGTGTTCGGTTTGTTTGCGTTTGGGTCCGTGTTCAGTCATCCAAACAGGCTGAGTTCGGGCCGAATTCCGAACCGCGTTCGCCCATCCCTAGTGCTTCCTGAGCTGGGTTCCTGCTGCGCTGCGGTCACTTCTGTTTTTATCCATTATGACAGCAGCATTATGCTGTTTCTGTTTTATTCTCTATCTCTTTCTGAATAATTCCTAACTTTCCATTTGGCTTTTTG
Organism: Sphenodon punctatus; assembly: GCA_003113815.1. Lineage (NCBI taxonomy): Eukaryota > Metazoa > Chordata > Lepidosauria > Sphenodontia > Sphenodontidae > Sphenodon > Sphenodon punctatus. The sequence continues at coordinate 6,859,110 of QEPC01004381.1, read as the reverse complement.
ACTTCTGCCGCACACTGAGCTGATGCTTTCAGTGAACTGTCTATCCGCGATGACTCCAACATCCTTTGTTTGAGTGATAACACCTAATGTAAAAGCCAGCATTGTGCGTGTATGGTTAGGATTATTTTTCCCTATGTGGATTGCGTTGCACTACTGAATTTCATCTGCCATTTGATTGCCAAGTCAAGGTCCTCCTGTAATTCCTCATAGTCCACCTCAGTCTTAACTATCTTGAATAACTTTGTGTCATGTGCAAAATTGGTCACTTCACTCTTTACCACCTTTTCCACATCATTAATGAATATATTAAACAACACTGGTCCCAATACAGAGTCCTTGTCAATTTCTGGATCAAGCCTCTGCCCCTGAGGTCTTGGAAAACATGCTCAGAAGAAATGGAGCCAAGATGAGGACGCATGTATGAAGGTAGGAACTAGATCTGCAGGTACGATATCCTTTCCCTTTGCCTTCCAGCTACAATCCCTCTGCTCCTCCCCCGTGATCCCACTCAGCCCCTATCCAGTCCACAGGACTTGTAATATTTTCAAACTGGCTCACAGGGACCAAAAAACGTATCCACCCCTGACCTAACGTTGGGTATAGGGCTACATGTTACACTGTTAGCCCTCTCCATGGCTATAGGGCTACATGTTACGCTGTTACCTGCCACCCACCCCCTTCTCTGATCATTCCAGATTGCTTTTCTGTTTGGTTGGGTTCTGTCCACCGGCCAGTTTGCCATCCTCCAGTTTTGCTGGTAACAAACGTGTGTGGCAGAATTTACACCAAAGATACCAACACTGTTGTTAGTGACGCTGCTGGAGAGGTGCCGAGAAACAGTTGACTGTCTCTTCACTTTAATTACCTGACAAAAGTCACCAGAACTTCTTTTAAAAACCATGGATTTAGCTCCCACTAATCAAAGCATCGCAGCTTGAAGACTGACAGGTGCTACATAACTGTAACAGTTTCACCTAGAAGTGCTTTGAAGATCACAATTTGAAAGTAAGAACAAAAAGCTAGAATTTTAACTAAATTAATACTCTTTAAAGAATCAGAGAATTGTTGGGTTGGAAGACACCTTAAGGGGCTTCTTTATACCTACAGCATCAAAGACAGACGTTTGGCCAGTTGGTTTTTGTAAACATCCAAGGAAGGAGATTCCACAGTCTTCATAGACGAGCTGTTCTATTTCCCAACTGCTGTTACAGTTAGGAAGTTTTCCCCAATATGTAAGTGAAATATGCTTGGCTGCAATGGAAGCTCATTGCCTCTTGTCCTGTCTTCTCCATCTTTATTGTGGCATCCTTTGACATACTTGAAAACTGTTATGTCTCTCCCTTAGTCTCCTTTTCTCTAGCTAAATATTCCCATTCTTTCAGCTTTTCCTCATAGGACTTGCATTCTAGCCCCTTTAATCATCTTTGGGCATTTTTAAGCAAGCAAGGCAGGCAGGGGGCTCCATGGCCACTGAGTGGTGGGGCACCCATGCATGTGACGTGTGTCAGGAGCACTTCACACTGGCGGCTCAAGGCATGGCTACCCTGGGTTGGGTTTAAATAACCCAGCGGCTGCTGTGGCCCACAGTCTGCCTGTATGGAGCAGAGCTGCAGTGGCTCTCTGCTGAGCAGATGGACAGCAGCCCCCCCTGGTCACGGAGGGAGCCTCCGCACATGCAGCTGGCCCTGCACGGAGCACTCCCGATTTTTCTGAGGTGTTCCATGTGGGGTCATGAGTGGCTGCTGCGTGGTTCACGGACACGCACTCCCCGACACACCACCTTCACATGAGCATTTGGATGCATGGTCGGTAGGGGGCCATGTGTGGATGCGTCTCATTTTAAAAAACAAAACCTTGTTGCTCTTTTCTGAACCCTCTTCTGTTTGTCAACATCCTTCTTGAAGTGCAGTAGCGCCCCAAACTGAACACAGTCCTCCAGGGGAGGTCTCACCAGTGCCAAGTAAAGTAACACCATTACTTCCCAGATCTTGCAGACAGACCCAGTGCAAATGGCTCAGTTGACTCTAGTGAGTCAATTCCTCCCCTGAATTTGGGTTTGCAGGTTGTGGACATCCCACAAAAACTAATATTTGTCCATGCAAATCAAGATTAATAATATATGCTAACTGCAAGTTAGTGGCAATAGTTCATTAAGAAAACCAGTGTTCCCCTTCCATTCCTAAAAATTACATGTTCCTCATCTTTCCAGTACGTTGAATCCCATTTCATTACAGAGGCACAACTTTATGGTCTAATGCCAAAGACTAGAGCTGATTTGATTTTTTTTTAAATGCAATTTTCTCAGAAGAGTTTGTCCCAAATTTTGTCAAATTTTCACAATTTTTAAAAAAACATTTAAAAATCTTGTAGTTTTAAAATTTTTATATTGACACGGGCATGCTCACATGAATCTTTTGCTCCTGAGTAAGTTACTCGCTAATATACCCACTGGGTAAGTTACCCTTTAATATACTCACTGAGTGGGTCACTGTTTGTGTGGCCACTTCTGATCAGATAGCACGGAGCAGAACGTAATTTACCCCCCAGAAAGGAGCAGCCAGATTAAGTGACTTTTCCTGTGGGTGTTTACTCCAGATTAACATATCCACAGATAAATTATTGGTTTGGACATTAGTCAGCACTTGGCAAAAAGACCAGTGTTCTTTCTGCAAAATTTCCAGAACGTCATTTTCTGATATGAAAAGCAATTTCAGAATTCTTCACCTGAATGACATTGCTCTTTTCAAACAGCTACACTAAAAAAAAAAAAATACTCCATGAAGTTTTTACTACCATGCAAGATTAATACACATGGGTCAGAGTAAAAATATTGCAGATTCAATGCTTGAATAAATGGCTCCGATCAGAAATATCTGACCCAATTTGTCAAGCCTCTTTAACTTATGCACAGACTTCTGATCTCCCTTAGACTGATATTAAATCAGGAATGACGCCGCTGGAGTCAACAGAGTTACAGCAGTGGAACAGTAATCGTAAGCGTAACAGGAATCAGATCTATGCTGATCACCCAAGAGTAGGAAGGAATGGTGCTATGTCTCAAGCACAGGGTTCCTCACCCTATTAAGGGCTTATAGAATGAAGGACTTGTGGCTTCCAGAAGCAGATGCTACAACAAACAGCATGTTAACTGACTGGTGTGGATTTCCACTTGGTACTTAATTTGTGTGTTTCACTTTTGGATTTAACTTATTCCATCCCAAATTCTTATAGTTATGCTTGGGTTACTCTTGTAGAAGTGGGACAAACTTCCTCCTCCGAAGATATTAAATGTTAATATACAGCAAGGGTGGGGAACCTTTTCCCTCCTGTGGGCCGCAAATTAGTATAACATCTGTGGGCTGGGTAGGAGTGGGAGGGAATGCTTAGCTAAAGGATGTGTGTGGTATGGGGGGAAGGGTCTAGATAATGCATATATGCCATGCGCTATCAGTGAGTGCATCCACATCTTTACTCTCTTCCTCCTGAGCTCACTCTTTCACTGCTTGAGGGCAGGGCCTGGATTCACAGGCCACATCTAGGAATTGGAAATAGGCCAAATAAAAATCAGCCATGAGCCAGATATTTCCTCCTGGTTCTGTTCTGATGAGCAATAAGAACCAGGAAGTAATAACTTATTTCCCACCCTTCCGCCTCCTCCCACCCCCTTTATTGCTCTCTGGGCAACACAGATGCAGGGAGTTATTACCTGCTTGTGTGAATAAAACCTGTGGCATTTTGTTCTCCTTGTAGGCATGTTATCGTGAACATACTCGAGATGTGGTAGTTAGACAGAGGGCTACCTTCCTTTCCCAGTATCAGGAAGAAGCAGAGGTTAAACAGCTCTTTCCCCTCCCCTCATCACTTTCCTTGGAAACTACCAGCCTGAGGTACTGGAATAACAAGCAGCCAGTGAGACAGACAGATAGGGTATTTTCACATGAACATGGGGGTGCTCACTCCCAGAGAAGCTCTGGGGGTGCACCCCTTCGTCTGCCTGCTTGCAGCCCTGGCTGGGTTGGGTTTAAATAACCCAGCGGCTGCTGTGGCCCAGTCTGCCTGTACGGAGCAGAGCTGCAGTGGCTCTCTGCTGAGCAGATGGACAGCAGCCCCCCCTCTGGCTGGTACCCCAGTTTGGGCTGCCCGTTCTGCTGGCGGTGTTCCTGGATATTATTGCGGAGCACCGCTGGCGGGGCTGCCCCAGAGCAGGAACATCCTGTCCTGCCTCTGCTCTGCCTGTACATCTGGCAGGCTGTCTTTAAACAGACAGCCCACCCAGGTGTGAGGCGTAGCAGAGGCATGGATGCTGTCCATGTGAAAACACCTATGGTTTTTCCATCGCACAAAGGAGGAACTGTTGAGGGTTGCTGGGACAGCTGAGGATTGCTCCAAGGTATTTTAACAGGGGCATTTCTCTGAACCAGGACATGCAAGCATGTCCTTTCTCTTCCCCCAGAGTAGGAGTCTTCGTCCCCACTTTAACCCCACTAATTTGTTGTGGTAAGTGCTCCCCTTTTATCCTTACTTTAATCCTTGTGCTTGAAGGAACAAAGCGAGAGTTAAAGGCCCTTTTCACAGACACTCTACCACTGATAAAATGGGTGTTACATTTTATTATACATGTTGCAGGGCACCCATAGAGCACACCTGCAGCGAGCTGGGAGATAGGCTGTTAATAGACGGACAGGGGTGGGGGGTGTTTTGGCACGGTGGGTGGAGCCTCCTCCATTTTACTGGAGGGGTCCATGGGTGGAGGGCTCCATGGGTGGAGGCGGGTGTGCGATGGGTGGAGGTGGGTGTACGCCTGGAACACGCACGCACAAACACCCACTGCCCGTGTTTACACGGGTGCACACCTGGCGCACACCCATCTCCCCACCCACCATTGGCTGTGTACACGGACTGCCCCACCCCCACTGCACCCCCGCCAGAACACCGAGCCGGGGGGGGGAGGCGTCTGTGTAAGAACAGCCATACTCACTGTCACGGAGAAACATAGGGTCACACACGTGTAACACGGGATTACATGTGGACTACACGTCTGGTAAATATGTAATGCCAAAGGTTCCACATGTATGTAATGTTGATACTGAGAACTGTAAAACTCAAATTAGGGCTCTGAGAATTGTACAACTCAAAATAGGGCTTTGATACGTCACCAGGCTACAGGAAATACAAAGAGATAACAAGGTGTGTATTGAAAACATCTTGCTTGCCAGACAACCCTGTTGAGATGTAAATTGACTTCCATGTTTGCCTGGGTTGACTACGTGACCTCATCCACGATTCCCCAAAGGTGAGAACAGAGACTTTGGGTATTTTCAGACGTGACAAGATCACAGTGAACCACAGTGAATACCCACCTGTGGTCACTGTGCCCTGCATGTCTGTTCGGCGACCGCCAGATGTTTGCCACACTGAATACCCACATGGGGTCAATTTCAACCACACTTCCCAGGCTCCCGGCGCAAGAATCCCGGGAAGCGTGGTGAAAGTGATTCCAGGTGGGCATCAATAAAAAGTAACGCCTGGTCGGCTATCACGGCCCGGAATCCCCAGGCCCGGAATCCCACAGTTCTCTTAAATCAGGTGGGATTCCGGGCCGTGGTGAACTCGGCCAGACGCTGCGGCGGCATTGGCCTCACCGCCCGCCCGTCTCCCCAGAGGGCGGCCGGCGAGGCAGCGTGGAGGGGGCGGGGCCGTGCGGCCGCACGTTGTGCCGCGTGGCCCCGCCCCCTCCGATTCCCCGCCGGGATCCCCGGCACGTCTGTTTGCCGTGCCTGGGTGATCCCGGTGGGGAATCTCTGGGTTGTTTTCGGGACGGGACGAAGCCGCCCTGTCACATCTGAAAACACCCAGAGACTGTTTAAATGAGCCAGTAAGGCACCTAGAGGAAGCTCATTCCTACAGCCAGCTAGACAGAGCTGATCTACATGTGAAAGCCAGCAGCAAGCTGGAGGAAACATGAGCAGAGAGACATGATTTTGCTCTTTACCAACTAAGAAGCCAGCGCCCAGTCATTCTACCTTTATGGCTGAGGAACAAGAAGCTTATGGAACTTTATAGGGTAAGATACGTAATTTAGGAACTCATCCAGTATAAGTTAGGAATGCGTTATGTTTACCTTTCATTTCTAATAACCACTCTGTATCAACTATCTTGCTTATGTATTCAATAAACTTACTTCTTAGCTTTATGAAGGAGTCTCTGTGTCTAACGTTGGAACACAAGTGAGCTACAAGAGCCCTCAAGCTCTTGCGAACCCAGAGAGTAAAGAGTCTGTAAACGGGAAGGATCGGGCCCTTGTGTGGCAAAGGAGTTTCATTGTGGCACACTTGAATTAGCCAGAGAGAGAAACTGATTTAAGAGAACTGTGCGCAAGGGAAACTGAGTCACTCAAACCCG
>QEPC01004381.1:6837651-6850918 GCA_003113815.1 Sphenodon punctatus | reverse complement strand
CCTCGCCGCCCGCCCATCTCCCCAGAGGGCGGCCGGCGAGGCAGCGTGGAGGGGGCGGGGCCGTGCGGCCGCACGTTGTGCCGCGTGGCCCCGCCCCCTCCGATTCCCCGCCGGGATCCCCGGCACGTCTGTTTGCCGTGCCTGGGTGATCCCGGTGGGGAATCTCTGGGTTGTTTTCGGGACGGGACGAAGCCGCCCTGTCACATCTGAAAACACCCAGAGACTGTTTAAATGAGCCAGTAAGGCACCTAGAGGAAGCTCATTCCTACAGCCAGCTAGACAGAGCTGATCTACATGTGAAAGCCAGCAGCAAGCTGGAGGAAACATGAGCAGAGAGACATGATTTTGCTCTTTACCAACTAAGAAGCCAGCGCCCAGTCATTCTACCTTTATGGCTGAGGAACAAGAAGCTTATGGAACTTTATAGGGTAAGATACGTAATTTAGGAACTCATCCAGTATAAGTTAGGAATGCGTTATGTTTACCTTTCATTTCTAATAACCACTCTGTATCAACTATCTTGCTTATGTATTCAATAAACTTACTTCTTAGCTTTATGAAGGAGTCTCTGTGTCTAACGTTGGAACACAAGTGAGCTACAAGAGCCCTCAAGCTCTTGCGAACCCAGAGAGTAAAGAGTCTGTAAACGGGAAGGATCGGGCCCTTGTGTGGCAAAGGAGTTTCATTGTGGCACACTTGAATTAGCCAGAGAGAGAAACTGATTTAAGAGAACTGTGCGCAAGGGAAACTGAGTCACTCAAACCCGATAAAGTGGGGGTGCAGACCTCCAAACCCGTGACAGTGGTGCCCCAATGAGTAAAGGGTAATGCTCAGCTTGGGGACCAATGTGTAGGAAGTAGAGGAGCATACCCAGGTGACTGGACTCCTCTGAAGGGAGTAAACTCCAACCCGTGCAGAGTCTGAAAGCCCCATGAGTTGGGAACTCAGCTCTGAGGGAGGGAATAAGCAGATCCTTGAACAGAGTGTGTTAAGTTTGTTGTTTTAGTTTTAATTTCGGGCCAGGGAAAGTGACAAAATTGACAAAATAGGGCTGCCAAAGCGTTTCTCCAAGCTCCTGAAGCCAGAATTCGAAAAAGAGGCACAAGCCAGACACCTCCAAACAGAGGGGAAAACTAAGCAGCAACTGAAGCAGCTGATCCGGGAATTTGACATGAACACAAATGGAACGGATGGGAGTGGACCAGGGGCAGCAAATCCCCCTCCACCGAATCCCTCCCCCCAAATCCCCCTCCAACCGACCAGCAACCAGGAGATGGAAATGCACTGCCCAACGTACCCCCAAACCCCCCTCCAACTGACCAGCAGCCAGGGGGACAAGGTTCAAACCCTGAACTCGAGATGACCAGACTGAGGATGGAACATGAGCTCAAAATGGAAAAACTAAAACAGGACGAGAAGGAAAGAGAACGGGACAGGCAGCATCAGACTGAACTCCTGAAGACACAGGTAGCTCTAGGAATGACCCCTCAACTCCCTCCACTAGGCAACACAGGAAACAACGCAGAAGGCAGAATTCGAGACTACACCGCATTGATCCCACAATGCGAGGGAAATCAAGTCATAGAAGACTACTTCACAACCGTACATCATGTTTTCCTTCAAGAACAGATCTCGCAGGGACTGTGGCTCAAATTAGTGTTACCTAAACTCCCAGCGAAGGCAAAACAAGTTTTCAACACAAAAATGGAGGAATCTCCAGTGCTGACTTTTGATGCTTTCAAACAGACAGTTCTTGAAGCCTACAGAATCACTCCAGAAACTTTTCACCAAAAATTACGCAGCTTCAAGAAGGCAGAGGGTATGTCATATTCAGATGTTTGTAATATCTTGAAACAATATGGTGTAAAGTGGCTAGATCCAGATGGGAATGCCACTAAGGAACAAATTATTAACTCTGTATTGCTTGAACAGTTCTATACTGTGTGCAGCCCAAATTTAAAAGCACACCTGCTGAATAAGGAGATCACAAATCTCAAAGAGGCAGGGACAAGTGCTGATGCACTCACCGAAAATTCTATCTTAGCTTATGGGGAAAGAAAGCCACATAATGGGGAAAAATCCAAACAAGGGTTTTACCATAAGCAAACTGGGTACAATCCACAATCTGAACAAGTAAACTTAACCCAGAACAAACCAAACGAGAATGGGGGTGGGGGGAGACAGGGATCACCCAAACTCCAAAGAACACACTCCTCCCAATCCCCTACTAATGATCCAAAACAATGTTATAATTGTAAACAAACAGGGCATGTGGTAAGGGAATGCCCCCCCCCAAAAGAGAGTTTCATAGCCCTAAAAGAGAGGCTGATGAGATTATTGGGACTGTCAGTGCAAATTTTGTGTCTGTACTTAAACCAGTCCACAGAGGGCTTAATGATTGCTATACCATTCCTAACCCACCCACAGCAGATCAGTTACTACGCAAACCTGCTAAGATTAATGGAGTAAACTGTGTGGGAAGATTAGACAATGGTGCACAAATGGTGATGGTGCGGGAAGATTTGATCCCAAAACATAAAATAAACACTCATAGAAAGGTTGTGGTCTCACTGGCAACGGGGATCACAGATATTTTGCCCACTGCCACTGTAGAATTAGAATGGCAAGGTACAAAAGCACCAATCCAAGTCGCTGTACTCCCAAGGAAAGCACAAAATGAAATGTTGCTGGGGAATGATATAAACAAATGGATGCAGGAACACAGGAAGCTAGAGAGCAACCCAGGAAGGGAGGGTGAGGGGCAACAAGTTGCACCTCTACCCCTAAAACATGGGGAGACACAGAACAACCCTAGTGGAGGGGAAGGGTTACAGGAAGGCTTTACAGGTCCTATACCCCAACCTGTGAACTCCACTCAGGGGCAGGAAAACCCGAAACAGGAGTCCCCAAACCAGCCAGAAGGCAGGGGAGGACAAGACTCGGGGAGTGAACTGCAAGTCTCTGTCTCACATGGGGAACTGCAGGGAATGAAGCAAATGGGTCAAACTGATTCTGAAGTCCAGGACTTGCCACCCCACCTTACACAGGAGGGACCCAATCCTGCAGAATCAAACCGAGTAGCCACCGCAGGGGGAGAGTTAGAGGCTGCAAACGCCCCTACTCAAACCAGGGGGTTGCACAAGGACCCGGAGGTTTGCTGGCCTACCTTAAGAGAAGGTGGGAAGCGGCTACCTGAACCCAAGCGGAGACAGGCAAGCCAGGAGGATTCTACCTCAGGAGGAGGCGGGAATGTACAGGAAACTTTTCCCGGGATGGAGGGGGGAATGAGGGACATCTCTTCCCCAGGGATAGAAATGCACCACCCTGTGATCCTAAAGAGCCAGGAGCATCAGTCTAAGAGTGAACTGTGCACCTCTGCCTTACCTAAGAAGGAGCAGGAAAAAGCTGCTGAAGTAGAAACTGGAGGGGAGGAAACGGTTAACAGAGCCCAGACTAAACCGCTGCACTCAGTAAACTAAATCCTCTGGAGGTTGGTGTGGGAACGTCTGAAGGGATACTTCCAGGTTCTCACACCCATGTCACAAAGTCAGACTCCCCAAAAGGAAAAAGATATGGTTATACGGACCCAGGGGATCTGGGAGGTACAAACAGAATTTGGGGACAGGGCACAAGAGTGGCTGGTGACAAACGCCCCTCCACAAACAACGTTTCTGCCTCGATGATTAAGTTGAATGCAAAGACATCAACCAGCGTCACAGCCAAGGGGGAAATGCAAATGCCACATGATAACACTGGGATTTCCAGCATTACTCCTGGTAAAAAGTGTTTGGAAATCCAGACTTACACAGACAACAGAGGCAGGGTGCTCAGTAGTGAAAAGATTACGCCACACGTCCTCTACTGTCTCCTAATAATACTTCTGATGGGAACAGACATACAGCCAGTAAGAAACAGGCTGCCAGACAGTCTGGAAACATGGCCAAAGTTTGTGACTGGGGAACAAAGATTGTTAACATGGTGTTCCAACCCATTTGTCACAGTCTTATGCAAACACCTACTGAGCTACCTCGACGGGTATGGTGCACAGCATCACTCCACTACAGCATGATGGAAAACACGTGAACATGATAGCCCCACACGCTAGACGCCAGTCTCAGCATGTTGCAAGACTCTGCCGTGTCTCTTCACATGCAGTCTTACAGGGGGGCTGTCACGGAGAAACATAGGGTCACACACGTGTAACATGGGACTACATGTAGACTACACGTCTGGTAAATATGTAATGCCAAAGGTTCCACATGTATGTAATGTTGAAATTGAGAACTGTAAAACTCAAATTAGGACTCTGAGAATTGTACAACTCAAAATAGGGCTTTGACACGTCACCAGGCTACAGGAAATACAAAGAGATAACAAGATGTGTATTGAAAACATCTTGCTTGCCAGACAACCCTGTTGAGATGTAAACTGACTTCCATGTTTGCCTGGGTTGACTACGTGATCTCATCCACGATTCCCCAAAGGTGAGAACAGAGACAAAGACTATTTAAATGAGCCAGTAAGGCACCTAGAGGAAGCTCATTCCTACAGCCAGCTAGAGCAGAGAGACATGAGCAGAGAGACATGATTTTGCTCTTTACCAACTAAGAAGCCAGCGCCCAGCCATTCTACCTTTATGGCTGAGGAACAAGAAGCTTATGGAACTGTATAGGGTAAGATACGTAATTTAGGAACACATCCAGTATAAGTTAGGAATGCGTTATGTTTACCTTTGATTTCTAATAACCACTCTGTATCAACTATCTTGCTTATGTATTCAATAAACTTACTTCTTAGCTTTATGAAGAAGTGTCGGTGTCTAACATTGGAACACAAGTGAGCTACAAGAGCCCTCAAGCTCTTGCGAACAGAGAGAAAAGAGTCTGTAAACGGGAAGGATCGGGCCCTTGTGTGGCAAAGGAGTTTCATTGTGGCACACTTGAATTAGCCAGAGAGAGAAACTGATTCAAGAGAACTGTGCGCAGGAAACTGAGTCACTCAAACCCGGTAAAGTGGGGGTGCAGACCCCCAAACCCGTGACACTCACCTCCAAAAAGCATTCATGAGAACAAGCCCTATATGCATTAGGCAGTTATATGAAGGAAGTCTATACATTGCAAAGAAATCCTGCCTAAAGTTTTGTTGGTACTGAGTAAATAAGGTGCTATCTAACTCATCGGCTAGTGTGTTTTTACTGTTTTAGCATTTGTTGTGTAAACTGTTTTAAAGAATTTTTTATGGGTTTAGTTTTTTATATATTTTACTTTTTTCTGGATGAGTGGATACCTATTGATGCTAAATGGTGAAAATATTGTTTAACTCATTTTTATGTTTTAAGATATTATCTTTGAATGTCTGGATATTTTATTGGTCAGGTTATGTGGAAGATGTGTTATCTGGAACTATGTTTTTGATAAATTGGGTGATACATTTCTTTTTCTCTTTATATTTTTTGCTTGTTAGCTGTAACTAAACTAAACTAAAACTAAAACTAAATTATATGTGCGCGTTCCCACTGAAATTAATGGGAGTGACAGACATATAAGCAAGGAAGGTTATCGTAAGAGAGGTGAACTTTTTCAAGGACAGTGTTACTGTGCCAGCCAGGAAGTCTAATGGTCATTTCCACACTTTGGGAGTAAATAAATATTGTCAAACTCAGAGTAAATGTGATTTAAAAAAACAAACAAAAAATACAGTAAACGAAGTGCTGCTACTCATGAAACTGGGTTCTGTACACTATTTTTTCACACAGACTGTCTGAAATATTTTCTATAAACCTAGGAAGGAATGCTATAGAACGATGGTATTTATTCTCCTGTTCACTCCCCTTGCAGCACTATTCAGAAAATTGCCTCCTGTTTTCTTGACAAAATAGCAGTTTACTATCAATACATGGAAATTATCACTGCTGGACTCTCATTTGTTTAGCTTTGTCAGTTTTGAAATTACCCACTGTCCTTGATCAATGGATTAGACTAAGAAAGAGTTGCCTAACAAATTATTTATGCCATTGTGTGGGAGCAGATTGGTTTAACTGTAGCTTGGGGGAGGTGATAAATGTATGTAGGAAGAAAAATAGTAATGAAATAAAAGGTAAAGAAAAGTATGTACATTTGTTTTCAAGCTCACTCTGAGCAAAAAATGAAAAAGGCTGCTTTTAAGCCACACAAGTTCAATGCTTAACCAATTCAAACAATGACTTGTTTTGTTTTTGCTTTTTAACTTCTTCTAGATACCAAAACGTTGTGGGTTCTCCAAAGCAAGAGCCAAAAGGTTGTTCAGCTTCCCAATCCCTCACTGCATAAACCAATTTTAACAAAGCTAAAGTGCCGGTGTGGTTTGTAAGAACGGTTGTACAAGGCTCAAATCTGGACCTCCATATAGCCAAATTTTACATTTATAACACCCCCTGCCCTGACATATGGCACTCGGAGCTGTTCACTAGCCACAAAATACTATAAAACAATATAAAATCAGTTTAAAAGCAATTTAAAAGGGGAAGATAAAGAGGATGGATGAATACATTAAGGGGAACCAGCAGTAGATCCTAAAAGCACCTGGAGAATAAAAGAGTCTTCGGGTGCTTTTCAAAGGTGAGGAGGGAAGAATTAAGACAGACAGCTGGAGAGAGCAAGTTCCATACCAAGGAGCCCACCACAGCAACGGTCCAAGTCCCCCAATGGTGGGATCCCCAAACAGCAGGTGGTATCTGACTTTTAACTAACAGACAACAACAAAGACCTGCAAAGTATACGAAACAGCAGTCAGAATTGTGACCAGACAGGGCCATGACCCCACTTGGGATCCTGACACAGCAGTCTGAGACACTCTGGTCTAGACAGGAGGAAAGACCTTTATCTTTCAACGTGACTCTCTTCCCTTGCTGCAGAGCAACTCTGCAACAGTTGGCTCCTCACATTCCCCTCTTATCACCGTGGGGAAGAAAGGTAGAGAGAGTAATGTAGCAGCAGACCATTTGACTTACCTCCATCACTCTTGGATTTAGCCCCCTCCTGCTCTCTGCATGTGCAGTACCTTGTACAGTTAGGGGCTTCTACACTTGATACTATTCCCCCCCTCCCCACAAAGAGGCTCTGCATCTACTGTTGCCAAGAGTCCTTTTCCCAACCATAGAAGGCAGAGACACATTGCCTTATGTGTTACCATCCCACACATCCTTATTCTTCTAAGTGTGGGTGCAGGACCAGTGCAGATGGTGCAACCATGAATGGTCTCTGCCCCATGTGTATACAGGGTCCATGAATGAACTTATACACCAGTGTGAGAAGCACCGGTGTGGCCTGGCAAGTGCAGCCAGATCACTCCCTGTAGCACCCCCCTCGCCAGGAGCAAGGGGCCTGCCTCAGCAAGCGTGGTGCTCCCCCACCAGCGTGGCAGTCCAGCAGGGATGGATGGGAGGCCTGGCAAGTGGCCCCCCCACACAAGCGTAGCCGCCCAATAGGGGCAGATGGGAGGCCTGGCAAATGCAGCAGCCCCTTTGCCAGAAGCGTGTCCCCTCACCCCCTTTTCAAGCCTCAGCTCACCTGTTCGGTTTGTCCTGGGCAGCCAGACAAGGAGGGCTGGCCAGGCTATTTAAGCTGGCACCAGTGCCGCCCCCATGTGGAACTTCACCTGGCCATAGGTCAACTGACCCTCAGATAGTCAGTGAGTGATGGGGGTGGGCCGGCACCGGGCCTGAGGTATTCATGCTCCACCCCTGGCAAGGGGATTCCCAAGCCGGGCCCCGCAAAGTCACCAGTGGCTGATAGGCGACAGTGATTCTTTTGCCTTATGTGTTACCATCTCACATCTTTATTCTTGTAAGCATGGGTGCAGGGCCAGTGCAGATGGTGCAACCATGAATGGCCCCTGCCCCATATGTATACGGGGGTCCATGAATGAACTTATACACACCACGGTGAAACACTGGTATATCAAACACAGACCCAGAGGGCCTCAAAAGCAGGGAGTCCCAGCCTAGGGAGGGCCCACAGCAGTTCAGGAGGGGCCCCAATACATGGGACGCATGAGTAAATTAGAACTAAGACCATATATGTAACATATGCACCTGCAAGGTCTGTAGTGCAGGGAGCCCCAATCCTTGAAAGAGACTGGACATCCAAAATTTCCTTTTTCAAATGGGCGAGTCTGTGTGTGCCCATCAAACACTTCTATTAGACAAGGGGGCTCACACCACCGTGGCACACAGGACCCCAACTTCCCTAGATCCATCAATGCATGGGCATTATTTGTTACTGTATGTATGTAATATTTATATAGTCACTTTAAATCAAGCCACACAATATTTCTCCAAGGTGGCTATATCCATACATAGCTAGGAACAGAAGGGACCCAGAACTCAAGTCCTGCTTGTGTAATGAAATTGACAAAAGATTCTCATTCCCTTTCGCATCGGGTCTATTGATTTAAATCACTTCCACTGGGCACCTCCTGAAGACTCTCTTTTCTGAATTATAATACATGTGGAAGTTTCCCCCAGGAGTAGAACAACTATATTTTTCAAGCTGTATTCAGAAAAATACTGGTAAGCCTATGGTGGTTTGCCCCTGTTTAATTATTTACATTCAGTTTTTATGCTGCATTAACAAATAGCGCTTTGCTTCCCATGCAAATGGCAAGGATGCACAGTGTTTAATTAACAAGCAACATAAAAGGGAAGCCAGGATAAGAAAACAACAGGTCAGACTCGGAAACAAGTCCAATGAGCTTGAAGACAGTTACTGGACATATTAAAGCTTTGATTCTGAGCTATCAGCAACAGGTTTGGGTAATCAGCCAACTACAGATGTGCGCAGGCAGATGCACACAAAATCTCAAATTCAATAGGAATGCGTGGTTAGTCATGGTAGCTTGCTTGAGTCTGATTAGAGCTGAACAGAATAGTAAATTTATTATCCATGATTAGTATCCATCATTTCAGATAAACTGTCAGTTATCTGACTGTAAAGCAATTACTGAGATGGATAACTGACAAACCGAATTACTGGATAATACTGGAATGGTTAATCAGTTTACCATATTACCGTTACCTTATTACTGTGCTACTGCTACATAACCAAATTTTACCATAACTCGTCTGAAACCAAGGCCCTTTTTAAACGGACCACAGCTGGGGGGGGGGGGGGGTCCATGGGCGCATTGCTGCAGGGGCGGTGCGGATGCACACAGGTGCAAACCCATCCCCCAATGCATCCCACGCATGCCCCTGCACAGAGCAACCTNGAATGGTTAATCAGTTTACCATATTACCGTTACCTTATTACTGTGCTACTGCTACATAACCAAATTTTACCATAACTCGTCTGAAACCAAGGCCCTTTTTAAACGGACCACAGCATGCAGGGGCGATAGGTGGAGGTGTGTGTTACACAAGAGCCCGCCCACCCACCCACCCGCTGCCACTTTCAAATGGGACCCATCCATGTCCACTACATGGGCATGAGTGAGTGCGTCACGTTTAAAAAGGGCCCAAGTCCAGAGGGATGGGGAGGGAGTAAACAGGAAAGAAATTATGGGCAAATGACAAACAGCAATAGGGAAAACAGCAATATGGCAGAACAGTGCGCTGCAATATTATGTGGTAATGCAGTAAATCGATAAAATGGTTACCTTGTTAATCCACTGAACAATAAACAGATACTGCTGGGTAACCAGTTCATGCCAGATCGTATACCACAAATCTGGAGGGTTACTAAGTAGCAGCAGATAACTCTAGTTATCTCTTGAAAATATCCCAAACGGGCACTAGAAAGAAAAGCAATTTGGTTTATTATATGTTGTTCACCGCTCTGAGCCACCATGGTGTGGAAGGATGTGGGGTAAAAGTGTATAAAATAAATAAATAAATAAAAAATAAATATTAAGGCCATCTGAATAAAACCATTGCTATTTATATATTATCCACCCCCCATTTTTATAGCTCCTTATTATCTCAATGCTGCATGCTTGAATAATTAACAAAGGCATTTAAATGCTGAACGCCTGTGATCCTGCTACAAAGATCACAGGAGCTGCATCGCAGGCTCATCTCTCATTATACTCCCTTTTAAAGACAACAACATTTGCAGGGTAGAGCTTTCCCCTGTGGCATCATCCACAATTAGAGCCTGGAGAAGTTTCTCTTGTCTCGCTGATGCTTTTAAGTCATGATGATGCCAATCTTTAAATCTGAAAGGCCCAAATGAGCTGAACGATCCTGCCTCCTTGTTCTATACAAGTCTGGATTCTCTGCCAGATTTTTAATCAACCACTAAACCCATCTAGAGCAGGATTTATTTAAGATTTTCAAAAATTAAATTTGGTGTGTCCACCTGCGGTGGCACATAGAGTATAATTTTCCATCATCTCCACATTACCCCCATAGATCTGTTTGTCTGCACAACTAGGTAATTATGTCTTCAGGCCACTCTTAAATCTAAAAGACTTGGTTTATTTGGAGGCTCACAAATGAAAAGTATCCCTTAGATAGTTGTGTTCAATGTTCTGAATGTGAAAGCCGGAACCTGCAAACCCCAGTAGTTCACTAGTGACTGTTGCGGCCACTTTTAAACGAGCTGGTCACCATGGCGCGACCTGCTCGCGCGATATTTCAAAATTCCACAACGCGGGATTACACGTGACAGCGGCCGGGGATCATGCGCATGGGAGGCGGTAGCACATGATTTGCTGACCACAAATTAAATACCCCGATTGCGAGGTATTTAATTCACGGTCGGCAAATCATGCGCTACCACCCCCCATGCGCATGATCCCCGACCGCTGTCAGGTTTAATCTCGCGGCACGGGATTTTGAAACATCGTGCGAGTGCACGACGGTGACCCGCTCGTTTAAAAGCGGTGACTTTTGGGACCAATGGATCATGGTCAGCCTTCCAACAGTTTCATAGTACCCTCTGGAAATGGCTGCACCAGGCTCACTAAATGCAGGTCCTGGCTCACAAGGCAGGTGGCACTAGTCCGTATCAGTGCTACAGTCATTTTAGGGAGTGGCAGGAGGCAGAGGATGTACGTGTGCTGGCTGTGGGAGAAACTGCGACCAGCACATGAGCATTATTGTCACACCCTGGTTTCTTTCCCCTACAAAGATGGCTGCATTGTCAATGGGGGGCCAAAGCCTTCCCTTCTGTAGACAGTATCACTATCTCCAGTTCTGTGGACCAGGTACGAACCATTTACCATCACCTCACAGACCACCAATGGCCACCAGACCAGAGTTGGGAATGACCAGAGATCTGTGTCCACGGTGTTTCCCCCATTGAAGGAAATGGGAAAAACACAATGAGCACAGGTCTCTGGGAATGACTCAATTAAGCAATCCAAGCATGTTGTACTGGGCAGGCTAAGGACTAGGCTAGGAAGCAGCAGGTTCCAGGAGCTAAGAGCAGCAAGGTTGAGGCACCAACAGGACAAATGCTTAAGCGCTGCTCTGCCTGGCTTCCTCAGCCAGGAGCCAAGCAGGGCCTGGTCGGCAGGGAGGGTGCCCCATTAACTGGCAGTGTGGTGGAACTAGGGATGGAAAAAAATTGAATAATCTGAACCACTCCATTTTTGATTGTTTTGGATTAATCTGATTCAGGGGTGAGAACCGATCTATGATACAATCTGCAGATCGGTTCTTATCTCAGTTGCATTGGCTGGCTTTTGGTGCCCTTTTTCAAGTTTAAAAGAACACCAGTCAATGAAACTGTGTTTTCTCTGTAACAGTTGGCTGAAGAATGAGAGCCAGAAGGAAGGCTTGTCGTAAAGTCTACCTTCAGAAGACTACAGGTGGGCCAGCAGGGCATGCAAATTGAGGTTCCGGAAAAATGTAAGTGCAATCTTTTACATACTGCGCCCACACGCAGCCAGCAGCAGCCCAACACACATTGCCCACTCTCTCGCTCATCCCCCCACTCCACTATTTATCGCTTGCAAGACTCTTCTTTGGCCCATTCATCATTCTAGGATTGTGGCTTAGAATGAATGGCCCGCTGAAATGAATAGGTTCAGTTTCCCATTTACTTTAATGGGAAATTTTCCCCAGGTGGATCATCTGTCTAAAGGTGGCCCACCAGATATCGAATCAGACCAGGCGAGCCCTGCGTGCAGTGCTCCGGAACATTCCAGAGCACTGCCTGTGAAGTGGGCCTGGGACACCAGCCTGAGGTGGAGCTGCACACCAGCTGCTCGGCGGACCCACACTGCAGCTCTACTTCTGGCTGGCAGCTCTACTTCTACCCAGGCAACACTATAGTATTGTCGGTGGCAGCCTAGAGTATCAGGAGATCTGCCTGCAACTCTATGGTGCATTACACAGGCAGACCACAGGCTGGGGAACCCGCTGGGTCTATTTAAACCTGACCCAGGTAGGGGTGCACCGCCGGAGCAGCTCTGGGGGTGGTCAGACCCGCGTCCATTTAAAAGTACCCAAGAGCCTAAATCAGAGCACCATGGTGGCATTGCAAAGCTGTTTGCCTCCTCCAGGGTTTCGAGGGTCCTGACAATGTGGCTCTGGGTGGACCCTCTATTTCTGGGCAAAGAATCTGTCCCGCCACTTCTCCGACATGGTCCTGCCCCCTGTGGAGCATCCTGCGGATGCCATGACACTCCAAAGGACTTGTGACTACAATGGAAGGGGACAGAGAGAAACTCTTTGCCCCTCCCCACTCCAATGTGGCCCCACTCAGTTCTTAGTCAAAAGCATCTAGGTGTCAGCCGCCGCGGCCGGCCGCCCCTGCAGCAGCGGCTTCAGAGGGAGAGGGGCCGCAGCCCCCTCAACGCAGCAAGGCCGCCCGGTCCCAGCCTGACGCAGACAGCTGGGAAGATAGAGAGCACAGCGGGACCACGCCCCCCGCCGTGCCGCTCCGAGCGCCACAGCTGAGGCCGCCGGACCGCCCGCCGCCGCCGCACCCGGAGCTCTGCAAGGTAAGCAAGCTATGAACTTTAGTAGGGGTGATCCCTGGGGGGTGGGTGTTAAACACCCCCCCCCCCAGGGATCGGGTCATACTTACCGGCGGCTGCGGGGACGCCGCGGCCGCTGGTGCTGGGAGGTGGGCTCACCTCTGTCTTTTTTTAAACAAAAATCAAGGCTGGGCAGGGTGGGTGGGGGGTGTCCCCCCTTCCACCCGCGCAGCCTGGGAGGGGGAGGGGGAAGGAATTCATTGATTTCAATGGGGACACAGCGCCCCATTGAAATCAATGAAATAAAACCGGTACCGGCATACCGGATTTAATCCGGGAATCCGGTTTTTAGAGAACCGGTAAC
>QEPC01004381.1:6767085-6829116 GCA_003113815.1 Sphenodon punctatus | reverse complement strand
TCCCCTCTCCTTGTCTCCCCCTCCTTGTCTTTTAGATTGTAAGCCACAGGTAGGGACCGCAGCTGATTGTATGTTCTGTACAGCGCCAGGTTGTTACTGGCGCTTTATAAATGTTTAATAATAATAATAATAATAATGCTAAAGCTTTAAATAACTTACAAATCATTTTGCAGCACATGGCAGCAGGTGAGTTCACTGGCTTTGTTGGCATTCAGATGTATTTCCCCCCGTTGGCAATGATTTAATAGATTTCAAAAAAAGTCTTTGTGTTTTGTACAGCACTTCTGGCTCATGAGAGTGCATATGAACAAACCTCTTGGAGGGGTGGAGGGGGGGAAGCCAAAGGCATTCACCCCCAAGAGAGAAAATACAATTGTACCAATAGGTAAAAGCTGTTCCCCTGAGGGAAGGAGGTTTTACGTTCCAACTAGAACTCATTTGCAGTCGGTTACATAAAAGATGGACTGAATCGGTATTCTTTATGCTGACAACCAGTCCCCCCACCCCCAAATTACCATGCTGTATAAAAAAAAAGCTTCACTGTAGAGAAAATTTAAATTAACGAAAACTCCACAAAAGAGCAATTCATTTTCTGCATTTTGTACTTGGATGTCTATATTTTAAAAAGCCTTTTAATGTTATTCCATGCATGATTCTAGTTATTCAAACAGAGGGAGGGAACCACCTAGTTATGCCAGCCAGCCTCAGTTTCTAAAGCTGTATGCAGCGGGATGGGTTACAAATGGACAACACAGTTCTGTCAAAGTTCCTAAGTCCTGATCAGCAACATCCTCGTGATATTCAGCTCTCCAATCTTTAGTTTAAAAATCTTGTGGGTTTTTTTTTTTCTGGAATGATTTTTGAGATTATGATGAACTCTCATTCACTGGCAATTTACACAAAATATCAAGCAAACCCAGGTGTCCAGACAACAAGGTCCAAAGCATGACTTGCTCTCAAAGGATCCCTATTCTGGGTCAGGTGAGGCAACTGTGGGTGCTTTTAGATAAGTGCCTCCCCACCCACTACCCAACCATTATACATGTTGCAGCGCACCTAGAAAGCACCACTGCAGCCCTGCAACATGTATAGTGGTTGGGTAGTGGGGGGAGGTGCTTGTCTAAAGGCACCCAAAGTGGTTCTCATCATCTGCACTAGCCCCACAAGAGTACTCTGCTTTAGAATTTCTATGCAATTAGCAACTTGCTTTTAAGAACAGGAAAATAAAAATGTGAGGAGGCAGACTGGAAACGTGGAGTCAGAAGTGGAAGTGGGTGGGAGCTCAAATGTCTTCTGGGAAGGAAGTTAATGGAAAGGCAAAACTGCGAAGGAAGAGGACAGAACACACAGAGGAGGTGAGCAGGTGGAGTGGAAAACCAGTTATAACCAAAAAGAGAGAGAGAGAAACAGAACAAAAAGTGTGGGGGAAAGGAGGAGAATTAAGATTAAACTGGAGATGAAAGGAAACTGACACATCCAGTTAATTATAATTCATTTAACACACACAGATTTGTATTTATTTGTTCCTGCATTTGGCTGAATACCATTTGCAGGTATTAAGCATTGGGACAAATATATGAGTCAATGAGTATGGTTCTAGGAGGAGAATGTTTAAAACACCTATGGGTGTTAGGAGGGCAAGTCCCATTTGTTAACTGGAACTCAATGGGACTTCTTTGCCTAAGCCCCTGAAGCACTTCTGAGATCTTCTCATCTCCCAGTTCATTCATATATATACAGTGTTATTTATGATATGGGCATCAATAGCACATTAGCTATCTTAACATCTGAAAATAAAAGCAAATTATTTCCACTCAAATTTTGGATTTATATTTCCCCCTTCATAAAGCCCCAAATTGTTATTGTGAATAAGAGCTACTGTAAATGTGTTTTACAAATTATTGTTTGGTTTTAAGGAAAAACGTTTGGGTTTTGATAGCTATTTAACTTTAGTGTCTTATTAAAAATAAAAAACAAAAAAGCAAACCAGTACTGGAGGAAAGAATAAGAGAAATTAAGTGCACCTCAACTCCCTGTTTGCAGTGTCACTCAGCAACATGTGAAAGAAAGTCCACACTGGTTAGGCAAACAACACATGCACACACAAAGAACTTCTCTGCAATCAAACCAACAAAAGGATAAACAAGCCTACCTTCTGTGACCCCTATGTCAATAGTTCCTTTCACCTGGCTAAAGCACCACAGTACATCCTGCAGGAGGTTTTCAAATCCTGACAGTGGACAAACATGAGAGACAGAGACATAAGATTTTTCCTTCTTTAAATAAACAAGCACACAAGACACTGATATTTACAATCACTGACCCTCATTCACAGGAAGAGAGAAACGTGGGCTCACCTGGTATCATGCTTCTTTGCAAAGCGATAGCCTATGCCTGGGAAGCTGAAAACATTATGCCCGCACTATGAATTGCCTCTCTGTTTTCTCTGTACCATCTTAGGGCTATTTTGAAGACGGTGCAATTGGAGTCAGTCCCCTCTACATCATTGGCAGCATCATTAGAGAAGTCAGGAGGCCCAGCAGTCATGCTCTTTGTCAGAGCCTCTCTTCATCAGAATACTAATGTCCCCAAGTCATTTCCATCTTTCTGAGGCAGGGTGTGCAAAAAAATAAAGGAAAAATAATAAAACAACATTTTTCCCAATGTGGTCCGTGTAATTGAACAACACATTGTAATTATCTCTACAGTGTTAACTGGGGTCATATTAGGCCATAAGAATACCCTTAGATTATGGTTTTCCTGGAAACTGAAATATGTTGTTGTAATAGGGTGCCAGAGGCAATTTGACTTTAATAATTTCTAAGAAAATATTAGCACTGTGTACTGTTTCCATTCCACTGTTGTAATAAAATCCCAAGAAACTACAAGTGCATGAAAACCTACTCCATTGAAGCCAATGGAGGTTATAAATTGCTTTGATATTGAACTAAGCTAAAGAAAATAAAAAACTTTGACTTGCCAACTTAAAAAACAAACAAACCGACATAAGGCCAAATCCTGCAGAGGATAAGCCCTAGCACTCTGGCACATGTCTGAGTTCTTCAGATAATGCTGTAAAGACTTATGAAGACAGAGGTCGTTTTTACATGGATGCCCTTCCCACTCCCCGCTGGGTATGCAGGTGGGTGTGTGATGTGGGGAGGTGTCCGTGTACATGCTGTGGGGGTGGGGGGGATGCGTGTTCATCCCTGAAAACAGCATGGGCACACTACCGACGCACACCCACCTCCACCCATCACCCACCCACGGAGCCATCCAACAAAACGGAGGAGGCTCCGTGGGTGGGGGTGGAGGTGGGTGTGGGAAAGGGCGCACACCCACTGCAGCAGCACACCCATCCCCCTACCCACTGCTGCCCGTGTAAAAAGGACCAGAGTACAAACAAATGGACAGCAGTTCCAGGGGTGGCCATGGATGCCCCCATCATGCCTAGGTTTACCTGTCTCTTTGAAGGGCACCCGCCAGATGTGCAACCCAGAGCAGGCTGGAGCAGCTCCAGGGCAGCACAGTACCGTATGCTCTGCAAGACTCCAGAGCATGCCACGTGGAGCAGGCTGGCCAAACCCAGGGCAAAGGCCTGGTTGGGTGCTCCCGTGTGCGCCCTTCCTGCGCCTGTGCCTCCTCCGCCTGCACGGCGCTGCTGCCCATCTGTTGGGGGGACTGCCTGTCCAGTGCCATGTTCAACACCATGGAGCCGCGGACACCAGCCTAGAGCGTTGGGTGAGCATCTACAACTCTGTGATTTGGGGGCTGAGGACACCGCCAGTCCATCTGATGTGGCCCTGGGTGATGCTGGTAACTGGTGGTTCCAGTGGTCTCCCCATCCATCTGAAAACTGTCATTGCTTACACATACAAAATGTTACACTATGCCCCCCAAAATATTTTACTTTATTTATGCCCTCCCTACATTGAAGGAAATTATTATTTATTTACAAATTTATTTTATTAAAACATTTTTACCCCACCCCTCTTGCTCCAGGCAGCTCAGGGCAGCTTACAACACAATAAACAAAAATAAAAGCTAAAAGTAACACAATTAAAAACACATTAAAAAGGAAAGCACTGAACAACTAACCCTCCTCCTGTCAGACTCGGGCGGCCGGAGCCTAGGGAGGGAAGGAGGGGTGTCAGGGCTCCGGCTGCCCTGACACCGCCAAACCGGACGCGCTTGGTTGCTAGGCAACAGCGTGACATGGGGATCGTCAGGAGGGCCAGAGATGCCGCCAGAGGAGGCGTGATGCCCATAGCGGCCAGGGGAACAGCCCAGGCCCCACCCACACTCAGACCACGCCCTATGCATCACGGGGTTGGGCAGCGGGGAGGGGCCTCCACTTAGACGCACTGGAGGCAGACGCTACATAAGGTACCGGCGGGGCTGGAAGCCGCCGCCGGTAATCGTAACAGAGAGGCTGGCCCTGGCATATTCCCTGGTTCTTGGTTTGAGTTGTGAGAGATTGTTGAGCGTGAGAGTCCTGTGTTCCCCTTTTCCTGGAGTGATTCCTGAGAGCAAGTAGGTGTGATTGTAGACCTTGTTAGTGTCCCCTCGTGGAGAGAGTCTAAAGTGCAACAGGTGTGGGATTCCCTTTGGCTTATACCTTCCCTCAGTGGCTTTCTTCCTACCCCTTTTCCCTTGCAGGTTGTCCCCTCCGTAAGAGCACCCTATCCCTGAGGCACACCTGTTCCCCCTGCTCCAAACCCTTTCCCCACTCCCCTATCCCTGGCCCTCCCCTTCCCTATCCCCCTTCCCCCCACGTCTTAGAGGCACGGTGTCTTGGGCCCCGAATACTTCCCCGAGCGAGCGTTGTCCACTGTCGTGTTGGTCTCCCCCTTCCTTGGGGCAACATCCCCCTCTCCTTGTCCCTGTGATGATTTGGGTTGCCTTCTATCCTTGAGGGAAAGCCCACCCAATATCCTGAGGGACCGTTATACCCCGAAGGGCCTTGACACCCAGGAGAGGAGGGCGCGCCCCCCTTCCTTCCCTGCCAGCCTACTTCCCTTCTCCTTTCCTACCCTACCCCCACCGTGAGAAGGGGAAGGTAGGGAGGCGAGGAAAAGGGGGAAGGAGGCAAAGGGAGTAACAAGGGAACCTCTCAGCCGCTCTCCGATACCAGGGAGACGAAGTGCTCAGCATAAGGGCCAGACGGGCTGGCCTAAGAAAGCATATGGCTCATCATTGAGGTCAAGGGAGGGAAGAGGGAAACCAGGAAGAGGGAATGGGAAGCCAGAGGCAAGGAGCCAGAGGCGGGGAGCGGGGAGCCAGAGATGACAAACTGGGAACCAGAGGCAGGGAACGGAATCAGAGCAGGGGGAGCAACAGAGGACTATAGGTAGGGAGTTAGGGAGCAACAGGGGACCAGAGACAGGGAGCGAGGGATCAGAGGCAGGGAGCCCAAGGCGAGGAACTGGGAACCAAAGGCAGGGAGCAGGGGGCCAGAGCTGGGGGAGCAACAGGGAACTAGAGGCAAGGAGTTGGGGAGCAACAGGGGACCAGAGACAGGAAGCGAGGGACCAGAGGCAGAACACGAGAAGTCAGAGGCAGGACATGAGGAGCCTGAGGCAAGGAACTGGGAGCCAGAGCTGGGGGAGCAACAGGGAACCAGAGACTGGGAACGGGACAACCAGAGCTGGAGGGGCCAAAGTCCAGGGGGCAGCTAAGGGGATAGGGCCCTTGTGGGATCAAGGCCAAGGGGGAGAGCAGCAAGGTTATAGAGAGAGACAAGAGATAACCATAGGACTGGGCCTCTCCTGCTGACAGACAGACAGAGAGCAAGACACACTGGGGGGGTTTCAGGGCATAAGGGAAACAAATCAACATAGAGACAGGGTAGGGTGTGAGTAGGGACCAATAAGCATACACCTCCTGCAGACAAACAGAGGAGGAAGCTGGGCAAGAAATGCCCCAACACACAAGAAAGACAAACAGGGCAGGTATCAGCATAAGGGGAAGGGGAGGGGGAAGGGCATCACACACTAGGAACACAGAGGGAACACAACACACTATGACTTACTGACACAACACTGACACAAACAGAAGTGCAAGCAGAGCACAAGCAGGAGGACGAGAAGAGAGCAAGGGGCGTGAGCCAAGCAAGGGTCAATGCGGAATGACCAGAAGCTCTGCACCTACCACAGCCCTCAGCAGCCCTAAATACTCCACAGAGCCAATCAGACTGTGGCAGATGGGCCCACGCCCTCCACCAGGTGTGCGTGGGGCGCAGAGCAGGAGAGAGAGGGAGAATACGAAGAGGAGGAAGCGAGCCACTCCCTGCAGTGATTTGCCAATAGCGCAGGAAGCGCCTCAGACAAGCCCCAAGGCCAGGGGTTCAAAGCCCGGCCGTGACACCTCCCTTCCCTAATCCCCCCTATCCTACACCCCATCTCCCTCCCATCCCACCCTACACCCCATCTCCCTCGCCAAAAGCCAGGCGGAACAGCCAGGTTTTACACATACGACGGAAGGAGTCCGGGGCCTCCACCGGGAGGGAGTTCCACAGCCTAGGGGCGGTCACCAAGAACACCCTCTGCATAGTGGCCCCCGGGTCACACGGGGGACCTCAAGAAGGGTGCTTGCAGAGGCCGCTCCAGAGCACAGAGAGTGAGGCGGTCTTGCAAGTAAGTTGGGCCAAGGCCATATAGGGCTTTATAGGTCAAAACCAATACCTTGAATCGGGCCCGGAAGACTATAGGCATCCAGTGCAGAGCCCAGAGCACTGGTGTAATGTGCTCATTGTGACCCGTTCCCGTAAGGAGACAGGTCACTGCATTCTGCACTGGCTGCAGTCTCTGGACCGTCACCATAGGTAGCCCCACGTAGAGCGCGTTGCAATAGCCCAATCTTGAGGTAATGAAAGCATGGATGATGGTGGCCAGATCACGATCTGAAACATATGGCCGAAGCCATTGCACCAGATGTAATTGGCGAAACGCACTCCCCGCCACAGCCCCCACCTGGGAATCCAGGCGAAGCTGCAGATTGAGGAGCATGCCCAGACTACGGACCTGGGATACCAGCAGAGGGCGGATCCCATCAATGATGGGAGCCACCACATCCACTGCCCTCCCCACCACCATCACCTCCGTATTGTCGGAATTCAACTTCAGTCGGCTCGCCCTCATCCAATCCCCAACAGCTGCCAGACATTGGGTAAGAATTATCTCCTCCAAAAAGAGGGTTTTAAGTAGGGTTGCCAGATAAAAATTTCAAAACTAAGGGACACTAGAGAGCTGTTGTGTTCTGAAATAAGGGACATCCGTTATCTTCTATGGAGTTGTGGGATCCTGAATGTTCAGTTATGTTCAGTGCATCTTAATTAAGGGGCATCCATTACGTTTAATGGAAGCCTGTGCGGGTCTTGAAATAGAAGATGCCCCTTACGTTCAATGCTTCTGAAAAAAGGAACATCCATTATGTTTTGTAGAACTGGTGGTTCTGAAGTAGGGAACACCTTTATGTTTTATGAAGCTGTAGTGTCTGAGATAGGAGAGACTGTGACAGGGTGAAGCCTTGCCCACCATAGGTCTCTCAGAATCAAGGCCCAAGCAGCAATCCTAACCAGGAATTAACTCAGCATGTCCTTTATTTACATATGCTTCCCACCATTATTCTCTATATACATGTATGCTGCCCCACTCTCAGTGGCTTGGGTTCCCAGAGTCAACCAGTCCCTTCCTGGCAAATCCCATAGGTCAAGCAACTCCTGTCTACTTGCCTTCCTGCTCTCGGCAGGCCTGTTAACACTAGTGTTGCTTCTCCAGAAGTTCCCATTGAAAGCCCAGACAACCCCTGTTTGTCTATAAAGGCACCCAGCCTTTTACCGGCTTCTCTGATAGAGCAGCCTTCCTCACAGTGAGCTGCTTTCTACAGAGCTCCCAGAATTGCCTTGAGTCACACCCTTCTGCAGGTGAAAGCCTAATTAGGCACAGTCCCACTACTACTGCTGCTATTCATTTCTATGTGTATGTGGAGGCCCCCATCATTGATGGGGTGCGTCCAACTCTGGCCACTCAAGTTTGAAGTTTGGGGGGGGGCCTCCTTGACTCGCAGCTCTGCCTGAATGCCCAAGTGTAGCGAAGAGTGCCTTTAGTAAGTTACATCTGGTCCGCCTTCTTGGACCGTATATCTCAGGCCCCGACCTTGCCACCATCATCCATGCATTTATCACCTCACGGCTTGACTACTGCAATGCACTCTATGTGGGACTACCCTTGATAACAATTCGGAGACTTCAGCTGGTGCAGAATGCGGCGGCTCGCCTCCTGTTGGGGACGGGCCACTGGGAGCACATTACACCAGTGCTCTGCTCCCTGCACTGGCTGCCTATAGTCTTCCGGGTTTGCTTCAAGGTGTTAGGTTTAACCTTTAAAGCCCTACATGGCTTGGGCCCTGTCTATCTGCGGGAGCGCCTCACCCCCCGTGCTCTAGATCGGCCTCTGCAGTCTTTTGGGGGCGCTCTCCTAGAGGTCCCCCGGGTTGCCCAAGGGCATTCTCAGTGGCTGCACCATGACTCTGGAACATCCTCCCGGTAGAGAGCCGATTCTTCTGGACCTCTCTAAGTTTCGTAGTCAATGTAAGACCTGGCTTTTTCACCAGGCATTCGGTGAGGAGGATGGGGGAGGTAGGGAT
The DNA here is from genome assembly GCA_003113815.1 of Sphenodon punctatus. Classification (NCBI taxonomy): domain Eukaryota; kingdom Metazoa; phylum Chordata; class Lepidosauria; order Sphenodontia; family Sphenodontidae; genus Sphenodon; species Sphenodon punctatus. The sequence continues at coordinate 6,820,470 of QEPC01004381.1, read as the reverse complement.
TAAGTTGATTTATTCTGAGTTTTAGTGTTGTTTTTACTTATGTATTTTGTATTTGATTGTTTTGCTGGTTGTGCGCCCTGAGTGTACACCGCCCTGAGTCACTGTACAGCGAGTAGGGTGGTATATATATAAGCAATGATAAATAAAATAAAAATACTAGGCATATGCAGCACTTTACAGTCACAGATTTTGGAGACAGGTCCCTGCCTAGCGGGCTTACAATCTAAGATGGACAAGGGTGAGGCGAACACAGAGAGAGACAGACACACATTCCCATTTTTACAGACGGGAAACTAAGGCTTGCCCAAAGCCACCCAGTGAGTTCATGGCTAAGACAGAATTCAAATCCTGGCTTCCCAAGATTAAGTCCAGCACCTGATCCACTACACCACACTGGTACCTCTAGTGGCACACCTGCAGCTCTGCTCGTGCCCCCACTGTGCTGGTGCTAACTCACTTAAAGGCCCAGCAGGCTCCCAGGACTCTGACCTGCTACAGACACCCATTATGTTCTATGGAGCTGTGGAACTCTGGAATCAGGAATGGTCCCGAAAAACAAGGAACATCTAGCAATCCTAGTTCTATGACTTATTTCTCCTCCTTGAATAAGCAGCTCACCGCTTTGGAGAATAGTATTTTTGTCAGTTTCAAATCCCTGCTTCTCACTGGATCAGAGTTGGCAGGGAGTTGACATCCCACGAGAGGAACAAGCCTTCTTTTTCTTGTTGGCTGCTAGCCTAGCGGAGTAACTGAGATTTAATACTGTTTGTAGCCTTTCTTTGGGTGAAGATAAGGATATTCTCCCGTGTGCAGCTGATACTTAAAATGGAAAAATTAGGTTTAGTTAAATTTTGGGCCTGTCAGCTTTGTCAGTTCCTGAACATGTGATACCACACGACATTGCATTTGCCTTGGTCAAAAAGTAAACAGGTTGGGTTGGCGCATGGAATGCAGAGACCTCCTACCAATCCACTGGACTGTGATACGTAGCAGCTGCTAACACACTCTTTTTAGGAATATATTTCTAATAGGAATGGCAAACAAATAAATGCCGGTGTGTCCGACATAAAAACATTTTGATTACTCCCTTTTCATAAGCTTGTACTAGTAGTTAACATTATCAGGATTCCTAGTAAAGATTCCAGGGTAAAATTTTTCAAGAGGGGAGATATGAATTTCAATTAGCTGGCCAAATTTCAGCTATGGTAAATAAATCCTGCTGTTATCCTAAATCCTCAGTATCCACCGTCTCAGCTTCCATGGGATATTGTGCCCAAATCTGTCCTGAGACGTAGCTAGGTTGGACTGGGCCGTGGTGCAAATGATGGAATAGGGGGCCCTGCCCTCACTCCCATTAGCAGGGGATGGAGCTGCACCAGGGAGCATGGCCCCCCAAGGTTTGTGGCCCCTGATGCAGCTCCACAACCTGTCTGTATTCTAGTGAAGCCTTTGAGTCTGTTCTAGATTACCATCCAAATCCATTCTCAATGAGAATTCTGCATGTATCTGAGAGTAGAATTCGGCCTGGAATATTTCTTTTTCTTCTTCCTCCTTTTAATTGCTGTGTGATGCTGCTTGTTTATTGCTGAACTCTCCCTCCACATTCAGTTGGCTGCCTTGCTGCGAGGGATGAAGTCATCCTTGTGCTCATCCTTGTGCTGTATGTAAGGGGTTCTCACATGAACTACACACAACTGAATCCTCTGTAATGAATGCATGTACTGTTCCTAGGCCAAATCTTATAGGCATTATTGACACCTTACTCATACTTTACTCCTCTTGAGAAACGCCTCCCACACGCTTGTGTGAAAATCTCACTGGTAATCAATGGTTAATCAGAGAATACTGGGTGGGTACTGGGTGGGTAATGTGCTTGGGCATTTTCACACAAGACACTCTACACCCACCCACCACCCACCCACTATACATATTGCAGACTGCAGTGTTGCCCTATGGGTGCCCTGGAACATGTATAGTAAGTGGAGAGTGCCTTGTGTGAAAATGCCCCTTGCTTGAAAACACACTAACTCACAGAAGTTCCCTGACAACTTTTATCCAGGGTGGGTTTTTTTTAGACAAGTGCTTCCCTACCCATTACCCACCCATCATGCATGTTGCAGGGCTGCACTGGTGCTGCCCGAGATGGACACAGGATGTTCAACATTGTTGATCCTGCTAGATCTCTTGGCCGCATTTGACACCGTGGACCATGGGCTGCTGCTGAGAAGGCTGCGAGACCTGGGGAGTCTGGACGGAACTGTCATCAGGTGGTTCCGCTCATTCCTCTCGGGGAGAAGCCAGCAGGTGGTGCTGGGGGCTGAAACATCAAGCCCCTGGGCCTTGACCTGTGGCGTTCCTCAGGGTTCGATCTTGTCTCCGCTATTATTTATTGTATATATGCAGCCCCTGGGGGAGATTGTGAGATGGTTCGGGGTGCGATGTCACCAATATGCTGACGATACTCAGCTGTACCTCTCTTTTTCAACTGACCCAGGTCCTGCTGTTTCATTACTTTCCCAATATTTGGAGGCTGTGGAGGATTAGATGCGGCAGAACAGACTGAAGCTCAGTCCTGATAAGATGGAGGTGATGGTGGTGGGTAGGGCGAGGGAGGTACTGGCTTCCCTGGTGAGGGCGGGGGGGGTCCACCCTCCTGCAGGTTCGGAGTCTGGGGGTGGTGCTGGACTCGGGGCTCCGGCTGGATCGGCAGGTAGAGATGGTGGCTAAGGCCGCCTTCCGCCAGCTGTATCTGGTACAGAGGCTGTGTCCATACATTTCCATGCCCGACCTGGCCACCGTCATTCATGCCTTCATTACCTCAAGGCTAGTCTACTGCAATGCACTGTACATGGGGCTTCCCTTGTTTCTGGTTTGGAGGCTGCAGCTGGTACAGAATGTGGCGGCCCATCTCCTTATGGGGACAGGAAGGCGGGAGCACATAACACCTGTGCTCCGTACTCTGCACTGGCTGCCTATAGCGTACTGAGCCCGATTCAGGGTGCTAGTGTTGATCTATAAATCCCTACACGGTCTGGGCCCCTCATACCTTGGGGACTGCCTCGCCCTCCATGCCTCAGAGTGATGCCTGCGGTCCACCGGGGGTGCCTTTTTGGAGGTCTCCCGTGTAAGCGGGGGCCACAATGGAGAGGGCGTTCTCGGTGGCCGGGCCGAGGCTCTGGAATTCCCTTCTGGAGGAAGCCCGTCTGGCCCCAGGTCTGTTGGCATTTCGGCGAGTCTGCAAGACCTGGCTGGTCGCCCAGGCCTTCGGAGGGGAGGGTGGGGTAGGGGGGGATTTTTGAAGATTTTTTATGTTGAGGGGGGTTGTATTTTTAAAACATTGTTTTAATGAATTTTATTGTGTGTTTTTATGCTGTAAGCTGCCCCAAGATGCCATAGGCATGAGGGGGCGGCTAACAAATATAAATAAATAAATAAATAAAATAAATAAACAACCCTTTGAGACAGTCCCATGGTTGCCATGATGGCCATGAACTCACGCTCCGTCTCCCCAAGTTCTGCGTCAGCGTGGATATTAAAATTTCCCAGGAGTACCATCCTCAGAGACCGCAAGTCCACATCTGACACCGAATCCACTAGAGTGAGTAGGGATGCTACCGGACAGGTAGGTGCACAGTATACCACCAGCAGCCCTAATCTGTCTCCGGCCAAATCAAACACTAGATAGACGCCCTCAATACCCAAAATAGTCTGCACTGGATACCTCCTCACAGGCCAAGAATCCCTAAAAATAATGGCTACACCGCCCCCCTGTCCCTCTGTCCGAGGCTGATGCTGTACACAGCTGGAACAAGGTCTGCCAAAATTGGCCTTGACTCACTGTCCAGCCAGGTCTACATAACACACATGGGGTCGGCTGACCGATCAAGGATTAACTCCCTGATCATAGTGAATTATTCACCACCTACCTCGCATTAATCAGCAGCAATCTCGAACCAGGGACCCTCCCATTCTTGACCACCACAACCCCTGCCCAGAGGTCAGTGAGGGGAATCAGCACTAAACAGCTATCCCACCTCACAATTTAATCTGCCTCCTAGAGGGACCATAATTGCCCTGGCCTATCACGAGTTCATGGCCCCAATGGCTGCAGAATCCCCCCTGGCCCACCCCCAGCCTCCCAACCCGGTGGCTGTTCTGCCTGGCCAATGAGGAAGACCCCCCCACCCCCCAACCCTTAGCCCCTCACTCCCCACTCTCACAGGGGAGCCAAAAACCCTCCCATACAGGTCTCCTCCCTCCCCCACACCAAGGGAGCAGCCCTGTCCCTCCCTAACCCAGTCCCCCCTACCATAACCACACCCACCTCCACCCTCACCCAACCCCCTCTAACCACCCTCCAACAAAATATGCCCTCTATAATTAACCACCCTTATAGTTGCCTCCCGCTGTCTGTGTTAAACCAGACCCACCCACCCCCCTCGGCCCCACCTAAGGGTCGCACCCAAGGGCTCTTTGGCGTGGTCCTCAGGTGTGCGGCCTGAGGCAATGCCGGGCCCACCGCTTCTTCAGGCCCTCCCACCAGAAGTGGGCCCTGGGAGGATCCTGTCCCCTCCCCTCCTGCAAAAGGGGGGGGGGAGGGGGCTGAATAAAAACTTCAAGATGGATAACTACTCCAAGATGTTAAGTATTCTAGCAAGGAAGATTATACAGCATACATGCGTGTTGGAAAGTAAGATGGAATAGAAAATAGTTGAGGTGCAAGGTTGATTGCTTTCTGTTGTAGCTACCTGGGACAAGATCACTAAGATCAGTGACAAAAGAAAAAATCCTCTCAGTATCATTCAGACACTAACAATGTGCTATATTTCTGAAAGTTTTATTTTGGTTTTGACCAGAGGATCAATTTTTGCCTTGAATTTTCATGGAAGACTGAAGTTGTTTAGCAATATAATGGGCGTTGTTATTTCTTTGAAATGTCCTTTATAAAATGAAGCAGACTCCAAGTAAAGGGGAAAAATGGGTACATTTCACTAGGGTCCAGCAGTTCAAGGGGCCCATAAAGCCATCATCATTAGCATGACAAAATAATTCAGGTTAACGTTTGAATTATTTATATAATTTTATCTTGTTGAGTATGTTTGTACCCATGTATAGGATTACCACTTCCTTCTAGGTTTTCAACCTGAGGAGATATAAGGCATTTTTAAACAAGATGCTACCACACATGGCCACCCATCAACCACTCATCCAAACGCCCATGTGAAAGTGGTGTGGGGGTTTGCGTAATCCTGTGACTCACACAGCACCCACTCATGGACATGAACAGAGCACTGCCAAAAAATCCAGAGTGTGCCATGCAGGGCAAGCTAAAAATGTGCGTAGGGACAGGTGCCCACCATCCCCTGTCCATATGAACCGGGGCACCCACCCCCATCAGTAGACAGGTCTGCAGCTGGCCACCTCCCCAGTCCTGCCCACAACCCTGCCAGGAACTCTTGGGGAGCTCTTGAAGGGCATGAGTGCGGAATACAACACCAGGTTGGCTCAAAACACATCAACCCCCCCTCGCGATGCACGAGAGAAGAGCCAACGCCATGGAGGACAGCAGCTTCCTCCGTGGCCCACCCAGTATGCGCCTCTGCTGTTGCCCAGGACTACCAGCAGCTGCAGCGACTCCCAGTGTCATGGCAAGAAGAGGTAACTGGCTGCTGCAGCTTCATGTTTCCATGGTGTCCGTAGCTGTGTGTCATGGCAGAGGGCAAGCAGTTGGGCAGAGCCTGGGGTGGGGGTTGTTGCCAGGCAGGGGGGAGGGGGAATGCCTGCCCGTATGAGTTGTTTGCACGGCTGGTCCGTGGTGGCAGAAGTGCACCTTTGTGATGAAACCCCTCCCCTTAGGGAGTGCCATGACATCAAAACGTTCCATAGCAGTGGGAATGTGCCAGGAAGGGGGCAAAAAAACCCTATTTATTTATTTATTTATTTATTTTTTTCTAAGTTTTTGTATCCCGCAGCTCAGGGCAACTTATAAATCTCATAAAACATTCAATAATAACTGTAACAATAAAATACAATTTAAAAAATCCCCAAATGGAGACAAAAACAACCCAGTTACCCCGTCCTAGCCCTCCACCCTATCCTCCTCCCTCTCCGAAAGCCAGGCGGAACAACCAGGTTTTACATCGACGTCGAAACGAACGGAGCTCTAGGGCCACCCAGGCCTCCACCGAAAGGGAGTTCTACTGCTGCAGTGCAGCCACCAAATACACCCTTTCCATTGTGGCCCTCCAGAATACTCGGGGGACCTCCAGGAGGGTGCCCCCTGATGACCACAAGGGCTGATTCAGTATTGCAGGTAGGTGGGACCCAGACTATATGCAGCCATCACAGGCAGACCTGGAAGACTATAGGCAGCCATTGCAGAGAACGGAGCACCAGTGTTATCTGCTCTCGGCAACCTGTCCCAGTAAGGAGATGGGCCACCGCATTCTGCATCAGCTGCAGTCTCCGAGCTGTCACCATGGGTAGCCCTACGTAGAGCATGTTGCAATAGTCAAATCTTGAGGTAATGAATGCATGGATGATGGTAGTCAGGTCTGCATCTGAAACATACGGCCAAAGCCGATGCACCAGATGTAATTGCCAAAACACACCCCTCACCACAGCATCCATCTGGACATCCAGGCGGAACTGGGGATCGAGGAGCACGCCCAGACTACAGACCTGAGAGACAAGGGGGGGACGCACCCCATCAATGATGCGGGCCTCCACCCCCTTCGCCCCTACCCACCAGCATCACCTCCATCTTATTGGGATTCAGCCTCAGACAGCTCGCCCTTATCTAGTCCCCCACAGCTGCCAAACACTGAGTAAGCACTGAGACTGCCGGGCGAGGGTCTGATGAAAATGAGAGCTAGAGCTGGGTGTCATCAGCATATTGATGACACCGAACACCAAACCTCCTCATGACCTTGCCCAGCAGCTGCATGTAAACATTGAACAGGAGAGGGGACGGAATAGAACCCTGTGGGGCTCCACACGTGAGGTCATGGGGGGATGAAATCAATCCCCTAGCACCACCCACTGAGTTCTTCTGGCCAAGAAAGAACAGAACCATTCAAGAACAGTCCCGTCCACCCCGGCTCAGTTCTGTAAATGAGCCACCAACATCTCATGGTCAACAGCATCAAAAGCTGCTGACAGATCTAATAGGATTAGGAGAGACGACCACCTCCAATGCATGTCACGGCGAATGTCGTCAACCAGTGCTACAAGCGCAGTCTCAGTGCCATGCCCTGAGCGAAAGCCGGACTGCAAGGGATCTAGGAAGCTGATGCCGTCCAGATGCTCCCGCAGCTGCTGAGCCACAACCCGTTCAATAACCTTCCCTAAAAAGGGAAGGTTAGAGACTGGGCGATAGCTGGCTATTATTATTATTATTATTTATTATTATTATTAACAAACATTTATATAGCGCCAGCAGTGTACCTGGCACTTTACAAAGTAATAAAATAGACACGGTCCCTGCCCCTAGGGCTTACAATCTGAGAGACAGGAGCTGGGAGAGAGACTTAGGAAGGGGAACAGAGGGAGAGACAAGGGGTCTAACATTCATGAAGATGCGAGGTCTCAAGTGCACGTGCTTGGCTTGGTTACAATGAGAATGACAGCAGGCAGGTCCATGTTGCAAGGAAAAGGGTAGGGAGTCAACGTCAAGCGATGTTTTTTTTTGAGCAGAGGCTGCACCACCGCCTCCTTGAGGTGGTACAGCACTCTGCCCTCCCCTAGGGAGGCATTAATCACCCCAGCCTGCAACAGCCCCAGTGTCTCCCGGCTGAATTTGACCAGCCAGGACGGGCATGGGTCAAGTTCGCAAGAGGTGGCCCTAACAGCCCCAGAACATCCCCCGCTTTAAGGGGGTGACACTGTCTGAAACTGATCCCAGAAAATAGGACCAGACAGGGCGGCCATAGCCTCTGGTTCTCCTACTGCAATAAATGTAGCATCGAACTTGCACTGAATATGAGCAATTTTATCTGTGACACATCCTTTCTGACGTGACTGTCCTATGCTGCCCTTGGAAACCCCCAGTTTCCGAGGTTACTGGGTCCCCCTGGCTGTCCCAAAGAAATCAAAACTTCTTCAAAACTCAGACTCTCTGGGTGAAAGCAGCCCTACCTATGTATATATGCAGGGTCCAGACCTTGCAAGATTTATCTAAGACAATCAAAAATAATGTTAGAGCAGAAGCAACATTTCCTAGTGAGCTGTTCCTGCAAGGTGCCTAGAAAGGCTGACAACTGAGAACTCAGGGAATTGTTGTGTCTGTGTAGTTCAGGATAGGTGCCCACATTATGAGTTTTGGCCTGTGCCAGATCAAATGCTGCTTATGGTTTGAAAAGAATAAACTCTCTTTTTAAACAATTGGAAATTATTTTTTTGTGACAGATATTTTTCAAGAGATGAAGGGCTATATCTGGAGTGCTTTCTTTTAAGACCAGATTGTAGCAATAAATATGAGATAAAACATGCAAGTGATCCTTTAAAATTGTTGGAATCTGGATGAGAACCAGCTCATGGTGACCTTCAAAATAAGCTGAAAATGCAAGACCGTGGATGATGAGCTGCAATACCAAGGGCCAACATTTTACCCTTTTAGGAATGAACTAGAGAAAGATAATTTCCAAAGCAACACTTCTGCTATCTTCTTCAAATAGAATCAACATTTTACAACCTTAATGCCTCAAATATTGTCAAGAAGATTTTAAATCTTACTGGATAAATCTGGCCAGATCTCTCTTCTTGTAACATTTTCAGTTTTTAAATTAAATCTTCCATGATGGGGAAAGCACTGGTAGAAAAACTTTGCAATCAGATTAAAAATAATGACAGACTGTATTACCCCAATTAAAACACAAGAGAGCCATGAAAACGTTCATGCCACAATTGAATCTGGGTTCCTTCATGAGGTTTGGAGCTCATTTTTCTTTATTTTCATCTTCGTCTTTTCAGTCCTAAGTAAATGTTTTTATTTCATCACTATCCTTTCTCCCTCAATATATGTGTAGTCCAAAAGAGCAATATTGGCTTCTAAAGTAGTTGAGATGCAACCAGTGTTGATTCATTTGCTCATCCTTAAATTGAATGGGGTTCAGAATCTTTATGTTATGAAATGTGTTGAAGTCGAGCCGCTGAAAAGCGCAGTTGATAACATTTGGAAATATGTTTCTGAGCCCTGAGGTTCTACATTGCCCCGAGGTGTGGGCAATTGAGAGAAGTAAAGGACCTGCAGAGCAGAAACTAAACAACAGAACACAGTGATGACAGTTGAAATGAATCCACATCTTGTTAAATTGTCAAGTTCACAGCCATTTCCTTCTATATAGCAAGTTGGCCTGATGTGTATTAATTGCTATACTTGTTATTGGGAGTGAATTATAGGCTGTTTTTACTAGGGATGGGCGAACGCGGTTCGGAAGTTCGGAGTTCGGCCCGAACTCGGCCTCTTCTAATGACCGAACATGAACACGAACGCGAACATACAGAACAAACCGAACAGTGAAATGGCCGAACAGTTCGGTCAGTTCGGATCGCGTTCGGGTGAGTTCGGGTGGCAAAAAAAGGTTCACTGGAGGGTCAAACATGACAGGGAGGTGTCAGTCACTGAGGAGCAGACTTCCAGGCACCAGGGGTGGAGAGGCTTGCAAGAAACGAAACTAATTATCTGCCTCCCCTCTTCTCAACACCTTCTGAGCTAGTCACTGTTCCTGAACAGCAGGCGTTGAGTAGGATTTTTAGATTGCTTTAAGTTTCATTTCAGTTTTGTACTGAAATGAAACTTAAACCTTAAACTGAAACCTTGTGTTATGCACTGTACAGACTCATTGAGTATGTATGTATTTCACTACAGACTCCTCTTCTGTTTGTGATTTCCCCCCATCCCATATATATGGGATGTATATATATCCATATATATATACATGTATATACGGATATGGGATGGGGGAGATGATGATAGATAGATAGATAGATAGATAGATAGATAGATAGATAGATAGATAGATGATGTAGAGAGTTGTAGGAGTTAGCTTAGTGATAGAGATAGCGTTAGTGATTTAGTTTTAGTGTTTGTAGGAGTAGGTCTGTGTACTTATTAGATAATCTATTTAGTTCATAGCATTTAGAATAGTTAATAGCAGTTAGATTTAGTGTAGATAGATATATATAATATTAGATTAAAAAAAAACCAACCATATAAAAACAAAAAAAACAAATAAAAAACAAAAGAAAGCCATATAAAACCCAATAAAAAAACAAAAAAAATATATAAAAAACAAAAAAACACCCATAACAACATTTCCCAAACGGCCGAACGGAACAGCCCAACAGCCTAACCGAACTGCCGAACAGAACGGCCGAACCGAACAGCCGAACCCGAACTCGGCGAGCTAGCCGAACCGAACAGATGAACCGAACGCAGCCAAACCAAACGGCCGAACCAAATGGTCGAAACAAACGCAGCCGAACCGCGATCGGTTCGCCCATCCCTAGTTTTTACACGATACTGCTGGGTGGGGATTGCATGGGTGTGCTGGTGCATGTGCGGTGGGTGGGCGGGGCATGCACACGGTTGCACACACATTACAGAATTCTGCATGTTCATGAGTGGGTGCGTCTCGTGTAAAAAAGGCCACAGAGCCATGGAAATGGCTGTATAGTTGAGGTGGCTTACACTGTCTGTTAAAATCACAAACATTCTACTCGTTATAAAATTGACTTGATTTATCATATCACTGTGAAAGAGAGGATTGCTTGGGTGAGGGGTAGAAGCTCTCCAAATTTCATATAGATCAGTTGAGAAATGGCTGAGTTATAGAATTTGAAAATTGGAAGCAGAACTGTTTTTTTCTGGGTTTTGCAACTGGTTTCTCTTGATGCAGAAAAAGTGTGTTTAAAGTTATTCTTCAGGAGATGTAAGAAAATTCAAGTGTGCATTCTATTCCATTCCTGAGTTTGGATTTCAAAATACATCACATAGTTCTTAAGTTATGATGTTTTTTAATTTCCCATGTTATCCAATGGAGAGAGCGAGGTTCTTAAGATAGTGAAAACAAAAAAACAGACATAATGCTAACTCCACTTTAACATTTCTTATGCATGTTGCAGGGCTGTATTGGTGCCCTATGCAGCCCTGTATCATGCATAAGAAATGTTAAAGTGATGTTAAAGCGGTGTGCTGTTAAAGCGGAGTTAGCGTTATGTCTGTTTTCATACGTCATGCATACACAGAATGCTGGTGCAGGTTCATCGGGTGGGCTGGCTGGTTATGTGATGATGGACGTGGATCAAGATAAAAAGGGCTCTGGCAAGGTTCATTCATTCATTCATTCAAAGTTTATTTTTACAGCCATAGGCCAAAAATATGAACATAAAATATAAAACAGAGGTTCGGTTTTAACTTGTATACCAACTCCTATAGAAGAATGCAATAATTCATTTCATCATCAATAAAGACTTAATGGGAAATAAATTTGGTCATAACAATAAAATCCAAAATTGCCCATAAGAACCCATATTAATCACTTCCTACAATACCCAGTATCAACTTGGTTTGAAATCCTCCTGCAAGCAAGTGCAAATGCCATATTTGCCATTCTCCTTCCAACATTGTTGTCAGGGTTAGCAAGTACATAAAGTAATTTCATATTTATATCCCAGTGGGTCTGTCCTTGCATGACAGGATCTAACATTGGCAGTTAACGAACATTCAAAAAGATAGTGAACCAAGTCCTTCACTTTAGACTGGCCACAAGAGCAAAGCCTATTCCCATATGGAACCTGATTTAACCTCCCATCAACTATGGCAGATGGCATCAATTGAAACCTCAGTAATGTGAATGCCCTACGTATGGAAAAATTTGTCAATGCAATTAAATAAAACTCTAAATGATGTGAAGACTTACACTGGCCATAAACAGGAGCTATTTTATTTTCAGTTATGGCAGCCAAATCATTCTGAACATAAATATCTTGCATCCGAGTTTTCATAAGATCTCTAGCTCTAGGTATGGTGAAGCCCCCCAGGAAAGGAATAGATAGACGGACTGTTGTACATAAGAAGGATAAGCCCTTATACCAAGGTGATACGAAACCTTCATTAAGCTTTTCATACCAACACAATTTTGGAAGTCTGTTTTCTTGCATGTTTAATAGTCGCAACCAATAAAGAAAAGGACTAAAATGAACTCGAAGAACCACAGGTAATATTCCCGTCTCCACTCTCAGCATGCATATTGGCGTACATGGAGGCACACCTAGTATCTAATTAGGATTACAAAGTGGCTATCCAGCTCTTTACGCCCCTTTGGAGAGCAGAGATGAGGGGGTTGAGTGCCAGGCCTTCTGGGTTAACTGTAGGGGCTAGTGGGTTAGAGCAGGGTGGCTGGGCGCCAGCCAGGCCTCCTGTGTTCAATGGGAGGGGAGTAGGGGCTAGTGGGTTAGAGCAGGGTGGCTGGGAGCCAGGACTCCTGGCTTCAATGAGAGGAGAGTAGGGGCTACTGGTTTCAAACAGGGGGCAGGGAGCTAGTACGCCTGGGTTGTAGGTGGGGGAATTTAGGGTATTCCCCTTTAAAAATCAGGAAAGTTTATGATCCCCAAAACCTTCGGTTTAAGAGACGTGTTAAGGCTCTTACAAAGTCACTCATGCTCCAAAAAGCATAGAAGGCTCCCAACTTAACTTGCGCATCATGTAAGCATTAAAGACATTGTACAGTCTCACATATTGTGCTGGCCTACAACTTAGGCTCCGTGCACCCACACTTTGCCTTGGTTTTTCAGTCCCAATCCTCTTCCTCTCTACATCAACACTGAAGTTGGGGACAGGAGTGGGTTAAGCATCAGCTTGCTGTTCCCTGAGCCCCTACTTTCCGTATATGCTTTCATTTGGGTTGGAGTCAGAACTCTGGGTCAAAACCTGGAGAATGGAACAGCTAAGTCCTGGGGGGCTATACATGGGGTGAACAAGGTTGATGGATGCAAGATGTGTACAGAGATACAAGACTCTGGGTCAAAATCTGGAGTCACTGGGCAAAACTCTAGCTGATGTGCTTTCCCTGCTCGTCTCTGTCCTCACACAGTGATGCGGCAGGTCTAGGAAGTACTGGCACCAGGAGTGGTGGCTGGTCCAGGGGAGATGGAACATCAGTGGGACTATGCTGCTATCATGCTGACCATCACTGCTGATTTTCCCTGTTGCTGCCATCACTGCTGCTACCCAGGATCTGCCACATCACCATCACTCCAGGTAAGCTACATGACATTTGTTCAGCCAAGAGCCAAGTATGTGTTAGGATTGCTTATTTGACATTCTTGAACACATACTTGGCATAGGTAAAAACAGACATGCACCCTAACTCCACTTTATCATTTCTTATGCATGTTGCAGGGCTGCATAGGGCACCAATACAGCCCTGCAACAGGCATAAGAAATATTAAAGCAGAGTTACGTGCATGTCTGTTATCACCCAGTATCTGATAGCACCCATTGACTTTACGGGGATTGCTCTGGAGCAAGCAGTGTTAGGATCGCAGCCTTTAGTGTTCCCCAGTAAAGCAAGAACATAAGATAAAGTCTAGCACGAACAAAATTTTAAATGAATGTGTACGCCTGAATCTTGCTTTAGTGCAATAATGAATCCAAGTGTTATCAAAATATTGAGCTCATTTCCATTTGCAAATCTGCACATTTCAAGGCTTATTCTTCAGAGGCGTTTATCAGGTTAACAAGATGCACTGCTAATAAAATGCTTATTTATTTGTCTTCCAACCTAAAACCCATTCCCAGTATGCTTTTTTGGCTTAGATCAAAAGCTTATTTGGGAACAATTTCCTTTTAAGAACCAAAAAAGGAATTTCAGCTCTCTTGTTGGAATCTGACAGATTCTTCCCTGCTGGGAAATAACAGTTTTTTGATTCTCTCTGAGAATAGTACAAGGATGGAAAGTTTTTGTGGAAATCTAAAGGGCTTTTGTGAAAACCCAACACTGTGCAAGTGCATTGATTACAGCTGTAGTCTAATTTCAGCACTGGCTCAGAGACTGTTCAGCTGAAAGCTCTATCCTGCAGAAACAGCAGCGTTTATTTTGTACAAACCCAATGTTTACTATTGCCCCAGCCAATAAATGGCCAAGCAGCGGAACAGATATATTCAATAATTAGATCTGTCCAGCTGGACTTTCTGAATTTGTTTCAGATGAGTCAGTTTAGTTGTACGGATACTGTCTGAGGCTGATGTTAGCAGCCATGGTGACACATCATGGTTTCATGATGCACCGACTGGGGGGGTTATTTGTGGCTGCCCCTGCCCACCAGAAGTGCCCAAGATTTCAAGAATAGGGTTTTACCAGGGAGCCTCAGATTCCAAAAGTATTCCAAAAGGCAGGCAGTGTGAGCGAGTGGTGAAGCAGAGCCCTAGTTTGGATGGGGGCCGCGCCAGGGAATAGCGACAGCCCTCATGGCACAAGCAGTAGCTGGGCCTGGAGCATGGTGGGCAGAGTGCAGGGTGTGTGTGTCACCCCTTAGTGCTGGCTAGGGTGGCCAGATATGCAAATTTAAAGAAAAATACAGGTTGCAGGGCTGCATTGGCAGCAATGCAGCCCTGTAACCTGGATTTCTCATAAGTGTCCGTTTAAATTTGCATATCTGGCCACCCTAGTGCTGGCACTGCGGCTACTGTCTCACCCCGGCCTCAGCCCACCCTACGCTCTCTTTCTTCTTGCTTCCTTTCCCAGCCTGGGGATGGAGCAGTGGTAGTGCCTGCTTCCTGCCCCATGAGGCGTGTGCTCGCCACTCACATGCACCATTCCTAAAGTTACCAACTCTCCAAGTTTGACCCAGTCAGTCTCCAGGTTTTAACCTGTAACTTCTGGGCTCTGGGTAAAGCCCCTATTTCTCCCCAGTGGCTGCCTAGGGGGCACGGCCACATGGATCCCTCAGAAACAAGAGAAGCTCAGCCGCCATTTCTACTGCTGCTGGAGCCTCCTAGTGACCATGGAAGCAGGGACAGCAACCTGAGCTGCTGTTGACCCTGCCTGAAGCTGCTGGACTTCTTGGAAGTCTGAGTTTTGACATGAAGGGAAGATGTAGGGTGGAGGTGCCACTACATGCAATTAGTTTCTCAGCACGTTGCCAGCTAGTGGTGGATTATTAAAATAGCAGTTTGTCCCCATGATGTTTTGTTCAAAGAGCAGGAGTTTCAATAAAGTTGTTGTTATGCTAGCGTTTCAGCAAGCAAGCAGTGTCCAAGTGTCTAAAGGTTTTGGTGCAAAACTGATAGGGGGAGACATCATAGCCATGTTGCCCTTTCCCCGAGATTGGGGGAAACAGTGGCTCCCCCTTCCTGAGCGTATTCTGCACAAGCGCCTCGTCTTCACCCACAAAGCCCTTCACAACCTCACTCCCCCCTACCTCTCTGCCCTGATCTCCCTCCGAACCCGTTCGAGCACTCCGCTCCTCTTCCATCCCCTCCCTCACCCTCCCACGCCTCCCCTGCTCCCCCAACCGCCTTCATCCCTTGTCCCTCACTGCCCTTCACACCTGGAACTCCCTCCCTGCCCTCGTCCGCCTTGCCCCCACCCTCCACGCCTTCAAGTCCCTCCTCAAAACCCACCTCTTCCGCTCCGCCCTTCCTAACTCCTGCTAATCATCCCCACCCAGGATTATCCCCCACCTGTTATCTGCAAACTCCCAATTTACTGTAACCAAACCAAGAACGTGTACCTGAGTTCTCGTATCCTTATGAATGTTGCATCCCTTGTCTCTCCCTCTGTTCCCTCTTCACTGTCTCCCCTCCCCCTGTCTTTAGATTGTAAGTTCTCGGGCAGGGACCGTGTCTATTTTATTCTCTGTAAAGTGCCAGGTACATTGCTGGCGCTATATAAAAGCTTATAATAATAACAATAATCTCTGTGGCTATTGAGCTTGCCCATCCCTGCTAAATAGCCACCCCCCTCCAAGCCTGCTCCCTTTGTTCCTCCTACACTGCTTAATACTCCCCAATCTCCATCTTGCCTGAACCTCTGCTGGCTCAATACTCCCTCCTCAGCCTACCATCATGGTAGGGTTGCGCCCTATTATTATTATTAGTAGTAGTAAGCATTTATATAGCACAAGCAATGTGCCTGGTGCTTTACAAAGTAATTGCAATTTTTTAAGGAACACTTATAAAAATACATGTTGCAGGTCCTGCATTGGCACCCATCCTACCTCTCTCTCCTCACCTGACCTGCTTTCCTGTTCCTCTCTTCTCCCTCTTGGCCTACTTCCTTTCCTGCCTGGCCAGCCACCCCATTCCACTCACTCATGCCTGACCTGCTCTACACACATTCCCCCTCACTAATCTTGCTCCTGGCCTGCTGTGGCTTGCATGGTGAGAATTGTGGCAGCAAGGACTGAGAGCTCTCATGCTGCATCACAATTAGCATAATGGTTAATCCTAGTAGCTATATAAGTAATGCACAAACAGTCCATTCTTCAAAGCACTCTGCCAGCACAAGCTCCACGCTTGAGCCAGGGAATATTTTGAGTAATGGGCTGAAAGCAAATAAGGTGCAGAGGCACAACAAGAGAAGTCTCCTTGTCCACAGATACACATCCCTTAGTGCTGTGTGAGGGGAGCAGAGGTTACTTTGGATTTCATCTTGCTATCATTTCTCTTACCTCCACTGCTCTGCCTCATTGATCTGGAACCTAACAGGAGCAGGAAAGGGAGGGCAAAGCCAGGAGAGGGGGAAATAGGCCCTGTCCCTGCCTGTGCTTGTGAAGCGGAGGGCAGAGTGGGGGGAGCATCAGGGGACTGGACCTCTGCAGCTTAGAGAGCACCCACTCCTCCCCCATATTAAGCAACATTCTGATTGACTGGTTGTGTCCGTGCTAGGATATAGGAGCTTTTCCTTGACTAGTTTCTGGGTGTTTTTAAATGAGCAAAGCGGAGGAGGGGTGGGGAAGGGGTCTGTGGCCACTGAGTGGCACGGCTGTGGAGCACCCACCCACCTGAAGTGCCACGGTGGCAGCCATGGTACATTTGGTTGGCCCCACACAGAGCACTCTTGATTTTTCGCAGGGCTCCATGGGTGGCCACTGCACGGGAGCATGCCTCCACACGCACCATCTTCAGACGAGCGGTTGGATGTGTGGTCGGGGGGGGGCATGGCATGGACACATCTCATTTAAAAACACCCTCTGTTGGTGAGTCTCTGTACAAGCTTTTTATCTTTTCAGGGCTTTTTTTCAGGGAGGAAGGTTCCTTAAGAAAATTTTCTGCACCAAGTTCCAAAGCTTGTACCAACTCATCAACAGAAGCTGTCTTAAAAAATAGATGATTGATTATTATCCATTTCTATAGCATTTTCAATGCTTAGAGTGCTTTACAATCCTTATCTAGTTCCGCCTCACAACAAACTGGTGTGGTAGGCTATTATTATTCCCATTTGACAGAGAGCGAAACTGAGGCTGAGAGATGAGTGACTTGCCCAAGGCCACCAAGTGTACTTACTTTCTTGGGTAGGAGAGAGTAAGGCTTGTCTGTTTTCTTACGGAATGTAATTCTTTGTATTGCTTTCTTTGGTGACATACGACCCTTTTCTTCCAGTTGTCATTAAATACCCCAGTGAATACTACAGCAGGCAGGTGAAGACTAATTAATAGCATCATTCCACATGGCAATGACTGCAATGCTTATGATTTTAGGCATCTATAGAAGCCTGAAATTGCAAAACTAATGATAAAATGTTAGAGAATTTCAGCTATGTTTCTTTTTCTTATTAAAGGAAGTTTGCTGCCCTCTTGATTCCAGAGAAAATCTTAAAATCATGTCTATAATGGCCGTCACTATAGAATCCAATGGCAAAACTCCCATTGATTTTAATGGTGGGGTGTTGCCTATGTCCTAAAAGTTCAGAATCCAGCAAGAAAATAACACAAATACGGACTAATTAGTCAGATGAATAAATTAATGTTTGATCACAGGTAAAAAGTTGTAAAAAAATTAATTATCTCTCAATGCACACTTCATAAAAATGAAATGATTACAAATGTTAAAAATCAAAATTATGAAAAATTTCATTTTTAATTAAAAACGAAAACTTAGAAGCAACCAAAACAATTGCAACAACTTGTATAAGACAACATTGAGGCTCAGCCTCTAGTACTATTTCAGTCTCTGTCCATTAACTGGTCAAGTAAACAGTTATAATTTATAAACAGTCAAGTAAAAAAATATCATAAATTAAACACGTTAACGATGCTATATACTAGGTAATGGAATAAATAACTGAACATAAAATCAGTGCTGAATTTCTAATAATAAAGCATGGAACAATTACAAGATAATTAAATTGATGGTCCTAACTCCCCTCTTTCCCCCAATATTTTTAAATAAACTCGTGACTGCTGCCCCTATGTAAATAAAATAAAGACAATTATCATTTTCAAGCCATTCCCGTGATTTTAGCTTTAGGGGCTCGACTCACTCAAGAATTGCACGTGGGATATCATTGGCTCTGGCAAGTTCGTGATTGTTCTGAGCTGCTGTAACAGGTATGCAGCTGAAGGGGCCGCACTGCGTGCGTTAGGAGGGAGGGCAAGCCTTGAAGGGAGATTAAGGATCACGGAAAGCAAGGCCACGAAGAGGAAGCAAGAGGAGTGCGCATGGGCGCCTATCGCCTAGAATAAGCGCTCTGAGGTTTTGCATAGCTCAGTCCTTCCCTGCTGAGGAATCTCAGGCGCTTGCTGTCGAGCGCGTGCAGCATGGCGCGGACGGTGCTGCTCCTACATCTGCTAGTACAGCTGGGTGGTGTCCCCGGGGCTGCAGGTAAAGAGCCATGGGCAGCAAGCGGGGCAGTGATGAAAAATCACTGATGCTGACAGTGAATGACAGCGGTGGTAAATGGGCTTTGTACCTCACTGATCTTTAATAAATAGCAAATAGTTGTCCCATAAATAAACAAATAAATAAATAGCGAGGCAGAACACTAATAAATCATTAAAGCAGGGATCGCTGCAACGTCATACGTAGTAAATGTGAGGGTTAACGAGGCAGTATACTAGGGAATGCAATAAATAAAGGTGCGATTGGTGCTGAATTTCTAATAAGGCACGCAGCGAATGTATGCAACTGGTTTTTAACGTAGTAGTAGCTATTATACACTTATTATTTTATTAATGCTGATAGCTATGCATTAGTCATACTACAATAAAATACCTTTGCAAACCTAATAGATTAGCTGTAGTTAATCAGATTGAAAAGGAAGCAAAATTCATCCAATATAAGCGGGATAGGTTGGGGGGGAGCCTAAAAATTAGCGATATTAGCTGTTTATAAGGGTAACAAAATTTGAAGACGCTAAAAGCACTAAGTGGCTGAAAATTCACTGCATAAGCAGCACCGCTTTACTCAAGTAGTTAAGATTTTTGCAAATGTCTTAACACGCAATTGAAATGACAACACTTGACAGAGAATTTGGCGGAAAGTCTGACCTGACTGAAGTTAATTTTTCCCAGATTCAGTTTATTATCCATGTTTATGCCCAAGGGCATAATCATCCAGTCACATGCGAGTAATCTTATCGACTTCACTTGGTAGCGCAAACACAATCTGGTTCTAGAAGATTTCCAAGACCCAGTTGATTTGTTTGGGAAAGACAGTAAAAGCCCTTTGGATTGCTTCAACCATGTGTTTCTGACATCCACTCATTTCTTATACGTGGAATGTAACCCAGGCTACTCCAGTCCTATTCATTTACTTAGGAACTTATATTTTCAAGTGATCTGTTTTATGTCACAGCTACGATCCACAAACCACTCACTCTGGTGTTTGTCCCATTGAAGCCTTATGGCCTGACTTCAGTGGGACAACTCTGGAATAAGTGGTTTGTAGATTGCAGGCAAGTTATGTAAAATCTATACGAGATATACTTATAAATGTATATAGGTTTATATATTTGTATTTAAATATTTTCTTTGAATTATTAAAAAAAAACCACAAACCCATAGAGACACCCTTTTATTTTGTCTGCAGCTCTACCCCATATCTAGAGGTTTTACTGATAAATTTGGGGGGTTACTTACGATTTGTATTTTTGAACGAGGCACTTCAATGTAGAATTAGGTTTTCATGTTTTAGTCTTCTGGGCCCAATTCATGGTGCTGATGATGACCTTTAAAGCCCTAAACAGCCTAGTACCCACCTATCTGAGGGATCGTCCGGCCCCCCATGTGCCACTGTGGGCTCTGTGATCAGCTGGGGGTGCCTTCCTGGAGACTCTGGTTTTTCGCCAGGTCTCTGCTATACAGAGGGCATTCTCAGCTGTCACACCTTTGTTATGGAACTCCCCCTCCCGCCCCCCTGGGGGGGTCGCCTGTGTTCAAGCCTGGTGGCCTTCCAGAGGCAGCGTAAGACCATTTTGTTCTGTCGGGCTTTTGGCAGAGGGGACTGAATTGAGGGGGTGGGTGGGGCTTAATACTAAGGGGGAGGATGGGCTGGGGATAGGAAGAGGGATTAGGTGGGAGGTTGTTGAAGAGTGGATTGGGTTTTGGGGGGGATTGTACTTTAAATTATTGTATACTGTATTTTTATTTTTTTTAAATTGTAAGCTGCCCTGAGCCTTTGGGAAAGGGTGGGATATAAATGTAATTAAATAAATAAATGTTCATTAATGATTAAGGATCCAAGTCTTCATAGGTGTCTGAAATATGTATTCTACAGATGGAGCCTCAATCTACTAGGGCATCTGACCACTGCTGTAATGGAACTATTAAGTACTAATTGTACATATGGCCAATTCTTGAATGTTTCTTAGACTCTTTTCACACAGACACTCTAACACTGATAAAATGGCCGTTACATTTTATTATACATGCTGCAGGGCACACCTTCAGCCCTGCAACATGTATAATAAAATGTAACACCCATTTTATCAGCGTTCGAGTTAAAGGGCCTTACTTAGGGTGTTTTTACAAGCGCTTCCCCACCCATTGCCCACCTATTACCCACCTCCCCACCCATTACCCACCTATGCAGGGCTGCATAGGGTGCCAACACTACCCTGCAACATGCATGATGGGGAGGGTAATGATTGAGGAGGTACTTGTCTAAGAACACCCTTAAAACATGTCTGTGATGGTGACAGCTTTAAAAAAATAAATAAAAATGAATGGATTTGATTTTGAGTGGGAACTATGGTAGAGACCTGATCAGGATATCTTGGGTAGGGGGCATGTTTTTTGTCCAAGGTCAGAGAAGTTTCTGGACAATGGTGACATTCTACTGTAAGATCAGCATGGTGTATTTGAGAGCTACAGGGAATATTCAGCATATCCAAATCAGATTAGAGAAGGCTGGATAAGTGAGGATTCACTGTACTGGCATTGTTTCCTAACAAAAATGGATTCAGTTTGAGAGTTCCATTGTAAATATGTTGGTTTTTGCTGTTTGCAGTTCTTTTAAATCACTTTATTGCAATTTTCATATTGTGGCTGGTTGTATGCGCATCTAGAGATGCATTTAAAGGCTTTTAATAATAAGTATAAGTGTATAATAGGACTATAAAAATCGACTTGCCTGCTTCCCTCTGTCGAGTATATTTTTTGTGTTGACGAGTGAATTTTTACAGAGCTGGGCCCACTTTCCCACTGCAGGTCCCATCTTGGTGAGCAGACATTTATGCCTGGCTAGTGAATTATTTTAATTTTTTTACAACTCTGGTGTATAATATTCTTAGATCAAAAAACAATTAAGAGGGGAGTTGGAGCTCTTACTATTTCACTCATGCTCCAAAAAGCATAGAAACCATATGTTAAGGCTTTTGCTGTAACTTGTGCATCATGCAAGCAGTAAAAGACCTTGGATGTGTTCAGACAAGTTGCTACCCCACATGGCCAACCAGGAGCCATGGATCCAACTGCCCATTTGAAGGTGGAGCAGGGCGATAGAGAGCACCCACACTTGGCCACTCATGGAACACTGTCTGTGGTAGCTACACTGGGAGTCACCCGTTTGAATTGCTCCCCACGCACTCCACCTGTGTGAATGCTCCGTGGTAGAGCCACTCGGTGGCCATGGCCCCACCCACCCCCATCGCCTTGCTTGTTTTGAAAACACTCCTTGTATAGTCTTGCATATTATGTGCTCGCTTAGAACTTAGGCTCCATGCAGCCACACTTGGTCTTTCAGTTCTGTTTTGTACTAATTGTGTTTTAATGAGGTGTTCCACGTGACTGCTTGTAGGTAAATTTGCAGTATTCCCAAAAGCATAGCTTTGTAATAGTATATTTTTTTTCTGGTCACACTGAGGCCACTTTCAGACATTCCGCCCCCCCTGCGGGGGGATCGGCCAGGATATGCGTGGGGATCGGCCGGTCTGAAAGGCCCCCCCACTCCACCTGGCGCAGCTTTGCCGCCAGACACGCACAGGGATGCAAAGCAGGAAATGACCTCTGCATCCCTGCGTGTGTCTGCTGGCAAAGCCGCATGGGGGTGGTGATGGGCTTTCAGACCGGTCAATCCCTCCGCATATCCTGACTGCACATTACCCCCTGCAACCAGAATATGGACACGCCGCGGGGGTGGGATGTCTGAAAGTGGCCTGAGTTGCCCAAGGTCCTATGGAAAACCTCTGGCAGAACTGAGATATGAACTTGGATCTCTTGAGTTTCAGTGCAAAGCTAGTACTGATTTATTTATCAACTGTAGTTTGAGGCTCCATAAAACAAAGTAAAGCTGCTATTTGCTTTGGAGCAGCGTACGGTCGGATCTGGTCCATTACTTTTCTGACACAGCTCTGGACTGTCCAGATTGTCCCAGAGCTGCTTCTGCTAACCCATTCCAGTAAGACCTAGTTACTGATAGCATGCTTCTTAGTTTGGGGAGAGCTATAGAGAGGAAATGGTGATCCACTTGCCAGTTGCCTCAATTAATGTCAAGAGGCTATTGTGGGAGTGAAACCAGTAGCCACGTTGGGTGTTAACAAGCATGACAGTGGCCTGCTTGAAACTGCTGCGGCCTGCATGCTACCGTCAGATTTGTTAAGGACCATCCAGATGTTTGACCCAGCGTTTCTGGTCATAACCTGGGTTAGCTGCCAACACGCCTGGGAAAAGGCCTGCCCAACCAGGCCAAAGCGGACTATTGCGTCTGGTAGTCTGCTCTTACTATCCTGGTCCAGAGTGGCCACCTTGGGCACAGCACAGGGGCGGGCAGCTGCCCCCCTACCCCAGGCCCGGTTGTGTGAATGTTTGTTCTGTGGCTGGACCCGATCCTGACTGGGAAGCAAGTGGCTTCCCGGTCCGGATTAGTTCGTGACAGCACCGCTGCTCTGTCACGTATGTTGTTACTCCTTGTGACTGTAATCTACCAGCCACTTACTTCAGAGAGACTGTTCTAGAACAAATAATTTTAGGTTTGTGGCTTGTGTATAACTATGGAGACTCAGCATCTCACCAGGTGTTCCCAGACGTGATGTGTCTGAGGTATGTACTTCAAAAGGTGTAGCACATGTTCTCTGCAGTGGAAGCTCAGATCACCTTTTTATCTGTTTGAGGAACCTAGGACTATGGTTCTTCAAAGAAATTCAGTGTGTCGAGACACCTTACTCTTGTATGCTCCATTTGAAAATCCCAAGCTTACTGTTGTAACACATGAACTAGGACCATGCCTTACTCTTTTACAAGGGTTCATAGAAGGGGAGAAACCCCTTATACCCTATTCTCCACCTGCTTAGGGCCAGATACAGTCTAGCAGTTATTTAGTTGTAGTTTTCATGAGGATTTTCACAAGGACACAACTTTCACCTTTAGAACAGGTGAGGTGCTGGAAGACTGGAGATGTGCAAATGTTGTCCTTATCTTCAAAACCGGGGAAAAGGAGGATCCTGGAAAATACAGACCGGTCAACCTGACATCAGTATCTGGAAAGATTCTAGAGCAGATTATAAAGTAGTCCATCTGTAAGCATTTAGAAAACAATACTGTGATTACTAGGAGCCAGCATGGGTTTGTCAAGAAGTCATGCCAGACTAATCTTATTTCCTTTTTTGATTGAGTTACTAGTTTAGTAGATCATGGGAATGCCGTGGACATGGTATATCTTGATTTCAGCAAAGCATTTGACAAAGTCTCCCATCATAGCCTTCTTGACAAGCTGGTTAAATATGAGCTAGATGATGCTACCGTTAGGTGGATTTACAGCTGGTTGAAGAACCATACCCAAAGAGTGCCCAAAGTTTTTTTTGTATTTCATGGTGCTTCACCATGTGGATTTTATAAATTTATTTTATGTTATATTTATATTTTTATTATGTACATGATTGTATTTTATATTTTAATATGGTACATTGTTAGCCGTCCAAGCTGCTGTTATCAGGAAGGTGCGGGGTAGAAAAACCGTTAAATAAATAAATGGCTCCCCATCAATCTGGAGGGAGGTATCGAGTGAGGTGCATCAGGGCTCGGTCCTGGTCCCTGTATTGTTCAACCTCTTTATTAATGACTTGGATGAAGGAGTAGAGGGGATCCGTATCAAATTTGCAGATGATACAAAACTGGGAGGGATAGCTAACACCTGAGAAACAAGATTCAAAATGATCTTGACTGGATGGAAAGCTGGGCCAAAACTAACAAAATGAAATTCAACAGAGATAAATGTAAAGTTCTGCATTGAGGTAATAAAAATCAAATGCACAGGTATAATGGGCGATACCTGGCTTGGCAGCAGTACATGTGAAAGGGATCTTGAGCTGGTAGCTGATAACAAGCTGAACATGAGTCAGCAGTGTGATGCAACTGCTAAAAAGGCTAATGCAATTTTAGGCTGCATTAACAGAAGCATTGTGTCCAGGTCATGAGAAGTAATAGTTTCACTCTATTCTGCGCTAGTCAGACCTCTTTTGGAGTACTGTGTCCAGTTCTGGGCACCGCATTTTAAGAAGGAATGTTCCAAGACAAATTGGAACGGGTTTAGAGGAGACTGACAAAGATGGCCAGGGGTCTGGAAACCAAGTCCTATGAGGAAAGGTTGAAGGAGCTGGGTATGTTTAGCCTAGATAAAAGAAGACTAAGGGGAGAAATGATAGCCGTCTTCAAATATCTGAATGGCTGTCATATAGAAGATGGTTCGGACTTGTTCTCTGTTGCTCCTGAGGGCAGGACTAGAACCAATGGGCTCAAATTACAAGAAAGCAGATTTTGGCATTTGGCTAAACATTAGGAAGAACTTCCTAATGGTAAGAGCTGTTTGACGGTGGAACAGACCTTCAAGGGCATTTTTACATGAGTTCAAACAAACTCACGCAGGGGGTTCACCCCTGCTACTGATAGTTGGCTGGCCGCCATTGGAAACACTGGGTGCCGGCGAACTTGGACATGCTTTAACACCTTGGACTTGTTAAACCCAGATCTTTGCCTTTTTAAGGCAGTATGAACTAGCCACCCTCAGTCTTTGGAGAAGGGTGGGGTAAAAAATATAAATAAATAAATAAATTTACCTGCCGCCATATCCAAAGTCAGACACTTTGAAGAGATAAGGTTAGAAAAAGAATGGACGTTAATCTTCACAGAATTCAGAACTGAATTCCCAAGATGGAATAGAAAAACATTATTGGAAAAGTGACTTGCATCTGCAAATTAGGCTAAAATCACTATAACAGCACTCAGCATATGGGATGCAGAGTAAAATAGAGAAAATAGATCACTCAGCAGCGCTGTTTGCGAGAGGGAATGTATATTTTTGGCTCATGCTACAGCATTTGCCTGAACGATAGGAAGGATTTTATTTATACACTTTTACTGCAAGTTAGATTCCATACCATATAAGTCAGCAGCTGTTATATTAATGTTGTATGCTTTTTTCCCTCCAGAGACATTGCAAAGCATGAATTGATAGAAGAAAACCCTGCAGAATAAATAACTGTATATAGCAACCAGTCACTGGAGTCTAAATAACTTGTTTGTGCGAGTAAATATGTTTCATATTTGTTCCCAAACCCATTTTTAAGAGAATAAAAATATGAATAATTCTTGACCCATCCATATATTGCTGTTGGTGTGTCACCGTAACAAAGGATTCCTCTAGTGAGTGATTTCCCTTGTGTCTGGCTTTTAAAAAAAAACAAAAAAAACCCCCACTCCTGTGGCATTTATAAGGACACTGGGCTTGATCCGAAACCCCTGCGCGTGCATGCTGCTTGCACATGAGTTGCGTGCGGCTTGTGCGGGGGCCATAGTCCTGTCCACACGGATGCTCGTGCAATCTGCACATGGCTTGCATGCAAGATGTTGGCGCAGTGCATGAGGTTTTGAATTGAGCCCAATGTCAGAGTTGGGGCCTATAAAAATGTTTATTTGCTAGCATTTACCTTAAGGATTCAGCTGAAGATGGTGGGGTTTTATCCCCCTCGTGTATCTGGACAAAAATTTATTTTCTAAACTCTGATTTAGTGTGCTATTACAATACTTCACTATATCAGTTGAAGATATAAAGTGTGTGTGCGTATAATTAATCAAAAGCACGTTTACAGTAAGTCTGCTGCATCAGTGTATATACCGAGCATCTCAGCACTTATGGGTTTGAATGGGGCATTCATCTATCAGGCATGATGAATGTCAAGGGAATACTATTTTAAAACCCTAAAATCGATTAACATCTCTCTAAAAGGGTGGCATGGAATGTGCATGCCCTCCTCCTTATCGGTGACTGATCACAGAGCCACCGTAGTTGCTATGGCAGTGTTTCCCAAGCTCTTCATGCTTGTGCCACCTTCCTTAGCTCCCAAACTATGGGGTGATGCCCTGATGACTGAATGCTGCCGTCCTCACTCTTGCAGCCTTGTACCCCTCCACTTGTTAGCTTACTAGTACTGCACCCTTCCACTCGTTGCCTCCCACTACACTCACGCTATGGGTGGGACACGTTTCGGTGATGAGTAAGGGGGCCCTGCCAATGTGCAGAGCAGACCCCAGCCCTAGAAATGCGGTGTTCTGCGAAACTGTGGTGTACATTGCTAACACATCCAAGGTGTTGTGGCATTCTCGTACCTCCCAAGAGCCCCATGTTAGGTGAGGCTGCCCCAATTTTGCTGGAATTCCCCACTTTTGGAGGTGGGAAGCACCACAGGATCCTAGAAAGTCAACGTTGGAAAGGACCTTGAGGGTCCTCAAAATCCAACCCCCTGCTTGGATACAGGATGACTACAACCACAATATCACTGACAGATGTCTGTCCAGCCTTTTTTGACAATCTCCAGTGACAGAGCCTATGACCTCCCTTGGCTACTCGTTCCATTGCTGCACACACAGCTCTTTGTGTTAGGAAATTTTTCCTGATATTTAAATCTCCCTTTCTGTAATTTGAGCCCTTGATTTCAAGTACAACCCTCTGTAGTAATGCAGAAGGGTTCCTTGCTATTTTCTTGGTGACAGCCCTTTGGATATTTAGTCCTTGGGCTAAAAGAAGCCCAAGAAGATTAAGGGGAGGGCTTAGATATTAAGCCCTCCCCCTAATCTTTTTGCTAGACTAAACATACCCAATCCCTTTTACTTTTCCTCATAAGACTTGCTTTCCAGACTCTAGTTTTCTGGCAATCCACCACCAGCCCTCATGCTCATGCACCAAAGTTACTGTTTGTGGTATCTGCTGCAGCTGCTGCACTGCTGCTAGTCCCATTCCTCTGAGGCTTGGGCCTCTGCTTAGCAAGCCCCACGCCCACCCCCCACAGCTGGTCCATCTCCCTTGTGTGGCTGGGCCTCTGCATCTGGCTGCAGCCCCGCCCCTCCCTGGAGCTGCTGCCGCTGGAGACACTCCCCCTCTCCATCAGGTATATGGTAGTATTTCCAAGAGTGATCCCAGAGTGATCCCAGACTGGAATCAGGCCACCCGTCCTTTAGACGTGCCGGCCTGATTCCTACAGGGGATCGGGGAGGGGTGGGGCTGCGTGGTGTGATGTGTGGCCGTACAGCCCCGCTCCCCCCATGCTTCCCTGGCCGGCCGGCCGCCCTCCAGGAGACGGATGGGCGCAGTGGCCAATCCGACCGCTGCGCCCGATCCAGCATTGGGGTCTGGGCCACGGTCCAGAATCGGCAGAGGTAACAGATGTTACTTTACGCCGATTCCGGACCGTGGTCCAGCTAACCACGGTTCTAGACCTCTGGGCGGCCGGAGGTCCAGAACCATGGTCAATGTGTTTCCCACTGGAGGTTCACCATGGTGAACATCTGGCAGAACGCATTCCAGACGTTACGGTACTGCAGCCACCACAGTGGGTTCACTGTGGTTGACCGTGGTATCGTAACGTCTAAAAATACCCAGTGTGTGTATATGACTGAGGGTAAGCATGTGTGTTTGTGAGTGCATGAGGGGCTGGGGCTTATTGGCCAAAGGGTTGGGGCTTGTGTCCCTCATTGGCCAATTGAAACATTGGACGGTATGCATACTCTATGGGAAATACTACACTGCAGTATGAATCTGGTATATGAATTACTACTTTATAGTAGTTGATAAATGTTGGAGCCAAAAATAAAACATAAAAGCTGACGGATGGGTCTTCTCCCGCCCCCCCATAAGTTTGTTTGATCGTTTTGGAGAGTTTATGTATGGTTCAGTGGCATATGGTTTTAGCTGTAGTACTGTAGAGCGTTGGTTCATTTATATTCTAAATCGTTCAAGAGTCAGCATTTTAGAGCTTCATTAACAGCACTTCATTCTGCAGAGGTCCCGGATATATATATGGCAGATGAGGCACTTTGCTCCTAATAAGATAAAACCCTGGAACAGTTTGTAAATTAATAATTTACCAAGAGTATCTACGAGTTTTCCCTAAGTATAAGATCTTTTCCAAAAAGCTACTAGATGTTCTGATGGAAAATATGTGTTAAAAATGTTTGTTTGGGCTGGGTCTTGGGATCTGAAAAATAAACCCATTCCTGTTTGGCAGACTTTTACCTACAACAAGATTTTGATTTTGTGTTTTAATTTCCTGAAGTCCTTTTCAGGCTGAAGTGTCCTCAAGCGCCCTGTTGGCACTATTGGCATGGCAACTGCTACTGTGTGGAGAAAAATCTCTTAGGGGCTTGGACTGAGGCGTTGAGATACTGCAAACGATATCGAGACACAGAGTTATTGAAAATCGATCATTCTCTGGAAAAGGTGAGTCTTTTTGCGCTTCTCTATGAAGAGCAAGGGCACTTATTTTGGCTTTGTATTCTCTTGGCAATAAGGGTGTTTTTAGACAAGCCCATTACCCACCCATCATGCATGTTAAAGGGCCACATTGGCATCCTATGCAGTCCTGGAACATGCATGATGGGTAGGTTATGGGAGGGGAGGCGCTTGTCTAAAAACACCCAAAGATTGAGAGGAATAGTGGTTCTGCTTCACTTTAAGTAAACTTAATCAATACTATTTTTGTGACCGTATTCAGAACAAGGCATTGTATGTGTAAATGCTCTTATTATCCTTATTTATTATTTATATTATTACTGATTTGCATCTTGCCTTGTCCCTGAAGATTCGGGGCAGCTCACAGCATTTTAGAAACAAAATACGAATAAATATATAGATCAATTTCAGTGTCTTAGAGTCCTTACTAGCTTGCTCTTGCAACAGCCCTGTGAGGTAGGTCATTTTACAAGTAGGGAATTGGGGCTGAGCAAAAGCAACTTGCCCAAGGCCACCCAGGGAGTTCATGACCAAGATGGGAGTTGAACCCTGATCTGTCAGGTCTAAGGCCAAGTCCTTATTCATTAGGCTATATTGTGTGTTCCATTTTTATAAGCTTTATATCGGAGGTTCTCAAGCTGTGGGTCAGGACCCCAAGCGAGTCAACACCATCTATGGATGGGGCCATGACTCCAATTGAAGCTTGAAGTATTTTGGCTGTCTTTGTTGTCTGAGGTCATGGGATTACATTTGGGCCTCAAAATGTGATTTTGTAGGTTGCCACTGCTTTGTATAAAGTTTTCATTCTGCAGATTTCTGCCTGAGTTTATGCTTCATGTGCTGTTGGCAATTTTTCCAGCTAAAATAGAACCTTTATGGGCACCTTCTGATTGATGAATCTTAGTCTTTCTGGAATAGAATCCAGTTCTGATCTCTTCTCACTAAAAATGCCCTTTTCCTACAATTATGTTAATTGATTCTGGGGAAACTGTTTACGTAGATTCTAAAAAAATAAATAATTAAAAAAATAAATCATTGGGCATTTTTAGTTGCACCAGCTTTCTCCACGACATCCAAGTCCAGGTTTAGCAAACTCGCGCCTGCATGGGTGGGTAGAGATTTAGATGCTCACCCCCACCCCTCCCGGAAGATACCCAGACACCATTGTAAACAGTGGTGGCCAGTGACTCCCTCATGTTTTGAGACTTGGACTTTTGAGTCCTCTGCTACTGGAGACTTGCAAGTCTGGGATGCAAAACATCCAAGAGTTGTTGGGTGCTGCTGTTTTACAATGGTGCCCAAACCAACTTCTGGGAGGGGGAGTGTGGGTGAGCATCTACCTCTGCCCCTATTCGAGTTTGCCAAACTCAGACTTTGAAGTCTGAGAGAAAGCCGGTGCGTCTAAAAGCGCCCAAAGTGTGATTACTAACTACTGAAGTTGCTCAGTTATGACTATGTTTATGTGTAAGATTGGGGAGACTTTCTCTGGTACTGAGCAAATACTGAGACTATTTGGGGGAGGGATGGGATAGGGTTAGGGGGGGAAGTGATGGTTTCATTGTTGTTTGTTTTAAGTTATGTGTATATTTGATGCTTGTGCGTCGTCCTGAGCTGCCTTTGGCAGGAAGGGGCGGGATAAGAAATTTTAATAATAAAATAAAATTCTAAAAAATACTAGAAAAGCATTTGTTAATCTGTGCCAATAACACTGTATCCATCCATTGCAGCATCTTTAGTACAAATCCATCTTGTTAAAAGGTACCAGTCTGGCCTAGCCACATCTGAAAGCCTGACGCTGTTAGGCTGCATTCCCATCTGCGGTGGTGGTGGTGGCAGAGGGAGGGGCCAGGGAAGATGCGGCAGCGCGGAGGAGCTGGTTGACAGGAAAAAAGCCGGTGCAAATGGGATCTGCCGCGGCTTCTCTCACGTGTGTCAGGGCGCAAAATCCTGCCCTGCCATGTGCGAGAGAAGCCGCGGCAGATCCCCATTCGCACCGGCTCTTTTCCTGTCAGCCGGCTCCTCCACGCTGCCGCGTCTTTTCTGGCCCGTCCCTCTGCTGCCACCGCTGCAGATGGGAACGCAGCCTTTCTGCTGTCTTCCTCCCTCCAGCTGTCATTTCAAAGATGATTGAACTACCCCAGACACACA
This sequence comes from Sphenodon punctatus, assembly GCA_003113815.1. NCBI lineage: Eukaryota > Metazoa > Chordata > Lepidosauria > Sphenodontia > Sphenodontidae > Sphenodon > Sphenodon punctatus. Next base: position 6,789,161 of record QEPC01004381.1, on the reverse strand, counting down.
TAACGTCCGTGGTATCAGTGTCAGTCTCGCCAAACTGCTAACAGTAACTCAGTATGAGCTTTGTCACTGATTAGAGAAAAGCCATGCATAGAAAAGAAAATTGCCACAAAATTATTGTGTTTGTTTTTGCTATTGAAGAAAACGGTTATCAAAACATTGTGTATTACAAAGGGGAAAGGGAATATATTTCCTTTTTAAAATCAAAAATGGGGAACAGGATGCTGAAGAAATTGAGAATGTTTAGACTAGGGAAAAGAAGACTAATGGAGGATGAGGAAACATGATATCCATTCTGAAATATCTAAAAGGCTGCTGTAAAAGAAACTAATAGAGAACAGTAGTTCTTCACTGCCACAGAAGATAGGATAGGAGAAAATGGGCTTAAATTGCCATAAAGTAGATTTTTTGTTAAATATTAGGAAAAACCTATCTGCTCATCTTCTCAGTGTAAGACATTTTTCTTTGGTAAGCAGGGATAGGGTTTGGGAAGATTTGGATAAAGGTTTGGGGAGGTTTGGGATGAGGAATTTTTAATTATCTATGTTTTTTAGTGTTGTAACCTATCCTGAGCCCCCGGAAGAGAGCGGGATAATAAACTGGAATAAATAATTAAATAAACTTATTAACTGTGTCAAACCAGTTGGGCAATGGAATAGGTTACTTAAGGAGGCAGTTGAATCTCCATCATTGGATGTTTTCAAAGTTATTTGGACAAGCATTTGTCTGTGAAGCTGTAGGTATAGATCATTCAACCTCTGTATCATGACTGGTGTGGCCTTTCCCCTCCACACTACTCATGTAGGCCCTGTCCCTTGACCCCTTGTCTCCCCAGTTGCCTCTCTCCTAGTGTTCCCAGAGGACCAGGCAACCTGGAGACCGTAGGCTTCCTGTATGTGGCCTGAGGTGAAAATTCAAGGTGTGCACATGTACCATCCATCTGATACTGACTGTCCTAGGTGGCTGCCTTCCCTGATGCATAAGGTCCCTTCCAATCCTGTGATTCTAGATGGAAAGCTTCTAATGTCATCATGGGGTCTCCTCCTCCCCCCGCCCCCTCCTGTAGCTCTAAGTCCCTGGCTTACTTCTCACCTCCTCCCTTTCCAAAGCTCCTGGATCCCTACCCTTCCACTTCCTTCCCTCATCCCCAAGTCCATGGCTTTTCCCAGCTCCCCTCCCACAACTCTTTGTCCCCAAGGGCCTGTTGTCTGACTTTCCAGCCTGCCTGTCTCACTTTTTTTCTCCCTGTCCACATTTGCCTCCTGGATCATCTGCTTCAACTTCTGCTTCTCCCCACCAGGAGGTTGAGGGGTGGGGACAGCATTAGGCTGTCCCTGCTCCCATCCTGTCTTCTCTCCACTTGGTATCAGGGTGCCTCATGTAAGCTCCCACTGGCACCTGTGGAGGAGTCCAGCCACTGAGGCCGCTTTTGCAAATGTGTCTTTAGAAAGTCCGGAGAGAGCACGCAAATCAGGCGTGTCTTTGATCAGGTGTGAATGCCCAGAGGTGGGTGATATGAAGCTTTTCTGAGTGTTTACAAAGGCGATTGACCAAGCTGCGAAATCTAGCTCTGTCCATCACCTTTGTAAATGCACATAAAATCTTGTCACTTGCCTTGGGGCATTCACACCTGATCAAGGATGCTCCTAATTCGCATGCACAGTCCTCTCTCTTGACCTCCTAGGATGCGGGTGTGAAAGTCGTGAGTCTGCAGCCTCCTTTCTTGGTCTCTACTGCATCTGTGCCCTGGGGGAAGTGATGCCTGCCACACCCAGAGCACAGGCGCACTGTAGATCTCCCCTCCTTGATCTCTCCTCCCCTCTCCTCTAGGAAGCAGCAGCACTGGAATGGCATTGCTCACCCTCTGGAGCAGCCACACCTGCCAAGAATTATTCCTGATTTACACTGTTAAAAGGGAAGATTCAGGCCAATTGTCAGGCTCCTAGAGAAAAGTATGGTAGGAATGAAGTAGGAAAGAGAGTGAGTTTATAAAAGAAACATTATAAATGAGACATTGGAGACCCTGGTGCAGGGAGTGTTGGTCTAAAAGATGCTGTTGTGTTCTGCAATATCTACACTTTCTGGAAATGGCATGGGGCTTGTAGCTTAACACTCAACCCGCCCCCCGGAATTCTCTCGACTAGCTGCTTTTCAAAAGCTTATACTTGGAGTAGCTAGAAATTTAAAGCTAACAAATAGCATTTCTTTTGACTCTGATACATAAAATCTACAAACGTGTTGTCTCTCTTGCATTGCTTACTTGTGCATCTGCCTCTCTGCATGGAAATTAAAAGCCTTTTCATCTTGATGTTCATGAACTCTTTAAAAAATCAAATATGCCACAGCCTAGACTGCACGCAGATATTGATTAGTTTGCTGTTTTTCATGATGTACACTGCCAACTCTGCTGGGTTTTTTAAAGTTTTGAAATAAAATAAGTCATGCACACTGAGTCAATGAGCCAGATGTTAGTTGGAGTGGCATCTTAGCAACCCTTATTGTGAGGCTGCACAAGTGCTATTCAGGGCAGGATCTAGCCCTACAATGTGTATGAGAACGAGTCTAGTTTCCAAACTTTTATGTGCTTGACTCCATTTTGAGTCTTATCTAGAATTCTGTGACCTCAGGCAGCTAAAAAGCTATGCATAGTATATAATTGTTCTTGTGAGAATGTTGGCAGATGCTGGGACCCCCCACTTGGTGGGGAACCTCAGACCTGCATCACTGCTCCCTTGCCCTGAGCTCCACCTTTCAGTGCTTGGGGGTAGGGAACTGAATCTAGGGGGGCAGATCAAGAAACTGGAAATGGGGCCATACAAAAACTAGCTGCAGGCCACATTTGGCCCCTTTCCAGTTTCTGAATCTGCCCCCTGGATTTAGTTTCTACCCCCAAACTTCAGGGCAAGGGAGCAGTGAGGCATAGAAGAATGGGGATGGATCTATTGAACAGATCTGTGATCGGAACTTTCTTTTCCTCAGCACACCCCTTAAGTACCTCCATCCTCCAACTTCTATGCAGCCCATAGAGCATGTACTAACTTTCAAACCTTCAAAAGCTTCCCCATCCATGGTTGGAAGAAGGGGACAGGGACAAATGTCACGTTTTTTTCTCAGCTCTCTTGCCGAGACGTTATGTGATGTCACATAAATCACTTAATTTTTTTCAGGCCTCACTTTCCACATCAGTAAAACTGGAGTCATGCTTATTTTGTTTACAGCTGTTTTAAGAACGAATATCTGAGACTGCCTGTTTAGGTAAGTGATAGTTTAGTTACTATATTGTGACTACTTCTGAAGAAGGCTTAATTTTCACTTATTTTTTGCAGAACTGGATTTTTGGGTTGCCTGTGAACAATTTTTGGACTGGGCTGAATAATTTGGAAGATCTGTCTACTTTTGTTTGGTCAGAAGGCTCACCAGCAGATGTAACGGCACCCTGGTAAGAAGTTGATGTGAAGGGCACAAGTATTACCATGCAAACACATTTAAGTGTATGATTTGTGTGTGATTATGACCGTAGAGTACTAGTGATGCTAGTATTTATTTGCTGTGTGATTATTATTATTTTTACAAGTCTCCTTACCTTTTCTCTGCCTCTTTGTTTTCCCTCCCTTCCCATCCTTTGCCTGTCAGATTGTAAGTTCTTTGCGGCGTGTCTGAAGAGTGCCTAGCCCTAGCCTAGTGCAATGGAACCCTGACCTCAAGGCAGCCTAGATCAGAGGTGTTGAACCTTTTTCCTTCTACAAGCCACTTTGAAAACAAGTGCACACTCTGTGGGCCAGATTGGAGTTAGGGTGTATGCATGCATAAGGAGTGTGCTTAGGATGGGAGAAGGAAGACAAGGGTCCATATAATGGATCTGTGCCATGATGCATCCCCTCTGGGTGCATGATCTCATCTCCACTCATTTTACCTGTGCTGCTGACTCTTACAGTGCTTTTGGGGCAAGGACAGGATTCACAGGCCAGATCCAGGAGCTGGAAAGGGGACAAATAAAAAGCACTATGGACCAGATTTGGTCCATGGGCTGGAGGTTTCCCACTCTTGCCCCAGGTACTACAGCAATATAAATAAATGGTAATAAATTGTATACATCGCTGTGCCTTCTAGTTCAGTTGTTTCAAACCACTGTATTTGTCACAAAATATAAATCAGGAGATTTTTTTTGTGGAAAATATAAATCTTAGCAAATAAAAATTCAGGTAGGTATGGCAACTTTGGGTGAGGCAGAACAAAAAAGAAATAGACACAGAAATGTCTTATAGTTCTAGTCGTCGCACAAAATAAGAACTTGTATCAGTTAGTCCAGATGCATACACAGAAGCCGGTTTGCGAAGTTTCTGCAGAGGGAATACAAGGAGTCTAGTCCACAGAGGGAGAAATTGAATAATAAAGAAAAGGTTTGACACCCAGAGTTCCAATAGTGGGATCACTCCATTATGACCTGTTGTTCACTTGTCAGACCCATCAAAGCTGGCCGTTGCTGGAAACAAGATGCTGGACTAGATGGATCATTCGGTCTGACCCAGTACAGCACCTCTTACGTTCTAATGGTTCATCTTCCATTATAAATAGTCTCCTCATTCTAGTCTGCTCTTGGATCTTTTGCCATTGCAAGATGTCGAACATGCTTCTCCTGACCGTGGCAAGCACACATCTAAGTAGGTGAGTATCCATACTTGAGTGTGTTGCAGGATCAGGGTGGGAATTACAATCATCTTGTAGTATCAGAAGCAGGGGTGGTGGGCCCCCTAGGGTGGCAGGGGCAATGCCCCTCCTGACCCCACAGGACCCGCCGGAAGTCAGGCTTGCCTTTATAAAAAAAAAAATTTAAAAATTGGCTGTGTCGGCATCGTGGTGAATGTGCAAAGCCATCTCGAAGAACCTTGTTTAGAGAGGCAGAAACATTCTGAAGGTATCTGTCTCTCTAAACAAAGTTCTTCAAGGTGGCTTCGAACATTCTCACCGGTTGTGTGTGTGCATGTGCTGGGAGCCAGGGCTCCTGGGTTCACTGGGAGGGGAGTGGGGGCTAGTGGTTTAGAGCAGGGGGGGCTGGGCGCCAGGGCTTCTGGGTTCCCGAGGAGGGGAGTGGGGGCTAGTGGGTTAGTGCAGGGGGGGACTGTGTGTGGTAAAATGGAGGTTTGGAAATCCTGAGATGTCCCTGCAAGTCGTGCGATTTCAGTTGTGTTCAAAATGCTGGAAATGGGATGTGCGTGGTAAAATTTGGACTCAGGCTGTGATTGGGGTGCTTTACAAGGATGGGTCCCTGTGTTTTGGGTTTATCAATTATTTATTTTAAGCTTGATGTGCATGTAGACTGTGTTTTCTTCCATCCGATGTTAACCCTGGGAATTCCTTGCTGCTAAGTTATGCCAGTGTTTGGGGTGTTATGCCAGTGTTTCCCTGTATTTTGGGTTTACAAATTATTTATTTTAAGCTTGATGTGCATGAAGACTGTGTTTTCTTTCATCCAGTGTTAACCCTGGGAACTCCTTGCTGCTGGGTTATGCCATGCCACTGGCCTACCGTCCCCCTGGCTCCACCCCTAGGCCCCCTAGCCTTACTGCCCCAGTGCCCCTCCAACATCAAAACCCACCAGCCACCCCTGATCAGAACTTTGGTCATTGTATTTTTACAAATATGTTGGATATTGCAGATCTGCGCTCTATTCCTCAAGTCTGAGAAGTTCAGTCTAGAACATGCAGGCTATTCTTTGTTTGTCCCTTTTCCTGTTCCTGGTTCTGATCTGTGGATCCAGTACCTACCCTCAAGTGCTGAAAGACCAAGCTGAAGCGAAAAGGGAGGAGATGACCATGTCAATGATCTTGGAGCCTCCCACGCTGCCAACAATTCCTATATGGACTGCAAAATTTGTACTTAATTTTCAAAGTGGTCCATGGGAGGCAAAGGGTTCCCCACTACTTCTACTTGTAATTTCTATTACATAGACAAAAAACCTTTGGTTTAAGAACCCAGTTAAGGCGGCATTCCAATTCTCCCCCTGCAGCAGACAGTCCTCTGGCTGGGTAGCTCTCCTTTGACCAGCAGGAGGCAGAAGAACACAGTAGACCTTTCTGGGCATGCTCCTCCTACGCTACCCCTGCTGCGCTTGCCAGTTCATTCTTCTGCCTCAGACCGGCAGGAGCTCTGTGATCAGGCGCCAAAGAAGATCCTGTATCCTTAAAAAAAGAAAAGAAAAGGGGTATTTGAGAAGAAAGAAGAAGACAGAAGAGTCAAGGGGGGATCCTTGACTGATGGGGCAGGAGAGGTCCGCGGCCTCGGCAGGAGCCGTTGGCAGCAGAACAAGCGCCCCGGCCTACTCCCACGCAGCAGCCTGGGAGTAAGGAGCAGCCCAGCGCAGGAAAGAAGCGGGTTCACTCCTCTGTCCCGAACGGCCCCTTGCAGTGCATTGGGGCCTGTAATCCCCGGCGTCCCCACCTCCTCTTGGGTAGACAGAGTGCCGGTGGCGATCCTGTGCCATCCCTTGCGGCGGTGGCGGGAGAGAGGATCCGCCATGGAGGGCGCCTTCGCTACCGAGGTAAAGCCTTTAAGGTTCAGGCATCGGTTCCAGTAGGCTCCGAGGCCCTAGTTCCCCTCGCCCCCCTCCCTCCCCATGCCCCTTCCCCGCCCCCTAAAATGGTCTATGGAGCTGGTGCTGCCTAATCCTTGCCTATCTTGTTTTCCTGGCAGGCCTCTGTCCAAGGAGACGCTCCTGAGAACCCCGCTCGTGCTGAGGCCCTGGGTACTCAATCAGAGGCTTTTCTGATTTTGAATCAGACAATGGGAAAAATTCTCCAGGCCCTTTCAGTACTTGGGGACAAGCAGGAAAAAAAGACAAGGGGGAGTCAGGGGAAAGAGAGGGCCCCTCCCCCTAAAAAGAGCCTGAGGCAAACTAAAAGGGCGGGAAAATGTAGGGGGCGCTATTTCCCGCCTTTTGGGATCTCCATGGGCCTCTGACCAGTTCAGCTCATCAGAGGAGGGAAACAGGGAATTGGGGGCAACGGGGACTAGCTTCCACTCCCACTCCGGCTCGGAGGAGGAGTCTGGCAAATTGCATTCAGGCCTGGAGGAGGGGGAATGGCAAGAAGTCTCCTCAGACAGAAACAGGCAATTTCCCCTAAACTACAGAGAGGAGTTGATGGCCCAGGTTGTAAAAACACTGCACTTGGAAGAGAAGCCGTTAAAAGATCAGTCCTCAGATTCAGAGGAGGAGGACGAACGTCTCCTTATCCCATCAGTTCTGGGAAGAGATATGGTCATGCCACTGGACAGGGCCTTTGAGAAGTTGGTCCTGACAGAATGGAAAACCCCAGACAAGGCTAGCAGGATGAATAAAGCACAGGAGACGCTGTACACCTTCTCCAGAAAAAAGGAGGGATTGTTTAAAAACCCAAAGGTGGACACAGCAGCGGCCTCTTTGGCTAGACAGACGGTTTTCCCTACAGAGGGGGACTGTTTCCCAAAGGACCCTATAGACAGAACCATTGAGGGGGTTTTAAGGAAGGGACTTGATGCCTCCTCTAACTCGCTGCGCATTAATGTTCTCTCTTCGTATCTCGCCAGGGCCAACATAGCGTGGCTCCAGGAAATGCAGGACGAGACCATTTCAGAGGAGAGATTTAAGGTGCTCTCTTCTCGGGTAATGTTGGCCAGCGCCCTGTTTGCTGACACCTCTGGATGCTCTGTCCTGGTCAGCGCGGTCAGTTTTGATGTCAGTGGTGGCCAGAAGGAGGCTGTGGCTGAGATCCTGGCAGGGCGATACCATGGCCAAAATGCTGCTCGTGGAAGGACCCTACAAGGGGTTTAAGCTGTTCAGCACCTGCTTAGACAAGGTGTTGGCAAAGGCAAGTGATAAGGTCAAGACTAAGGGCGGATTCAGACGTGTCTTTAAATCACACAGCTGCCTCAGCAGCATCGTGCGATTTAAAGAACCCCGCACTTCCGGGTTGGTGTGAATGCGGCGAGTGCGCACATTTCCACCTAACCCGAATGTTTGGAGCGTGGTTGCTTTTCAAATCGTGCTCCAAACATTTGGGCTAGGTGGAAATGTGCGCGCTCGCCGCATTCACACCAACCCGGAAGTGCGGGGTTCTTTAAATCGCACGATGCCGCCGAGGCAGCTGTGCAATTTAAAGACACGTCTGAATGCCCTCCAAGACGCTGCAGCAATTTGGAGCGAAAAGGAGACCTTTTCGTGCTCCAGCCTTTAGGTTTGGACCTACTCTGTCCAGCTCCTTACACAGGTGGCCCCAGGCAGGAGAGAGGGACTATACCAGGCAGTCATTTCGATTCAGAGGCCAGGGGCAGCACAGGTCTAACCGGGGTAGGCAGCGAGAGTCTTCTGCCCCTCAGTCAGCCAAGCAAGCATGACTCGCAGGGGGAAGAGGTCATAGGAGGCAGGTTGCTCCTTTTTTGCGAGACCTGGGAAGTTTCGATTTCAGACGCCTGGGCCTTGTGGATAGTGTGTCAGGGTTACACATTGGAGCACCTAGGCAAACCAAGGCCCAGGTTCATTCCCTCCCCTGTCTCAAGGAACCCTCAAAAGAGCATGGCCATGTCCAAGGAGATAGCCAGGTTGCTGGATATGGGGGCGATAGAGGAGGTTCCCTTCGACCAGAGAGGCCTAGGTCTCTACTCAGTAATTTTCTTAGTTCCAAAGAAGACCAGTCAGTGGAGAGCTGTTTTGGACCTAAAGGCCCTGAACAAATATAGAAGGCAGCAAAGGTTCAAGATGGAGACAGTTGGCTCCATCTGCCACAGCCTGTCCAAGGACGATTAGCTGGCTTCTTTGGACCTGAAGGAGGCCTACCTTCACGTCCCCATATTACAGGACCACAGGCAATGGCTCAGTTTTGCTTTCAACGGGAGACATTGGCAGTACCAGGCCCTCCCCTTCGGGCTGTCATCAGCTGAACATTCACAAAAATTCTGGTAACTCTGGTAGCAAATCTTCGCCAGGAGGGGGTTCATGTGTTCCCATACCTGGACGACCTCCTGATCAGAGCTCCATCGCAGGAGAGAGTGCCCAGGAATGTGAACAGGGTGGTCTCCTATCTCAGAGACCACGGCTTCGTCACGAATCTGGACAAGAGCCAGCTAACACCGACTCGCAGGTTGGAACACCTGAGAAGCATGTTAGATACAACCTCAGACAACGTGTTCCTCCCAGAGGAGGGAAGGGAGAAGATCCACTCCCTCGCTCATCTGGTGCAGGCCAGCCAGAAATTAAGGCTCAAGACTCTGGCAAGGTTGCTGGGGCTGATGGTGTCGTGCTGCCGTCAGGTCCAGTGGGCTCGTTGCAACTTACTCCCCTTGCAGCTGCTGCTCAGGCCTTTCCAAAAAGAGCTCACCCAAGGGGAAAATGGTTGGGTGTCAATCCCAGACCACCTCAAATCCTCCATGTCCTGGTGGTTAAACCCCAGCATTTTCGATCTAGGGGTGCCACTAACCAGAACCCTCTCGGTGGGTGGTAACCACCGTCGCCAGCCTGAGGGGTTGGGGGGCCCACATGAGGGACGTTCCATCCAGGGGCTATGGTCTCCGGAGGAGCGTTCCATTTCGATAAATTTGTTAGAGCTCAGGGCCATCCGACTGACCCTGGAAAGATTTTTTCCTTTGGCACAGAAGGTTCATGTCTCAGGCCGTTTTTAGACGTGCAGCGGGGATCAGGCGCGGGAGCGGCGAAACAGCCGCGGCGCTGTTTTACATGAACCGGAAGTGGACGTTGTGCGCGTGATCGGCGGCCGCGTATTCTTTGCCGACCGCGATCAAACCAGCCTGATTTCTCGGGGGGGACATATGTGGCCGGAAAAAAATGCACGGTCGCCAATCACGCGCACAACTACCGCTTCCGGTTCATGTAAAACAGCGCCGCGGCTGTTTCGCCGCTCCCTCGCCTGATCCCAGTGCACGTCTAAAAACGGCCCTAGTCTATACAGACAACACTACAGCCAAGGCGTATGTGAATCATCAGGGGGACTCCAGATCACCCCCCCCTGCAAAGGGAAGCAGAAAGGTTGTTCAGCTGAGCTCAGATCCATCCCAGCTCCCTAAAGGCCCTACACATAAAAGGGAAGAACAATCTCCAGGTGGATTGGCTCAGCAGGGAGATTCTGGACCCCCACGAGTGGGCACTGAACAGGGAAGTTTTTGTCAGCCTAACAGAGAGGTTTGGCAGGCCAGTCATGGACCTGTTTGCGACAAGGGAGAATGCCCAGGTGGAGCGCTTTATGGCAATTTCAGAGGCGACAGGGATCACTTCCGTGAATGCCCTGAATCAGAAATGGCCAAAGGGCCTTCTGTTTGCTTTTCCCCCATTTCCTCTGCTGTCCAGGACGGTGGCAAAAATCAGACTGGAGAAGACGCTGATCATCCTGGTGGCTCCATGGTGGCGAGACGTCCTTGGTTCTCAGACCTCATGGAGCTAAGCATGGAGGACCCTTTCCAGCTCCCCCTGATTCCGGACCTCCTCTTGCAGGGCCCTCTGTGGCACGAGAATCTCAACTCTTTAAGACTGACAGCATGGAAGTGGAGAGCATAGCCCATCGCAAGAAGGGTTACTCGGAGGCCGTCAGTTCAACACTTTTACAAGCTAGGAGGCCGGCCACTAGGAGGTCCTATAGGGCTACATGGAGGGGTTTCTCCCTGTGGGCCCTGTCTAAAGGGGTATACCCCTGTAAGCCTTCGGTCTCGCAGGTGCTAGACTTTTTGCAGGCTGGGTTGGAAAAAGGTCTTAAGTATAACACTCTGGCGAGTCAGGTGGCAGCCTTGAATTCAGTCTGGTCCACCTTAGCCAACATGCCGCTGGCAAATCATAGGCACATCCGGCAGTTTTTGAGGGCTGCAAAACACCTTTCCCCGCCAGTGGAGCATAGATGCCCATCGTGGGAGTTAAACCTCGTAATAGACGCCTTGTTGAGCCCCCCTCCCCCTTTGAGCCTTTAGCACAGGTCTCCCTGTATATGCTGTCTCTGAAGGTGGCTTTCTTAATTGCAGTGACATCAGCCAGACGAATGTCAGAGCTGGGGGCCCTCTCGGTGGAAAGTAATTTCTGTGTGTTTCATAAACAGTCGGTCACACTTACACTTAGGCAGACAAGCCTGATCTAGCCTAATTCCCTTTTCCATAGGTCACAAGAGGTGAGCTTACCGTCTTTCTGCCTCAAACCGGTGCACCCTACAGAGAAAAGATGGCCTACTTTGGACATACACCAGGGCTCTAAAGATTTACCTGGCGAGAACTCGAGGTTTCCGAAAATCTATGGCGTTTTTTGTTTAACCTGCGTGCTAGTACCCGGGGTACAAAGGTGTCAAAGACCTTGATTTCTAAATGGGTGAAGCAGGCAATAATAGAGGCGTACAAGGCTAAGGGTAAGGTTCCGCCCCTTCAGATCTGGCCTCACTCTGTTAGGGGAGCTGCAACCTCCTATGCTTTTAAGACAAGAGCATCCTATGAGGAGATCTGTAGGGCTGCTACGTGGTCCTCCGTCCATACTTTCGTCAGACACTATAAAATAGATGCCTACCAGTCAGCTGAGGCTGCCTTTGGGAGGAGAGTGCTACAGGTGGTACTGGACCCTCCTGGGGCTGTCTCTTCTCTCCCTTAGAGTATTTAGCTTGGGTATATCTCAGCCGGAGGACTGTCTGCTGCAGGGGGAGAAAAGAGAATTGGTCACCTACCTCGGTGAATTCTTTTCTTCCTCTGCTACGCAGACAGTCCTCCGGACTCACCCAGAGATCAGGAGCGTCATGGGAGGAGGAAGTACTGAATTCAGGTCAAATTTGTTAGCACCCTAGGGCTCAAGTTATAAGGTTTGTTTTGGGTGTTTTCAGAAGTTAAGGGTTATTGTTGGCATTATTAACAGTAGGTCTGGGGCAGTAGAGTTGTGGAGTTTTTTTATTCCCAAACATGAGACTGCCGGTCCTCTGCTTTGGTATTCATAGCAAGTGCAGCAGGGGTAGCGCAGGAGGAGCATGCCCAGAAAGGTGGTCTGTGTTCTTCTGCCTCCTGCTGGTCAAAGGAGAGCTACCCAGCCGGAGGACTCTGCATAGGAGAAGAAGAAAAGAATTCACCGAGGTAGGTGACCAATTCTCTTTTATCCTCAAACTCTAACATAACAATAAATTGTCATGTTAAGGCAAATTTTTTAAAAATTACGGCTTAACTGAAATTAAACTGCATATGTATGGTATGGTATGGTGACTGAATGATACTTATATATGTGATGAAGAATGCATGCAGTTTAATTTCAGTTAATCCGTAAAAAAAAAAAATCAAAAAAAATGTGCCTTGACATGACAATTTACTCTCATGTTAGACTTTGAGGATAATTGGAATGCCACCTTAACTAGGTTCTTAAACCAAAGGTTTTTTGTCTATGTAATTTCGCCTTCTTTTACAGTGTACCTTTCCCAGTAGGGGCACACAGGCCCCTATAGCTCTAAAGGCACAACCTTAACCAGGGCATGCCGGCCCTCAACCTTAAACCCTTTCACAGTAGGCCCTCAGTCGAGTCCTTTGGCCCACACAAATATCCTTCATTCCTTGCCCCTTAATGGGCTTCCAAACAGCACACTTCCAAACAGCACTCATTCATTCTTTCACACACTTCCACACACAGAGCACACTTCCATGCACCACACACGCACTCTGGATGGACCGGGCTAGCCCTCCTACCTGCGCAAACTTGCTGCTGCCTGGCCTGCCACTGTTTGGAGGTCCGCTTGCTGCACACCTCTCTTTGCGCGTGCATACACAGAGGTCAGCCATTTCCTGAATCTGGCATGCTGGAACTACATTTCCCAGCATGCCAAATTCAGAAAATGGCTAGTTCTGACGTGTGCATGCGTGCAGAGAGGCGTACAGTGGGACTTTTGAAACCTGTAGTTGGGGCACCGTGGCAGCGGCGGTAGCAGCTGTATGCAGGGTGGGCGGCTGCTGTGGCGAACAGGGCCAGGGGCACCCAGGCAGGCATACGGCAGGTAGCGGAGGTGGCAGTAGTTCCTCCCCCTCTACTCCCCCCTCCCCCCCAGGCTGCAGACTTGGGCAGGCCAGTGAGTGGATGGGTGGGTGCTTGGTCCCCCCTGGGATCGGGGGCGATGAGGTAGCCCCGCAGTCAGCTGGACTGGAGCCAGGACAGAGTCCCGTGCACAGCTGTGGTGGCGGCCTTTAAAAGGCCCACAATGTTGGAAGGCATTCGGCCTGCTTAAAGGGCCAGCACCGCTTGTTTGATTGATACAGGGAGGAAGTGCTGCTACTATGGCTGGAACAGGGCTAGCCAAAGCCACCCTATTACTAAACAATCCAGAAATCCTATAATAAGAACCACATAAGGAAGGTGTCTAGTTGACCCTCGCAGAATCCAGCCATTAAACATAACTTACACTTGACTACAATTCTACAGGCCCCGTCAAAACACAGGTCACCAACCAGAAGTCTTTGCCCCAATATCTCCCATTGAACAGTATAGGCATTGTTCAATTATTATTATTATTTATTATAAGCATTTATATAGCGTCAGCGATGTACCTGGCGCTTTACAAAAAACAAGATAGACACGGTCCCTGCCTGAGGGCTTACAATCTAAAGACAGGGGGAGGGGAGACAGGGAAGGGGAAACAGAGGGAGGATGCGGGAACTCGGGTACACGTTCTTGGCTTGGTTACAGTAAATTGGGAGTTTGCAGATAACAGGTGGGGCAAGAGGGAGCTAAAGGGTTCTGCCAGAGGGGCTGTGGCGTGCCGTAAGGGCCCAGCTGAAAGGGGCCAGGGAGCCTTCTCATCCTGGGAACTGAGTAGCTGAAGGGGCCAGGCCAGAGGTCTTGAGATGCCTTGTGTGGAGTTGGCTGGAAACCAGGGGAAGTATCAGGGAACGGTTGGGGTCGACGATCTATGTGTGTGTGTGATGGATACTAGGCACACTTTGATGGGAGAAGGCATGACGCGGCCTTATTTGGGAGTGAGTCATGCAGCCACTTTCACTGGCTGCAAGCCAAACTTGTCACATGACACAGTACATTAAGACTGAGTGGGAGAACTTCAAAACGAAAGCAGCATTACCTTCTGGATTAAATAATTCGAATGAATTTACATGAACACAAATGAAAAAATACATTTAAAAAAATAATAATCATACAGGCCTATTAGGGGCCTGGACAACTTGACTGGCTTTGTGGGATGCCTCCATTGTTCCCTAATAGGTTTTCCAAACTTATGATCCAGCTTAGACAGCCTGGAGGAGGAACTCAGCCTCGGCAAATCATCCCTGTCAGACTCAGAAGGTTCTGAGGAAGAGTCTGACCCTCTTTCTGTGCTGCTTTTGCTGGGTACAAAGCCCTCTCTCAGCTCTGCTTAAAACCTTGTGGGCCTGTGGAAAGGGAAGCTCCCTGTCCAGGTCTTTACTCGAATGGGGAAAACCCTCTTCTGCTGTAAGGGGCTCCCTTTCCTCGCCCGAGTGCGGTAGCTCCGGCTCCATCTCTGAGTCAGAGCCCTTAGTGAGCCGTCTGGCAGCTTTTGTGCTCGAATGCTTCCTTCGGCGCTTAGCCCGGCGGGGCGGAGCGGGCCCGGCGGGGCGGGCTAGTGTTCCCCGCTGTTTGTTGTGAGAGAGGTTTTGACAGCACAGGGTTGATTTGCTCATGTGTGCTTGCACCACTGCAAATCCCCTTGACACAAATGACAGTAAGCCTGCACTCCATTTCTTCACCCCTTCTGCTGTGAAGCGATAGCATGGAAGAGCCCATGTGGGTTTACAATTGAAGATGGCCAAGGATGAGGGGAACACACAGAGAAAGATACCCACACACATTTCCATTTTACAGATGGTGAATTGAGGCTGAGAGGTTTTGACTTGCCCAAGACCACTCAGTGAGTTCATTAGGTAGGACAGGCTGAGGTTCCTCACCTGAGGAATGGGCTCCGCACCAACCCTCCGACACGGAGCCCAGCAGGGCATGGGTAGAGGGGGTCCTGGAGGTGGACTGAGGGGCCCGCTGTTTGCCAGCCGGGGAGAAGTGCCCTGAGAGGAATGGGACCTGTTCCTCCTCCTCTTCCCTTTCAAAGAGGCAGACTTGCCCTGTACATCAGACAGCGCTGGCAGCATTTGCTGCAGCATTTCACGTTGGCGCAGCTGAAAGTCTGCAGCTGAAAGGGGCCCCCTTGCCTGTGCCTCCTCCGCTGAGGAAGAAGTGGGAGAAGAAACCTCCCGAGCCGTGGCTGCCTCCTCCTGCCCGGCTGCCTCGGCCTCAGGCTCTCGCTGCTGGGGCACTTCGCCTGGTCTTGTCTGTCTCCGCCATGAGCTGGGGGCCCCACCACAAGCTTGCCTGGGTCCGTTCTCAGTCAGCCCGGCAGCAGGGAAAAACGCCGGGCTGCGCCCTGTCAGGTAACGCAAGCCACGGTGAAGGCAGGCGTCGCTGTTGCCTGTGCCTCAGCTCAAGCGACTATTCTTGCTTGAATTGTTCTGTTTGTTTTCCTTACCTATTTCTTAAATGTTCTCCCGGAGAGAGAAAAGCCTCCTGCCAAACGTGAAGCAAAACTGAGGCGTTTTGGCGGGAATTGCCCGCACAGGTGTTTTGGAAGCTTGTTATCGCCTCCTGGTGGTGGTGCGGCGGAATTGCACCCATTGTTCCGACTATCCGAGCTATAAACCATAGAATGAACAATATTAACGGATGAATCTTATGTGGCAGGGGCTTCATTTCAAGCCTCCTTGACCTATGAAGTTTTGAAGACATCTAGAGACATGACAGAATTTGAGTAACTGAAGAAAAACATAATTCCTAGGCAAAGATGCTGTAGAGATTTTTCCACCCAAGAGCTCTACAGTAGAAGAGGAAACATGGAGAGCAACCTGAGATGTGTTCCCCGCTGTTTGTTGTGAGAGAGGTTTTGACAGCACAGGGTTGATTTGCTCATGTATGCTTGTACCACTGCAAATCCCCTTGACACAAATGACAGTAAGCCTGCACTCCATTTCTTCACCCCTTCTGCTGTGAAGCGATAGCATGGAAGAGCCCATGTGGGTTTACAATTGAAGATGGCCAAGGATGAGGGGAACACACAGGGAAAGATACCCACACACATTTCCATTTTACAGATGGTGAATTGAGGCTGAGAGGTTTTGACTTGCCCAAGACCACTCAGTGAGTTCATTAGGTAGGACAGGATTCAAACTGTGGTCTCCCAGGTCCAAGTCCAGCACCTTATCCACTACACCACATTGAGTCTGTCACCACCTCTTCCTTAAATGTTTACCATGTCATTGTAATAGTTTCTCTCAGTTTTTCAATAACTGCAACTCTCTCTTATTTTATTAAATTCTAATTGAAAGGCTTCGACTATCGCACCCAGTTCAGCCAAACACTGCCTACTGTGTGAAAGTGTCGAACCACAGCTTGGTTGTTCTGTCGTGTAGCGCAAAGGCCCATTGGATCTGCAAGCGAAGTGCAGGTGAGGAGGTATCACTATTTTTTTAATATGTTAATGTCCCAGTTGAGATGAGATTTCTGAAAGGCAAAAATTGGCTCTTAAAATGGTGCACCCAGGCCGTTTTGCCTTGAACATAAGAAGTGCCACACTGGGTCAGACCAATGGGCAATTTAGCCCAGGCCCCAGTCTCCTGCCTCTGCCAGTGGCCAGCACCAATTCTCCCGAGGAAGCGTTTATTGAGTGATTAATTCATTCTTGGTTTTCAGCAACCAGAGTCCTTATTTGTGGACCAACCAACTTGGCCAATAGCCTTTGAGGGACCTATTCTCTGTGAACTTGTCTAATTTCATTTTAACCCATTGATACTATTGGACTTAATATCTCATGTGAAAGAGTTCCCCTGACTAATTGCATGGTGTGGAAAAAGGCTTCTTTTTGTTACTTTTATTTTGTAGCTTCTACTTCTAGTTGCATAATATGAAGGTACATAACAGCTCCTTACTTACCATCTCCACACAATTTCTAATATATTCCAACCCACCATTCCTGTTGCTTCTTTCTTTTCAAAGCTTGAGTCCTGTCCTTTTTCACTTCCTGTTATCTGGAAAGTATTCCATACCCATGATCATCTTTGTTGTCTCCTCTGTTACTTTGCTAAATTCTTTTAGGAATGCCTCCTGTTTCTTGGGAAATCTATGCCGATTTCTCCTTGCAAATATCCTCCTTAAGCCCCATTGCTAGTTCTATTTTCATTTTCTTTAAAATGCTACTGTATTTTTGTATTTGTTTATAGCAGCTCCTTAAAAAGGTAGAAAGTGAATATTGTTTGCTTCCTAAGCTGGAGATTTGGGTAGAGTGACTTCAGAGACCTCTGTCTCTGATTATAAATTTTTCATTAAAAAAAAAAAGCATTGATGTGAAATAGCATGTGTAGAATTCCATGAAATTGCTTACCAACACAGATAGAAAAAGTAGATCAGATCCATGGCCTTTTGACCTTTTACAGTATGTATTTAATTGCATAAATACTGAGTCTTGACTGTACATATAACTTGACTATAATTTATGCACATTCAAGTACATCAAAGTGTGACTCTGAAAAGATCCAAGATCATTCTTTTCTGCTTGGCCTTAAGAAGAAAAAAAAAAAAAGAAAAAAAAGATATATATTTTTTATATTGGGTAGGTTAAAGAAAATATGCTTTGATTCAAATTATCTGGAAAAATGGAAGGCTGTACAACTATGTCTCTAATCTTTCTAGTTAAACAGGAGAGAGTTTGTATATACCATTTTGCAGCATTTTGCATACCACTCTGTGATGAGCAGTACTTGGCATTGTATCATAAGGATCAATGCTGGAATGGATGGAAACTCAGCCCTGTGCAGAAGCTTGACTTTTGTCCTGTTCACACATTAGTATTTGCACGCAGATGCAGAGGTGTGCAACCCTAGAGCAAGTCCTGGGGTGTATCCCACGTCTGCCTGCTTGCAGCTGCGCACAGTTCCATTTTAAACCGTTCCGGCAGCTGCTGGGGTCCACAGTCCGCCTGCACAGCGCCCCTCCCCCACACCATAGCATAGTGGGGAGAGCACCCTCAACGCTATGGCATTGCCGGAGCAACCCCTGGCCAAGACCGCCTCCGGCCAGTGCACCAGAGTTGGGCCTCCTGCTCTGCTGGCGGTGCTCTGGGATGCTCTGGAGCACTGCTGGTGGGGCTGCCTGAGAGCAGGAACAGCCTGTCCTGCCTCTGCTCTGCCTTCACATCTGGCGGGCGCTTTAAACGGACAGTCTGCCCAAGGGTGAAGTGGGGCAGAGGCAGGGAAGCTGTCTGTGTGAAGACACCCATTGACCTTTGTTTTGAAGATTTAAAGCAGGTGTGGGGAACCTCTGGCCTGCAGTCCTTTTGCAGCCCTTGGGCAGTCACCAACTGGTTCACTGAAGCTCCCCCCTAATACCACATGCACACCTGACGCTCTGGCGCTGTTAAAGTGATGCAAGGCACAGACGTGGCAGCGGGGAGGAGCCCAGTGGTGGAAGCACAGCCGGTGCGAACGGGGATCTGTCGTGGCTAGTCTCACACATGGCAGGGCTAGATTGTGTACCCTGACACGCGCGAGACTAGCCACGTCAGATCCCCGTTCGCACCGGCTGTGCTTCCGTCATCAGCTTCCTCCCTGCTGCCCGATCTGTGCCTCGCATCACTCTAAGGCTGCTTTTATACGAGGCGGTGAAGCACCTCCTGAGTCCTGCGTTGAGAGAGAGAAGCCGGTGTGGGGAGTGTTTCCATGCTTCCCGCGCTGCCGGAAGTGACGTGCTCCCCGTTGCCGGCAGCGGCATGGAAACACTCTGTGTGCTGGCTTTTCTGTCAACGTGGGACTCAGGAGGCGCTTTTCAGCGCCTTGTATAAAAGCCGCCTCACAGCGCTGGAGCGTCAGGTGTGAATATGGCCTAAAGTGGCCTACCAGTTGCCAGACAGCAGGTGACCCCTTTTGGCCCAGCAGCCACACATCCTCTGTAGGGAGTCATGTCTCCCCTTCACCCTGACCTGCAAGACACTGACTTAGAGGTCTGTGGGGATCTGAAACCCCCCCCCACCACCACCCCCACCCCCCCAAGGTGGGGAAAGGTTTCCCATCCCTGATTGAAAGGGTGCATCTGGCACTCTACAGGGATGAATTTCACCAGTATGAGGAAGAAAGTGGGGAAACTCAGCTAATACTGTTAAATCACATACAGGCAGGAACATGGAGCCCAACACAGGCAGGTTGTAGAATAAAGCTACAAGAGCAGGACTGGAGAACATTTCCCCTCCACTGGGCCAGTTTTTTAAAATTAGCACGAGCTCAGTGGGATAGACTTGTGTTGTGGGTGGGGCTACTTAAGAGGTGGACTCAGGTTGAAGGAAGGAATGAAGGAGAGTGAATGGATTTAAACAATACGCAACCACGCATGGCTGACCATCAACCACCCAGCTGACTCCTCACGTTAAGGTGGAGTGGGTGCCCACTCCCTTGTCTGATGCAGCACCCACTCATTGCCAGTCACGGGGCACCGGAGAAAAAGCTGGAGTGCCCTGTCTGGGGGAATGCAAAACAGTGCATGGGGACAGGTGCCCCACGCATCCCTGGCTCGTTTGACCTGGGGCGCCTATGCATGCCAGCGGAGAGGTCCATGGCCTCGCTGCCTCTGTGTCCTGCCCCCAGCCCTACCAGGAGCATTAAAAGGGGTAATGGCTGCCTGTATGAGTTGCTTTGGGGGCTGGTCTGTGGTGATGGGAGTGCATGGAGGCTACCTGCATGGCCGTGGTGGCCACTGAGGGAGCTGCCCATTAGAATCCCTTCCCGCTCACTCCATGTGCGTGGCTGTACCACTCAGCAGAGGCGGACCTCTCCCCCAGCCTTGCTTGTTTAAAAACACCCAGAGTTCTAGATCATGAATTTATGTCATGATCCATTCCCTATCCTTGAGTGCATGCCCTCATCTCTGCTCCCTTTCCCTGAGCTCACTTTGTTAATACTTTGAGGGTAAGGACTGGATCCATGGACCAGATCCAGGAATTGCAAATGGGCCAAATAAAAACAACTGCAGAGTAGATTTGACTCATGGGTCTGAGGTTCTCCACCTCTTGCTGTAGAGCATGGTACAGTTGTAGTCAGAATCTGGATTAGTTGTCTTCCATTCTTTTCTTCGCTTTGGCACAATCCCTACTACATTGAAGACACTGACTTAACTCCCATTGACTTAAGGAGTCAGAATTGTGACTTTTTTTGTCTTGTTTGCTTGAAATGGTAAGAAATCATTGCAGTCACTTGGGAGCGGTGCTTGTGCTCAGTCACAGCTGGGAAATAAAAGGTTCCCAAGAACATGTACTCTGATCTGTGTGTTTGACAGCAGAGCAAAGGTGGCTGCCTGTTTACATTTTGCTTCAACTGTCTACTCTAATTTTTTTCCCTTTGCAGATTCTGAGCGGTATCAGGAATACAGAACAAAGGTGCTTCTCTCACCAACAAGTCTTCCATCCCAAGTCCACGAAGATTTAAATTCTGCTAAAGAAGCATGCTTGGAACTTAGAGATACGTGCACAGGGATTTCTACATGGAATCATGCATATGCCCTTGCCAGAGGGACAGTATTGTTAAAAAGTGAGGAGAGGGATTCCAAAGCGTATGTGAAATCAGGTAGGGAGACTGATCTAAACCAGGGTGGTCAGCCTTTTCCCTTCCGTGGGTTATTTGTGTTGGGCAGGATTTGGGGTGAGGGGGTGCGGGAGGTGCCCATGATGGGGGAAGAGAGGGGATGGTCCAGATCATGAATCTAGGCCATGGATTCATCCCTTATCCATCAGTGCACCCCCTCATCCCTTTCACTTCCCCTGAACTCACATTTTCAGTGCTTGAGGATAAGGACTGGTCTACGGGCCAGATCCAGGCATTGGAAAAGAGGCAGATAAAAAACAGCCACAGGATGGATTTGGCCTGTGGGCTGGAGCCTCCCCACCCCTGATCTAAACAATCAATGGATCCAACTTACTGTCTCAACATGCCATTTACACGCTGTTCTTCTAGCACAACGTGTGAAGACGGTGGCTATTGGAATCCTAGTCTTGAGCTAGTTGAAACCTGTTCCAAGTGGAGTAAGAACAGTCCCCAAAGTCGGATCTCCGAGATAATTTGAACCGTTTCTGCTCTGTGGTAGTGGTGGCTGTAAGGTGTAATTTGGTGACATTCGGTCAAAGCGGTATTTTAACGTGGGCATGGAGCCACGCTGTCCCAGGCTGAGTGCCACAAAGCTGTCTGAGGGGGATTCAGCATACTCCATTCCCATGGACTGGCCCCGCCCCCAGGGCCGGCCAGTTGGCATCCTGCGGGCTGGACGTCCGGCTTGCAAGAGGATTTCATCCAGCCTACAGCCATAAAATCTGATCTTATTCAATATCGGTATTTTCAAACGCCAATATAACTTTACAGGATGATGCCGTGCGGTAACAGCTTTGAGCTCTGCATAACTCCCATAGTGTCTTGATAAGTTTTTTACATGGCTTGACTACCCCTGCACTATAGTGTGCTATAGAAATAAACTACGCTGCCCCCATGACGAGAGAGTTTTGTGCAATCTAGCCTGCAGTGGCTGAGATGTTGGGCAGCTTTAGGTTGGCCTATGGGAACTGAGGCCTAGTTGGGTCCCTACGAGGCCCCATCTAGCTGCTCTCACCACCCAGTGAACAATCCTTGGTCCCATATTCTCTTCACTCCACCTTCCCCTTTTTTGAAAATTAATCCTTAGAGAGAGCAACTTGGTAGCATCCCTTCTTGTACTCTCACATTTCAGGTGTAATTCCAAGTGACTCCTACATTGGGCCCTACAAGGAGGTGGCCCATTGTACCTGAACTCCCTCAGCCCTCCTAATTATACAAAGGGTTGTTGCTATCCAGCCCAGATGTTGAGCTGTGATTGTTTTAAGTCAAAATGGATTAACTAAAGCAAAAAACTTAACAGTTTAAAAAGATACTTAAATGTACAATACTTTTCTTAAAATACACACAAAAACACAATTGAGTACAATTACAGTTCAAAACACCTTCCACTCCATACACTGCAACAAAACATAAACGCCAAAAAACATAGAAATTAATTCACGCTTAGAGCAATATTTAAT
>QEPC01004381.1:6691119-6764780 GCA_003113815.1 Sphenodon punctatus | reverse complement strand
TGAGCCTCGCGGTGCATGGTCAGCTGGAGGCGCGGGCCGGGGGGGGGGGCGACTACAGATAGACCGGCCATGGCGGCAGATTTTTGGTTTTTAAAAATGAAATGGACACCTAGGGGCCGAGCAGCAGCAGTATAATATTTTAGAAGCACTTATTATTGATCTAATTCTCGAAGCCTGTGAAGTTTGGGGGCTCAACTCATCCAGGGGGAGGAGATATTAATGATTCAAATACGCGAGTCCAGTGTGAATTTTGACCACAAGCAATTAACGTTTAACCAGTAATAACATTTTATTTCCCTAATGGATCTTTTTCAAACTTTGTGCATATGATGGTCCTCACAACTTACAGCCATGGTTAAATTTTCAGAAAGGTAGGTAAAGCGGTTTCCTCAAAATCGGGGCTTCAGCAGTCCCGTTTATAATGAAAGGTGGCTGTACATTTAAGTTTCAGGCAGCTATCGCTGCCTGAAAATGATGTTGCTATGTTCTGTCTTGTTCTTAGATTGTGCCATGGGCTATTTTGGAGGGGACTGTTCTTCCATTTGTGACTCCTGCCATAATGATGAGCTATGAAATCCTTACACGGGAGTGTGTAATGATTTCCATTCATGCAGCGTTCAGAGAGCACCCACAGTCTGCGAAACAGGTACATTAGCAAGGATGTAGCTTGGACGGGGAAGCTTTTCCCTTCCGAGGGACAGTGCATGCTCTGTGGGCTGGATAGGAAGTTTTTTGGTGGGGTAGTTGGAAGGGGGTGCTTAAGGTGTATGCTGAGGAGGCAGGAAGGGGATGGGGAGTCCAGATCAAGGATTATTCTATGGCATGGATCCATCCCCTATCCTTGAGTGCAAGCCCCCATCTCCACTCCCTTCCCTTGAGCTCATTCTTTCAGTGTTTGAGGCAAGATCCAGGAACAGGAAAGGGGCCAAATAAAAAACATCTACAGGACATATTTGACCCTCAGGCCAGGGGTTCCCTACCCTTGATGCAAGTGACTTGTGGAGTGAGAGAGTCCTTACTGTGGTCTAAAGGTGATGACAAAAGATTGCCATTGTTCTTGGTAAAAGCATTGTTACACAGAGTGACTCCAACCAATAACTTCCTCTCCTCCTCCTTTAGTTAGGCTGTGATCCAACAACCACTTACTCTGAAGTAGTCCTGTTTGAAGCTTTCTGACTTTGGAGTAAGTTGCTGATGGATTATGGCCTTTGTGTTCAACTATTGCTACTTTTGTCTGGCACCAATAAACAAGCACTTAAAATATTATTCCTTCCTTGTCTCTTGGCTAGGCATGAAAAGTTTATGGTGCCCACGTTTTCCTGACTGGTTATACTGGGATCAAAATTGTTATTACTTCAGCAAAGAGCCCTCTGCCAGCTAGGTGCAAGCTCAGAAGAACTGTAGAAGATTCAGAAACGCGGATCTGCTGTGGATTGGGAGCCAAGAGGAAATGGTATAGGGAGATTTTCCTGAAAAACAAAACAAAAAATTTTTTCACAAGAATGTTTTTTATTGTCTGACCCATTGTTGAATGCATGAGATGGAACATTAAAAGTATTCATATCAGTGTTTTGATGATAGGGGTAGAAAGTATTATTGCATCTCAAACTATTCCCTTGCTGTCTTGTGTCAATGACAGAACTGGTTGTTTTCTACAAATGAAGTAGTTGCTTTCTGGACTGGATTGAATAGCAGGTTGGAAGAGAAAATATGGATTTGGTCAAATGGAAAGTCAGCAGCTAAAGAACTCCACTGGTAAAGTACTGCTTCAGACAATAATAAACATTTTGAAGACCGGCTTCTGAGTAGTTATAAATTGGTGTAGGTCTGGCAAATCTATAGAGCACGGGTGGGGATGAAGATCCAAGGACTTATAGGCCAGTCAGGTTAATGTCAGTACCTGGGAAGATACTAGAACAAATTTACAAAACAATCAGTTTCTGAACATCTTAAGGAAAATAGTATTATTAACCAACATAGATTTGTTAAGAACAAATTATGTCAGACCAGTCTTATTTCCTCTTTTGAGAGGGTAACTGTCAATAGCCAAGGGGAATGTAATAGACGTAACATACCTTGACTTTAGTAAGGCTTCTGGCACAATCCCATGTGACAATCTCATAAAGAAGCTGGAGAAACGTGGGTTGGGAGAAATTACCAGGTGGGTTCCCAGTTGGGCTTAAAAAGCTACACTCGAAGGGTAATAATTGATGGGTTTGTTATCAAACCGGCATCGAGTATAAGTGGAGTTTCACCTTTATTGGTCCTGGATCAAGTCCTCTTTTAACATTTTCATTAATGACTTGGAGGAAGGAGTGTAGCGTATATAGAACATATTTTCAGATGGGACAAAAATGGGAGGAGATGCAAAGACTTTGGAGGGCAGGGGCCATTGTTCATGTGCTGGAGTGGAGCGGATGTTTATGGGCCCAGCAGCAGGAGGAGTGCATAGGAATGGAAAATCAGATGCACAGTATAAAATGGTGTGTGTGTGTGTGTGTGTGTGTGTGTGTGTGTGTGTGTGTGAAGGTGGATATCTGGCTAAGCAGTAGCACTGCAAAGAAGGATCTGAGAGTTACGGTGAATCACAAACTGAACATGTCATTGTGACATAGTTGGGGTGGGGGAGAAGGCAAATGCCATTTTGGGCATCACTGGGTGATTTCAGACGTTACGTTTTCGGCATTCACCACAGTCAACCGCAGTCAAACGCGGGTGGTGGTGAAAGAGCCGTGCACGTCTGTTTGCCCGCATCCAGATGTTCACCACAGTCAAACACGGGCCGGGGTGAACCTAACCACGCTTTGTGAGGTCAGGGTGGGAGGAGGTCCAGAAGTGTGGTGAATGGTCACCACGGCAGGGGTGAATGAAAAGTAACGTCTGAAGGGAAATCCCCGGCCACGGTGAAAGGAAATGACCACGGGTCGTGATGACGGCACGCAGCGTCGCTGCCAGGCAACCAGCAACAAGCGGCACACTAGGGAGATTTAAAGGGCAGGCAGCAGTCGGGGAACGTGGTGGAGCAGGCGATGGAGAGGAGGGAGGTGGAAAGCGAGAGGAGGATGGAGCGAGGAGGAGGCGCTGCAGCAGCAGCAGGAGGGGGAACCCGGCCTAGCGGGGGACACCCAGCAGCACATGGGGCCACCCCGGAAGAAGGTAGGGGGCGCAGCTGGGAGCGGGTGGGTTGGAGCTGGGGAGAGGAGGGGCATGGGAGGGAGGGACCACAGCTGCCAGGAGCCTAACCAGCAGCCCCCAATGTACTCCCAAACAGACCAGCAAGATGGCCTGTGGCCCGGAGGAAGCCGAGGCCAGAGGGAGCCAGGGACGGGCTGCAGCGGCCGGGGAGGAGGAAGAGGCAGAGGAGGGGTCGGCACCCAGGTGCCGGTACCGCAGGGGGGGGGTCAGTGGGGGCTCCAGGAGACCCATGACCTCATCGCTATTTGGGCGACACCCGAAATGCAGTCCGAGCTCGCTGTCAATGCCCAGAACAAGCAGGTGTTCGCCCAGATAGCCACGGAGATGGGGGAGGCTGGATACGACCGAATGCCCACACAGTGCCGGACTAAAATAAAAGAGCTCAAAATGGGCTACAAGGACATCACGGACAACAACCGGCGCTTCGGGTGGGCAGCACGTGCCTCCCCCTGAGCCGAGTGCTCCACCGCAAGGGCTCCATAGTTGCGCGGCGCCCAGTAGGAGGGGGCGTCCGGTAGGAGCAACCCCCCTTGCAGCCGGAGAGCACCGAACGAGGCCCGGCACCGGGCACCGACACCAGGGAGGAGATGCCAGGGACCTTGGGCACACGCGCCCGACACTCCCCCAGCCCGACCTCCGGCAAGGCAACACACGCCCCAATGGACTCCGAGGAGGTAGAGGAGGAAGAGGAGACCATCACCCTGCACCTCACAGCCTGCCGACCCGGAGACGAGGCAGACTCCAGCCCCAGCGACCAACCGGACACTGAGGGAACGGACACTGAGGGAGCAGATAAGGGCATGGTAGGGCACACACACGGACCCCAAGGGGAGGGGGGGCTAAGGTGGTGGGAGGGAATGGCGGGCGTGCCTCCCCCGCAGCCCCAAGGGCAGGGAAGGGGCACGGGCAGAGGGGGCGGCCCCAGAGCTGGTGGTCCCCATCCCGGGGGGAAGGAGCGCCCAGAGCATGGAGACGGGGGGTGGGGGGGCAGGGGAATGGCATCCCACATGCTGAACCAACTCCTGTATCGCCCCACAGAACCACACCAAGCACGGGAGGGCCGTGGCTGGGGGCTGCCAGTATCACCGGCCCAGAGGATGTGGGAGCACCAAGCGCGGGCGCACAGACGCAGGGAGGATCTCGCGCAGGAGCTTGTCAACACCAGCACGAGGCAAACTGAGGAGATGCTGGCGGCTGTCAACCGGCTGGAGGAGGGCACGACAAGGGCCCTGCAACAGGTGGAGGGGAGGGACCGGGCGCTGGTGGCGGAGATGTGGAAGGATCGGCAGCTGATGAGGCGGGACATGGACCGGCAACTGGAGGCACTCCAGGCCCGCTCTGACCGGCAGGACCGCCGGTCCGAAGAGCTCGGGAGGAAACTGGACCGCTCACTGGAGCAGGGCACATCCCTCCTCCTGCAGGCCGGGGCCCTGAGCGCCTTCATAATGGCAGCAGCCCCGCCGGGTGCTGTGCCAGCGCCTGGACATGTGCCCCCTCCATCCCCACCAGCCATGCCTCAGGCCCTGCCAGCGCCGCAACCCCTGCCTCCCCACCAGCATCAGGGACCGTGGATCTGGGGACCCGTTCCCCCACAGCACAGACGCCAGCTGCCGGGCCACCAGGCCCCGGTACGGCCGCAGCCATCGCAGGGAGGTGGAGGGACAGGGCCCCCCGGGGACAGTGGACAAGGGTCAGGGGCAGGTCTCTTCCGCCTGACAGCACCTCCTCTTCCACCTCAGACGAGGGGTGTGTGTGTCGGTAGCCTCAGCCATCCCTGTTGGCAGGGGAAAGGGCCGGCCAAGGGGCAGCAGGGGACGGGGGAGGGGCAGGGGCAGGGCAGCATAGGAAATGGGCAAGGGAGGGGGGGTGCCACAAGAGAGGGGGAGAGAGTGGGGGATGGGCACGAGGCCACACGGGTGTACCGGGGTAAGGGGCGGGACCGGGGGAGCACAATAAATGGTATTGAACACACCTAACCATGCCCAAGTGCATTCTTTCCAACAGGTGCACACCCCCTCCACAGCCTCACAGACGTTCTGCACCTGGAGTGGCGCGGTTGTGTGCCCCACCCCGACATTCCGGCCATGGTCTGACATCTGGGGCACCCTCTGTGGCCCCCAGGGCTGGGGCCTTGGTCCCCGGGCCGCTGCTCCTCCCTGTGCGTGCGTGTGCTGTCGTTTCTATCTCCACTAGCAGGTGTGCATGCATGGGGCTGTCTGGACTTGCATGCCAGCAGCTGTGCGCTGCCCACTCCATTCGCAACCCTCCACAGCGGCCCCATTGTTCCTGTCCTGCCATTATCTGTCGGCCTTGCCAGCCCCTGTCTGCCTGTCCAGCCCTGCATCCTATGCTGCCCCCGCGCCCGCCTTGGCTCAGACCCTTTGGGAGATGTACCATGGCAGCTGCTTCTCAGCCCGCGGTTCCGCTTGGAGGCTCTGGGGGCTCTGTCCGAGCCTGGAGCGCCCGCGAGAGCATGGCTCTGTGCGACCTGTGGCATTCGCCCATCGTTCAGCGCTGCCTGCGCTTCGTGTCCACCTGGCCAGATGCCTATCGGTGCCTGAGCTTTGGTATGCTGCGCTTTGGCATGCTGCGCTTTGGCTATGTCGCAACCGCTGGCGACTGCCGCTTGCACTGTGAGGAGTTGGGGCTCGCCCCCTTCCCTGAAGGGCGCTTACCGGACACGCTGGGGGGCCTTGCGGCGTGGAGTCCTGCCGAGACAGCCTCCGCACAGCGTGTGTGTGCCTTCCCGGGATATGCGACCTGCCTGTGTGAGGGTGGCCCTGCTGTGGCGTGTCCTTCTTCATCAGCGTGCAGGGTGCCCATGGGTACCCGCGCTCCCCTGGGGCTGCCTACTACCATCTGCTGGAGCTGTCCCACCTGCCCTGGCCCCCTGCGGCTGATTATGGCATGCCCCCCCTGGACCGGAGCTGGCGGCCCCGTCGAAGGTGTGCGGGCGCTCTGATGTGCAACTCGGGATGAGCTGTGTGGATCCCTTCGAGACCGTCTACCTGATCTGCTTCCACATGGCCGTCCAAGGCTTCTGCCGGGGACTGTGGCAATGGCCCCGCTATGTGCACCTGCTGTCGTTGCCACCCCCTCCACCTGATGGGGGCTCCTGCAGCTAGGTGTAGGGCGCTCCAGGCCCATCTGACATTCAACTGTCTCTGCAGCACCTTCATTCCGCCTGTGGCCTCGGTGCTCGCGCCAACGCCTGCTGCCTCTTTGGGACAGCTGGACCCCTGGGACCCGCTGCCTCCCACCTGCCTGTTGCCCCCTCGCCAGGGACCCGCTACCGCCGCCCCGGAACCCTCCGTTTGGCCTCCGTGGTGGGCCATTGTGCTGCTTTCCACCCTCATGGACTGGGCCCTGTGGCCCCCTGCTGCTACCCCTTCTATCGCGCCCTGGCCCCGTGCCCTCCCGCGCTGTATGCCTCTGCGCTTGGCCGGTGCCGCTTGTGTCCTCAATAAACACCTGTTGCGCTTCCCTGTGCCTTGTGTTGCCTCCTGTCTCCTTGGGCTGCTGCCTTCCCCTTGCCCGTTGGGCTCCAGCCCCCTCCTGCTGGGCTGACCGTGCTGGCCCCTCGCCACTCCCCCACCTCCTGTGCATCCGACTGGCCGTGGGGTTCCCCGTCCCCCCCCTGGTGTGTGCCTCCCTTTGTCCCCCTTTGTTGTGTGGGTGTGCTGCTTCGCTTGTGTGTGTGCGCTTCTCGTTTTGAAGTGCGTGTGCCTTCCGTGCGGCCACTGCTTGAGCTGCAGCTCCCTCCACCCCCTCCCTTCGTGTTTCCCTTCCCTGGGCGGGACCCTCCACCGTCTGTGGCTTCGTTTGCCCTCCGGCGGCCCTGTTTGTGCCTGCGTAACCCTGGTGCCTTGTGGGGCTCCCACCGCGGTTCTCGCCACCACGTCACGTCTGTTGTGTTCCCCCGGCCCGTGTTCTCTCCGGTTGGCCCCGGGTGGTGGTGCTGCCCCTGTCACGTCTGTTGGGGCCGTGCGTCTCACCATGGCCCGCGGTGACTCCATTGACACCGGGGTAGGGTTCACTGTGGTGAATTTCACCGCGTCACGCCTGAAATCACCCACTGATAGATGCATTTATCCAAGACACAGGCGATAATGGTGCCGCTTTACTCAGCACTGATGAGACCTTGCCTGGAATGTTATGTTTGGGGCACCATGCTTCACGAAGAACTGAAGAGGATTCAGAGCAACCAACGTAATAAAGGGGCAAGAATGGAACCATAATAGCAAAGGCTGAAGAAATTGTGATTGTTTAGCCTAGAGAAAAGAAGAGTAAGAGTGGGGTGTATGATAGCAGGTTTCAAATTTGTTAAAAGAGTGCCACAAGATGGGTACAGAACATTTGTACCCCTCCACCATAGAAAACAAAACAAGAAGGAACGGGCTTAGATTTGGGTTAAATATTTTGGGAAACTTCCTAAATGTAAGAACAGTTGGACAACAGGAATAGGTTGCTTAGGGAGGTTGTGGAATCTTTGTTTCCAAGAACTGGCTGTACAAATGTGTCTATGATACTATAGGTATTAAAGCATCCTGCCTTGAATTTGGGCATGGGGCTAGGTCAGAGTTGTGCAACTGGTGGCCTGTAGGCCAGATCCAGCATAGGCTCTTGGGAGTGGTGGCCGATGGGCAGGCCTGGACTAGGTGTTCCAACCATATCATTCCAAGTCTGTGACTGCTGACTTGTATGTTTGTGGTCGTCTGCAAAGTGCTTTGAAGATGAGAAGGTTACAAAATGTAGTAGTACTAATCATAAGTACGTGTTATACTAAAATTGTTGTCTTTTTATAGTTATTGCTTGAAAAAAAGTAAACCGGTAGGGCCGATTCTAGTTTGAGATTCTGTCGTCGTTCCAGGTTATCACCGGATGGAAATCCATTAGGAAGATGCGCAGGTCTTCGTGGTGCAGCAGCCAAAACTATTCTCAAGTTCGGCTGTGAAGAGAAGTTAAGGTGGATTTGTAAGAAAAGGGAATGTAAGTCACAGTGATGGAATTTGGAGGGGGCGGGGGGAGGAATCAAACAATTTCCTCCTTTCTCTTCGCTAGAATTCTATTTTTAACATGGTGAGAAGAGGATGCCATGCATGCAAATTATTCTGACACAGCATCTTTCCTCCAAACTTGGCCCTTGTGTACCTTGAGATGTTTAAAAAGACTAAGACCATATAGGTTGGTATATGGCATACCTTCCAGAAAAATGACTGTAGAGACTGTAAGGGGGCAAATTTAGCATCTAGTCATGAAGTTAATCTAGAGGAAGAGAAATTAGGAAGCGGGGACAAGGAAGGATAGAGATGTTTTTTGCCAAAATGAGAAGAAAATTAATGACAGTGGAGAGATAACAGCAAGGTTGTTCCGAATGGTAAGAGTTGCAGAGGAGAAGGGTTTTTTACTAGTGCCAGCCAACAAGAGAGAGGGAAAAGAGAGGAGGGAGAGAGACTAACTGAACTGAGAGCAGGGCAGGAAAATTAGATTACTCTACCTGCCATGTTTTTTCTCAAGAAAAACTCTTCACCAGGTAGTGTAAATGGGAACTGAAATCTCAGCTGCTTCACCCAGATACACCAGGTGAAGATCTGGTTCTGCTAATCTGCGTGGTCCGAGCAGCTCAGCAAAGGCTATTTATTTACTGGCTTTCTATCAGCTTATAATTTATTTTTTTAGTTGTATGATTTAGATTTGTAAAGTTTTCGAATATGCAATGACCAACGGTCACGTAAATAAATAAATAAATATTGATTGATTGATTGATCAGCTTATAATTACTCTTGGAGTCTTTTCTTCCTTAATTTTCCTACCTAGATGTAATTTTGTCATGATTTACAGTAGCCCTGTTGAGCCTCCTTTGCAAGTGAAATAAAGATCCTTTCCTTCCCTCTCCTTTGATTAGGTTCTGCTCCAAGTTGCATGCCTTTCTTGATGTGTTGCTGTAGGGCCATTACTGTATATTGCCCAGGATCAGTACCTGGAACTGGAACTCCCATTGGTTTCTGTGGGAGTTGCACACACACATATGAAGGGAACTATAAGTTCTTTCTGTAAAAGGTTTGTTTTGCTGGCAGACTGCTGACTGTAGCTATCTGTACACCGAGCATGCATTCTCTGGGTAATGTGCTGTGACAGGGAAGACCTGCTTGTCACAGCCAATCCATGATGATGTTGAAGTGTCAGAGAGGGCTCTAAAGAGATGTTGTTGCCTTCTTGCTCAGTGAAAGGAAAAGGGAAAAACTGAAAGAGCATGAAGCAAAGCTCCAGATATTACATTTTCTTTTCTCATTAAAAAAAGATCATCTTCTGAAATAAAAAATCTCTACATATTTATGTGGAAAATAAAATTTTACATTGTCTTTAGACAAAGATCATTTACCAAAGTGAAACTTGCAAAAATTTCACCTTTTGGTTTGGTTGCATGTACGGCTGTAAAATTTTATAAAGCATCTAAATTATTTAGGAGCCACAATCTTTAGAATTTATCAGGGCACTTGATAGCCCAAACGGCGTTGATTTTCTTTTATTCTTAATGCTGATTTGTGTGCAAGTCACTCTTGACAATGGATTTGGGCTCTTCACTCACTTAGGTGCTTTTAAAAATATTTCCCATAATTCAGTGCACACAGAGTATGCCCTTTATAAACAAAACATCTCGTGAATCGTGTGGCAGTCCTAGTGCATCTAGACATCCATGTGCAAAAAATTGCTCTGGCAAAATCTTATACCCAAATGTAATGGATGTTTTATAAAAATAAAAAATTATTCCAGGTATCATCTAAAAATATAATTAATTTAAGGTCCCACAATTTTGTTGTTGTTGTTGTTTTGCAGCTCACAAGGTTTTTGATATCTTCTTTGATCGGTACCTATCAGGACCATTATCATCACAAAAACTGTATGACTCCCTTGAGAGTGCTCAAATAGACTGCTTAAATGACAAGGCCTGCACGGGGGTAGTGCAAATCTTACAGTTCTTTAGGAGAGTAGCAGGAATCCATGAAATCTACTTTGCTGGCACAGCTGTCCAATCAAATGTCATTACATTTATCAAACGAGGTATGTGTTAAACGTGAAAGAAAAGCCCTAGGTGTAGAAGAGGAACAGCTGAGGGATAAGCTGTATTTCATATTGTGAAGCTTCTTTCAATTTTGTTAAAATCTGTTTTTATGAAATTGTTCATTTTTTGACAGTTTTGAGAAATCTAGAGTCAGCACATTTGCTTTTAGAAAATTTCCAGAATGCACAAAGGGATAAAGACTCCTTAGGTTGTATAAATTGTAGTTCATGTTTGAATATGTCTCCTCCATTTAGGGCTGCAATCCTGAATGCAGTAGTATCAACAGAGCAATGCTTCATCCTTCCTTGATAGCCTCCGCTGCAGCAAGCACCTTTAGGATCACTGCACAGATCTACAAAAGAATCTGTGGGTGTCTCCACAGGAGTGGCGAGGGCCTGATCCCTGTGCTGTGCAAGCGCAGGGAACTGGGCACACTAACAGCCTTCCCCCCTCCCCCCGGCGAGGAAGCCTTGTGGCCAGGCCACTTTTGGAGCTCCCACCATGGCCACAGTGAGCAGTGGTGCCGGCCACATGAGTAAGCACCTGGCCCTGCCCCACCTCCCTCCCCCGGCCCAACGGAGATCGCACCCCCCGGCTGTGACATGGCCCCGGGCGACAGCGCTGGCCACTCAAGGCCACGCAGCCGTGCTCCCCATGTGGCGTGGGGAAGCGCGGACAGGCACACAAGTTGCCCTGCCTTGGGCAGCCTTACCTTGGTTGGGGTAATGCTGCTCTGCAACACGTTCTAGGAATTTTCCTGAGGTTGCGTTGCGTAGCAGCCAGGTGCTCACCCTGCCCCCGGGCGGAGGGAACATCTGGCAGGCACACAAGCCACTGCATCACGTGGCCCAGATGCCCATAGTGGTGTAAGGCTGCCCAAGACATGGTAGCCTGCCCAGAGTGCCTTGTGGGGGTGCAGCCTGTCTCTGTGGAAGAGAGTTATAAAAGCTTAGGACATGATCCTCTGTTTAGCACCAGCATGTGTCCTATTAAAGGGAATGGGTGTCTCGGTGGTGCCAAGTGCCATAAATAGCTGGTGGAATGCATTTCTTTTTATCTCGACTATCCCATTATAGAGTCCTAATTAAGGCTAAAATCCCACTGAATTATGAAGTGATGTGCATTTTAGACAGTTGTTTATATACCTTATTCTTACAATATATATGTAGATAAAAGAAATGTGTGATTTTTGTCCTTTTCCCCCAGTTATGATCCATGGATAGTTCATGCAAATAAAATGGTATTTTGGATACTTGACAATCTGTTGTGACAGTCCCAGCCACTGGCATAGAACAGTATGCTTACATCAGCAGAGCTGAATCGATTCATTACAGCAACTGAAACTTTTCCTCAAAGTTCTTGGCTCTGATTCTTGGCTCCATGGAAGAATGCTCATTTCAGGTCAAGTGGGAGGATGGAGCACAAAGGTGCCTTTAAGGACACATTCTCAAGAGATGAGAAAACTGGCATAACTTGTTTCCCCTGCCTTTCCTTAAACGGTGTGAATAGATTAGCGTGCAGGATTCCTTGGCAAATAACCCACCACTGATAGGGCTCAAGCCAAGTTTAACAATGGTGCTAATTTCTTCCTGTACACTTCTCACCATGTAGGAAGGGACACGTCCCACAGTAGTTTGCCTCACATGTAATGATTGCCCCACAGTGTACCAGGCAAAAACTACCTCTGTAGCATTATGGGGTTGCTAGTGGCGGCTCTGGCAAAGTTTACAACAGGGGAAGCGATGGCCCATTTCACACAGACACTCTAACACTGGTAAAATTGGTGTTATGTTTTATTATACCTAACACCCATTTTATCATTGTTAGTGTGTGTGAAAAATAGGACACAATAGCTGTCTCCTGCAGGAAATTAAAAAAGGTGGGAGAAGAGACTCATGTGAATGTACCCTTAGCTTTATCATTTCTAATTTGACCCAGTCCAATTGGTCCAAAATCTACTCTAAGATATATGTACTGTGTGCAGCTGAGTTAGAGGAATGATCTTGCTAGATCCTTTCTTTCGGTTCCAGCTTGTAACTGGGGTTCAACACAAGCCTCTATAGTACTTGTGTAGCTCCCTTAAGTTCAGTCTTGTCACGCCAGCAGAGGAGTGCAGAAGTCCTGGGTCAGTCTCATCATTCAGAATTTAGACAGCTACTTAGCTATAATGGAATCCACTTAAGTAGAACTTGCATAACTTGAATTTCTGGATAAGTCAAATTAACTTGTTTTCCCCAGCCCCAGGGCTATGGGGATGTATTGCTTCTTGATTTGGATCACTAGAATTCTGAACCCTGATAATCTGAATTTTTAAGCTGTCTAGAGTATACTCACCCAACTAAAAATATCAATCTTTTGAGTGTATTAATGATTTCTCAGAAGCATGTGGTTAAAATACTGTAAGATATACCTTGTCAAGGCAAGTCTTCATGTCAGCCAGGCTGGAGATGGGCATTAGAGAACATCCATTCTCTCTGGACATACAGGCTCGCGCTCACAGCCAAGCAGAGCCGTGTGTGTGGAATCCTGTCCTGATTTTGGGAGTCTGAAGCAGGCCATACGTGACGTGAGCGCTCGATTCCCTTTCTCCGGCCCACTCAAAAGCAACCAGAGTAAAACTGACAGGATTTCGTGCACACACCACTGCCTCTTCTCCTGGGGAATCCTCCTGGCCATCCAGTCAGGACAGTAGGGTAGATCCCGCCAACTACCACTAGGAGGCAGACGATCAAATTTTCTGGAGTCTACTCCCAGTGATCTATCCTCATCTCCCCAGTTATTTGTCTGCCACGACACAGCTAGGAAGCAGGCTGACTGTCTCTTAAATGAGACAGCTCTTAGGAAGGAAAAAAGGATAAGGAAGGAGCTCCGGGTGCCAGGGGAGGAGGAATTCCTCCCCTGTTCACCTCCTCAGAAGGGATTTTGGAGCAGCTACCAGACGCCCCCTTCCCTGTTGGTGTGGGGGCCCCCGAGGAGCAGGAGTAGCAGCCTAGAGGGAGGCATTCTTCAGGGCTGGTCCCTTACCCCACTGGGGCGGGGAGGCCCGGGCTCAGGCTAGAGCCGCAGCAGAGTGCGGCCTGGTGGACCGGAGCCCAGATCGCACCAGAATAACGGCCAGAACGCAACAGTGGGTAAGAACCCGGTCCCACTGCGCGGCCCCATACAGCTTCCCTCCTGGCCAAAGTCGGCACAGAGTTCCCTTCCTGCCCCACACCGTTGCCGTGGCAGTAGCCCGGCCTAAATTGATTTGACGTGGAGCTGAGGAACCCCCCCACCTCCCACAAGGCCAGCCATTGCTTGCGGCCTACAGCCCGGCACACCGCACAAAAAGCCCATGCGGGATTCAGAAGTCCCCGCCCAGATTCGTCACTGCCCGCGACCCTCAACCCGACGCACGGCCCCTTGGCAGGCTAGGCCCATCTCCGCCCCTCCCCCATACAGGCCGCGCTTTGCGCCAGCGGGAAACACAAGGGGGAAAATGACCACCAGGTGCATGGCCACGGCGGAGCAAGCAGAGGCGACGGAGCAGGCTGCAGCAGTGAGCTCCCCCTGAGGGAAATCCTCTCCGAGCTGAAGAGGAAAAGATCTCCCTCACGTGGTAGGAAGGAGCTCCCTTACAAAGGCTGCTCCAAAGGGGCAGGAAAGGGTAAACACCCAATGGCCAAGAAGCCCCACAAACCCTCTTGGCCCCTTGACTCAGCAGTCTCCTCGGGGTAAGAATCTCCAGAGGAGGTTTTGTCAGTCCAATCCTCTGAGGAGGAAAGATCAACAAGGGACAGGAGGAGGAAAAAGAAGGGCAGGCCACTTCTTGAGGAGGCCAGCGAAGAAGAGGGGGAGGTCTCTGACCAGAAATCAGACAGCGGGGGCCAGTCAGGAGAGGAGGAGACGGGGTTAGACGTCTCTTCAGATCCAGACAGGCATTTCCCCAATAAATATAGGGACCAGATCTATGACCTGGTCACCAAGGCTCTCCATCTGAAACAAAAGAAGGACAAGGAAACCTCGTCAGACTCCTTGGAAGAAGAAGATGAGGAAGGGAGGGAGTACCTTCCCCGAGCTAGGGATAGAGACAAGGGGATGATCTTGGACAAGGCTTACGAGTGGATCATCAAGAGAGAATGGCAGCAACCCAATAAAGCCTCCAGAATGTCTAAAGCCCAACTATCGCTTTATTCTCTCTCTCAGAGCAAGAATTCCCTCTCTCCATATCTAAGGTGGGTGCAGCGGCAGCCTCTCTGGCCAGAAACACAATTTCCCCCACCGATGGCGAATGTTAACCCCGAGACCCAACAGACAAGGGGATTGAGTGCAACCTGAGAAGGAACTTCGAGGAAGTATCCTCCATTATAAAGATGGCCACTCTAACCTCTTATTTTTCAAGGGCCTTGATGACTTGGATCAAGTGAGCCGGGGATCCACGAGTTTCCACTAGAATGACCAGGGTTCTTTCAACCAGAATCCAACTGGCCTATGCCTTCATAGCCAATTCATCCACAGACATGCTCCGTTGGGTGTCGCGGGCGGCCACGTCCAATGTAGCAGTGCGACAACGGTTATGGCTGAGGTCGTGGAAAGGAGACAACACATCCAAGAACACTCTGGTTGGCGGCCCATTCCAGGGCTGCAAGCTCTTCGAAATCTGCCTGGATAAGGTGCTAGCGGATGCCACCGATAAAACCAAGAAGCAGATCCTTCAGAGCGTAGGGGTCGAAAAGCAGTCCTTTCATCCCTACAATGCATTTTATTCAGCGCCTGGGGGTTCCAGACGTCCCTTCTTTCCCCAACAGGGGAAGCCAACAGAGATACAGGCCCCGGGTGGCAGAAACAAAAAGGACACGACATCAGAAACAAGCAGCGTCAGAACACAGGCCGCCCCAAAATGGATGCATGACTGGGCTCCGACCAGTCAGTCTGGACAGGAGAGACTTGGGGGCAGGCTTCAGGTATTTGTGGACCAATGGATAGATTCCACCACAGATGCCTGGGTCATTCATACCATACAACGGGGATATGCAATAGAGTTCTCCCGCTCCCCCCGACAGTCCTTCTGTGCCTTGCCAGTATCCAGCGACCACGACAAACAAACCACGATGCAGGCGGAAATTACCAGACTCCTATCCATCGGGGCCATCAAAGCCGTTCCCCCCCCCCCTCTCCGAAAAAGGCCATGGGGCTTTATTCCATTCTGTTCTTAGTGCTGAAAAAGTCGGACGAATGGCCAGTGGTTTTGGATCTGAAGAGTCTGAACCAGGATGTCAAGGTACAAAAATTCAAAATGGAAACTTTGCAGTCCATCTGCATCGCAGTCACGAAGGGAGAGTGGCTAACATCACTCGACCTGAAGGAGGCTTACCTTCATGTCTCCGTCCTGCTATCTCACAGGCAATGGCTCAGGTTCAGCTATGCCAGGCGCCATTGGCAGTACACAGCCCTCCCATTCGGCCTGGCGACTTCACCGAGGACATTCACCAAAGTCCTGGTAGTGCTCATAGTGAATCTAAGAACAGAGGGGATCAAACTGCATCCCTACCTCTACGACATTCTAATCTGATCCCCAACCTACGAGCAGGCACAGAGGAACGTGCACAGGACTATCACGTACTTACAAGATCATGGATTCGTGGTCAACCTCAAGAAGAGGCACCCTCTGAAGCACTGGAGCACCTAGGAGTGATACTGGACACCAAGTGCTGCAGACTCTTCCTCTCGCAACAGAGACAACAGAAACTCACCATGTTGATTCAACAGATCACGCAGGTTTGCAGGGCCAGGCTCAAAACCCTGGCGAGTCTTCTGGGAGCCATGACCTCTTGCTTAGGAATTCTACAATGGGCCAGGTTCCATGCCAGACCTCTCCAACGTTTCCTACGTTCATGGCAGGATATACTGATTCAGGGAGAAAATCTGTGGATCCTGGTTCTGGCCGAGCTCAAGAGATCCTTCTGGTGGATGCATCCAGACTGGTTCACCCCCAGAATGCCTCTTGCAGATCCGGAGATGATTGATGACAATAACAACAGATGTGAGTCTCCAGGGCTGGGGAGTGCACGCAAAGAACATGATGGCACAAGGAAAATGGCTACCTTGGGAAAAGGGTCATCACATCAATTGGCTGGAGTTGAGGGCAATCTACCTGGTCCTGCAGAGCCTGGCTCCAATACTTCGAGGAAAAGATGTCCTCATGTACACAGACAATATGGTGGCAAAGGCCTATCTAAACCACCAAGGCGAATCAAGGTCCAAAGCGCTCCACCAGATGGCTTCCATTCTCATCAGGTGGGCGGAGAGGAACTTGTGGTCCATCCGGCACTGCATATCAAGGGACAAACGATCACCCAAGCCGACTGGCTCAGCAGGGTGGAACTGGACCAAGGGGAGTGGTCTCTGCACCCGATGGCATTCCGGACAATAACCAGTCTGTTCGGTCCCACCACAGTAGACCTGTTTGCATCCCCGGTCAATGCGAAGGTGAGGCTCTTCGTTTTGCGTCACCCGGACTGCAGGGCAATAGCCTTCGACGCACCGAACATCAGATGGCCCCCGGGTTTCTATATACCTTCCATCCATTTCCACTCATACAGAGAACCATAGTAAAGATAAAGAAGCAAAGAAGGAAGGAGCAGATGTCATTCTGGTGGCCCCCTTCTGGCCACAGAGACCATGGTTCGCGGACCTGCAAGATCTCAGCTCAGAACCTCCACTCAGGTTGCCGGACCTCCCGGATCTACTGGCTCAGGGCCCAATCCACCACGGCAACCCAGCATCACTCAGACTGACAGCCTGGAAGTTGAGAGGAGGGCCTTGAGGAGATTAGGCTATTCTCATCAAGTACTAGACACTATGCTCCAGTCCATGTGCCCTGCAACCAAGCGCGCTTACCAGAGCACCTGGGCTACTTTCGCTAGGTGGTGCGAGAGTAGGACAGTTAGGCCAGACAGGGCGTCCATTAGGAGCATTTTAGAGTTCCTTCAGGAGGGGTTAGAGAGAGGTTTAAAACACAACACACTGCAGAGGCAAGTAGCAGCGCTTAATAGCGTGCTATGCACAGTTAAGGGCGCAGGGTATCCAGCCACCTCCATGTAAGACATTTCCTCAGGGCAGCTAGAATTATCTCTTCCCCTGGTGGTCCACCGTTTTCCCTCTTGGAGCTTGAACCTCCTTCTCGGAGCCCTCACCAAGGTCCCCTTTTGAACCGCTGAGTGAGGTATCCCTCTACTACCTGTCCCTTAAGGTAGTGTTCCTAGTGGGTATTACCTTAGCGAGGAGGGTCTCCGAGTTAGGAGCCCTATTTACAGACCCCTCTCTCTGCTCCTTCAAGGAGTCTTCAGTGGTCCTTAGATTAGACCTGGCTTTTAGCCCCAAGGTGGATTCCCGCGTCCGTAGGGAGCAGGAAGTGAGTCTTCCATCTTTCTGTCCTAACCCAGTTCACCCGTTAGAATGGGCTTTGCACACCCTGGATGTTAGGAGAGCTCTGAAAATATATCTAGACAGAATGAAGACATTCAGGAAAACCCCGGCCCTTTTCATCTTGTATAACCCTCAGAGATGGGACATGAGAGCGTCAAAAGCATTAATCATCAAATGGATGGCTCTCTGCATCACGGAGGCCTACAAGGCAGAGGGGAAATCCCCCCCCCTAAGGGGGTATTCGTACATTCCCTTAGGGGAGCTGCGACTTCTCAAGCATTTAGAAACGCAGCTTCCTACAGGTAGATCTGTCGAGCTGCGGCCTGGTCATCAGTGCATTCCTTTACTAAACACTACAGGATTCTACTGCAGGACTTGGCGGATGCAGCCTTTGGGAGAAGAGTCCTCCAGGCAGTCCTCTGAGCAGAGGCGCTGCCTTGGGGATTTCACAGTTTTAATTTCTTTGTTGATGACTTTTAAGAATTTTTATTGTTGTTGTATGGTTGTAAGCCGTCCTGAGATGCCGTAGGCATGAGGGGGCGGCTAAAAAATGCTTTAAAATAAATTGATCTGGTTGTTTTCTCCCTTGTTTACCCTCCCGTAATGTAGCACCGGGGTACTAGTTTGATACATCCCTACTGTCCTGACTGGACGGCCAGGAGGATCCCCCAGGAGAAAGGAAAATTGGGCCCTTACTTCTGAATTTTCCTTCTGCGGGGGATCCTCCTGGCCGGCCAGTCCCCACCTGGAGTGAGTTTATGTTCGGGGCCTGGTTGGCATGACCCCTAGAACTTGACCCCTAGTACTTTTAATTTTCTCATGGGAAAAGGGAGGGAGAGTTAGAGCAGGTTTGCTCAAGAGTTCACTAGTTAGTAGTTACAGAACTTATTTAGCACATGACCTAGGGTTAGCTTAACTGACAAGCAGGTTGGTAAGGTTTGGTATTACTGGGGAGATGAGGATAGATCCCTGGGAGTAGACTCCAGAAAATTTGATTGTCTGCCTCCTAGTGGTAGCTGGCGGGATATACCCTACTGTCCTGACTGGCCGGCCAGGAGGATCCCCCATAGAAGGAAAATTCAGAGGTAAGTGCCCAATTTTCCTTTCCCTACTGCCTGCTTTGACTCTGCTTCTGAGGGGTTGGAAGGGAACTGGAGAAACCTGGTGCTAATATAATCTGAACATCAGTTTTCTCCATTTTCAGGTCTGTTTCCTTAAGGTCAGCTTAAGTAAAATTCTGATGTCAAATTTTTTTTTTTTTTTTAACGTGGCCAGAGAAATTTGACTGAAGCAGACTCGGCTATAAGTCTCTTTATTATATATCTAATGCAAGGCTATTTATGATTCTTTATACAGAATGTTCCCTGGGATACTATGGAGAAAACTGTGCAAGAACCTGTGGGCCGTGCCTTGGAAAGTTTAGATGTAACTCAATAACTGGCCAATGCCCAGAACAATTTTTCTGCCTGGACAAATTGAAAGGGGAGATTTGTGAGTCAGGTATGCTGTTCACTTTCGATTTTTAATTCCTCCTTTTCCAGAGTAGGGAAATGTTTGGGACTTGACTCACAATGTGCTGGGTATTCTGGCTCAATCCAGCCGAGCCCCTGAGCGTGTGCTTAACTTTCAGCACGTGAGTAAAGCTAAGATTTTGCCATAGTGGCTTATTGAATTCCCCAGCAGAGTTGTGAGACAAACCAAAAATTCATAGCAGGGTTTCGGAGTGCAGAGCAGCAGCGAGATGAAGCTTGGGGTCGCTTGGCTGCTTTGCTGACTTCCTGCTGTTCCCATCCTTCCTGCCCTCCCCAACGCAGAGCCGGGTGGCACCAAAACACAGGGCTGAAGTCGTCTGCTTCTGCAAACCGAGCTCTTCTATCTAAAATATTACTTGATGGATCTGTACGTGTTTTGTTTTGTGAGAAGTTCTTGAGTATTACTATAGATTAAGGGTGAGAGATCTCCAGACCATAGGCTAAATCTGACCCAAGGCTGATTTTTTTATTTTTTTTTATTTTGGCCCCTTTCCACTTTCTGAATCTGGCCCATGGATCCATTCTCTATGCTTAAGCACTGACCAGGGGAAAGGAGCTGAGATGAGGGAATGCACTTGAGCAGACAGGGTGGAGCCATGGCATAGATCCATTATGGACTCTACCATAATGAGTACACCCCTTCAAGCCCCCACAGCCCTCGCTCCTGTGCAACCCGCATAATCTGTACTGCTTTTCAGAGTGGCCCGTGGGTTGGGGGAAAAGACTCTCCACCCCTGATGGCAAGTAATCCATTAACTTTCGATGGTGTACATGTCTGCTGTGTCTGCTGGGCGTGATAGGCCTGTATAGCCTTATGCATTCCTTTTTGCCCCTCCTCTTCTTTGTTTGCAGGCCTCACCAGTTTAAAGTGTCCCCAAAACCCTCCATGGTGGTATTGGAATGGAAATTGTTACTATGT
This sequence comes from Sphenodon punctatus, assembly GCA_003113815.1. NCBI lineage: Eukaryota > Metazoa > Chordata > Lepidosauria > Sphenodontia > Sphenodontidae > Sphenodon > Sphenodon punctatus. Next base: position 6,744,664 of record QEPC01004381.1, on the reverse strand, counting down.
AGAAAGGAAAAGGAGGATGGAGTGGGAGCAGGCATCGGCTCAGTGTGCCTTTTATAAGCATGCAAATCTTGTCTATCTAGACAGTGCGAAAGAAAAGGTATTTCAAGGTGTGAAGTGGGAAACTCTCAGTATGAGGGAGGCCACATTTGCAAGAGTTTTTTAAAGTATGTAAGTTTGAAGGCAAATTTTTTCTTGCTGCTATTTTGTGTGTGTGTGTGTGTGTGAGAGAGAGAGAGAGAGAAGATATTTTATTTTGAGATGACTGTAAGGGCACGTTCTGATAATTAGCAGTCCATTGACGTAGTTACTACAGTGTAATAATTACCTGATCTAAAGTAGCTTCCTGATTCCAGACACTCCCTAATTAGGCTGCTGATCTCTGGCAGGGAAGGGGGGGGGAGTTCTCTATCAGCCCACAGGTTGCATGTGTCTCTGGGTGAAAACAGTGCAGTTGGCACCCTACCAGATTCTATGTTCTGATGATAGCTACTTTGAAGTAAAAAGCAATGGGGATTTTGTACTCCCAGGGTTTTTTTTCTGTATTTTTTTAAAAAATAAATATTTTAGGAGTACATACTTCTGTTCCTGCTTGCAGTTTCTTCAGTCTAGTGCTCTGTTCCTGTGAATGATACAGAAGTGCAACTGAACTAAGGCTTGGTTATATTGAAGTAGCCATTCATTAGTACATGGCCTAAGACAGCAGGCCCAACTTGGCTGTTGGTATGTTTGTGGGCCAAATGGGGCTTGTTTGCTCGCTTCTCAAGAGAGTTGAAAAACAACTGGAGAAGAAGCTTGTGGGAGTTCTTGTTTTGTTTTTAGAAAAGGGAAATTGTTACTGTTTCAGATGTGGGTAGCTTCCATGTTGGAAGGCAGTGACAGCTGGATTGGTATGATAAAGCCGGAGTCGGGTTTCTGGCGGTGGACTAGCGGACATGCTGTAGACCTTTCAGTTGACTTGTAAGGAGCCATCTTATGGCCATCTATGTTGCCACCTACTTATTTATTTGAAGGACTTTCCAATTAGTTAGGTTGGACATGTCTTCATTGCATTTTTCCCATTGCCACCAATGGGGAAAATGCAGTGAACATGGGCCCCTGGTTTACTTTTAAAATTAAAGGCTGTGATTCACAAGCCACTTACTTCAATGGGCTTCTCCACAGTAAGTGGTTTGTGGATCATAGCCTAAGTAATTTTAGGCAAAGCATTTCCATTTTACTAAACGATAATAGCTTAAACTCTGCAAGGGGGGTGGGGCAGTCTTGTCCTGTTTATTTGGAACACTTTTAGTTGGTGCCATCCACTGATTCAGAAGGTGTACTTGCAGGTATGTGAGCAACAACCATAGATCTATGCCCTTTCTGGATGGTGAAAGCTAGTCAGGAAAACTGGGTCCATTGGTGGCTGGGGTTGTCATTGCCTCTCTTCGAAAGGGTAGGTTGATGGACAAACTCAAATCTGCAATCATTCATCCCTTGTTCAAGGAATCCTCTCTCTTGATGTTGACTCCATGGCCAGTAATCACCCTGTTTCTAATCTTCCCATTTTAGGGAAGGTTGTTCAGCAGGTGGTTGCCTTGTAACTTCAGGTACATGTGGATGCTATCAGATTCCTAGACCCATGTCTTTCAGGTTTCCGTCCTGGGTATAGTTCTTTCTGTGCCTGCTGTGGTGGCCCTGGTTGACCGTTTATGTATATACTGTGTTCTGGTTATTTTTGTAACCTGCCAGGAGCCCTTGGGATAGGGCAAGATCTAAGTCCAAATAAATAAATGTGCGCACTATAGGTTTGCATCAGCCTGTTTGTGTCTGGTAGTGCCTACAGGGGATTCTGGGCATTTGTCTGTAATTTAGATAACCACAAACTGAACAATTTAGGGGGGCTATTTACCCCAGTGTAAAGTAGCCCAAACCCCCCAGTGACCACACAAACATCCTCTCCCCTCAGTAAAGTAACCAACACCTACCATAAACATCTATCCCATCCTAGTGGGAGAACATATCCCATGATACATGATTAAGGAAGTTGCATCTGACAGAACCATAGAAAGGACATTGACCGGACAGTAGCTATAGAGAATTCTGGGATGCTTATGAGATTAGCTGGAGGACTGTATACCACAAACACACTGTCCACAAGATAACCTGGAGTAAAACAAAAATGTGGCAAATAACCACTATGATAGTACCTCGGGAGACTTACAAGGTGGCACCTGCAAGTTTTACCACACATTTACTACACTTTGGGGAGGGAATTAACCCAGGATTTAAGACCAATCACAGTGATTTGCTTTTCATGAGCTACACCAGGGACTGCTGAGCAGTCCAGAATTAAAGGTGGCTTATATCAACTTGGCTCCCCCTTTCTTCTGTGTTGTGAGTTCGGTCCTCACTCACTATACTTTAGTTCCTGTAAAAGATTTTGCAGATTTTGCAGTCCCCCCCCCACCTTAACTTATTTTAGTAGAAAACTCTCATCTTCACTCATTTTGTGTTCTGTTTCTGCATTTTCCCTTTTACCACAAAATAATAAATTTTAAATATAGAAATGCAAGTATTGGATACTGTTTAATGTTGCAGGTAAGTGTTGTGTGAAAACACATTTCCTGTTTTTTATATTTCATTCCAGAAGGTTTCATCTTAAAACAGCCCAATGCACAGATGCAAAAGATTTGAATTAGATTCATGAAGGGAGAGAGCACCTGAGATCAACATTGGTATATAAAAATGTTCATATAACATTCTTCATTTGAATGCAGATTGACATGATTTCAGTAGCAAATGGTCCCCCCACCCCCTTTTTGGATGAATTGAATGCTTGACCTCCTTCAGATCATTTTGGTGCTCTTCTTTTAATGTATGTAGCAGACGGGCATTGATGTTTTCCTCAGAATAAGAACATTATAAGTAATTTTGGAGGCGGTGGGGAAGCCATATCACAAAGAGGAGAATAGGTATTTGAATGAAGATAGCATCTTAATTTGTATTAAAAGAACAATTCATTTTATTCTGGCGATGCTGTGCCATTCAGATTGTACAGCAATGTTTGTAAAAAGATTGACTGATTGCTTTTACAGTATTTGCCTACACTACCTTATTTTAAACAGGCTTTCAGACATTAAAAGGGGTCAGAGTGGATGAGCTCGGATCAAGAGAGGAGGACAACTTATGGCAACTAGTTGTTCCACACGTCTACCCTGGGTCTGTAAGAAAGAAGCAGGTACTGATTAGTAGGTCTACCAGTTGAGTTTTGACACATTTCCATACAGCAGGGGTGGGAAATGGCAGGCGCAGGGGCCAAATGCCATGGATCTCTCCCTTATCCTTGTGTGCAAGCTGACATCTCTGCTCCCACAACAAGCTTTTATGTGGCCCTTTCCCAGTTCTTGGATCTGGCCTCTGGATCTAGTTCCTGCCCCCAAGTGCTGAAAAACTGAGCTTAGGGCAAGGGAGCAGAGATGAGGGCATGCACACATGGATGAGGGATAGATCCATGGCATAGACCCATGATCTGGACTCTTTCTGTTCTTGAGCACACCTCAGGCCGTTGACCCCTGCCGCCCCAACTTCTGTGTGGCCCTCTGAGTTTGTACTGATTTTCATAGCGGCCCCTGGGAGGAAAAAGGTTCCCCACCTCTGCTGTACAGGGTCAGTCCAATCATACCTAGCCACATATCCTGTCTCTGGCACTGGCCAGCTCTGGATACTTTATAACTGTACAAAAATAGGACAAATATGGAGTGACCCTTCCCCTGTCACCCACTCCCACCTTCTGGCTGCTAACGGCTGCATCCCCTGACTGACTTGCGTCGCCTATCCACCCTGAACTTATCTAATCCTTTTTTTAAATCTAGTTGTGCTACTGGTCTTCATATCATCTCATGGCAAGTCTGATTAACTCTGTGCCATGTGAAAGAAGTGCTTTTTTTTAAAAAAAAAAACATTAAAAAAAAACCCCCAAAAAACCCAGCTGCCTTATTGTCAGTGGGGCTGATTCCAAGCCCTGCATGTGCGATGTATGCATGCCCCTGTTACAGGGACATTGGGTACTTTCCCACATCATTGGTTTATTTGTGTTATTATTTTATCCAAGTATTTCAGTAACTTGGGCATGCCTTCATCCTCATGCTTTTTATCCAGTGCACATGTTTGAAAAGTGCATTACAGGGTACCCTAAATAGTTTTGAATAAGGATGGGTTTTTTAATATGTGCATAGATTGACTGTGTGAATGTTGCATTGAAGCTGCATTCACATAATGCACACATTTTCAACATGGGAATGCAGCACATACAGAAGTGCACAGGAATTCTCTGTTAATCCTCCAGGACAACAGAAACCCACAGAGAAATCTGTTGCTGTTCTAGGTATGGCAAATGAGGCAGGTAAAGAACCTTCAGAGTCATGGGAGAAACAACTTCTGGAGGAAGGTCGTTTCTGGTTTCCTTCCTGTAACGCTGAGAATGTGGATAAAAGCAAGAGAAATATGCCAATCAAACTAAATGTGGGAAATGCTTATAATGCACAGTTTTATGATGTGCATTAAGTTCAAATGTGGGAAAAGTAGAATGTGAATGGGGAATAGCAAATTGTAATGTGCATCTTAAACAGCCAGATTAAAACAATGCAGACTTTTTTATAATGTGGGAAAGTGCCCATTGTGGCGTGTGCAAGCCGCACAAATCCATGTGGGATCCGCGCGTGCAGTGGGCGCAGATGGTTTGGGATCATGGCCATTGAATATCTCCTGGCTTTCGTATTGAGAGGGGTTAAATAACACTTCCCTGTTCACTTTCACTGCCCCGTTCATAATTTTATAAATCTATCATATCTTCTCTCAACTGTCTGTTCTATAAACTGAAAAACCATGCAACCCACCAGATCCTCGGATGTGATAAACTGGCTGAGCCCCAGGGAAGTCTTGCCTTTTTGCTCCTTATTTCTACCATGTTACTTAAATTAGCAGTTGCCTTACAAGAAGAATTGAGAAAATCATAAAAACAAGATACTTTTAAAGTGACTTTTTTAATACCCTGAAATGTGATCATGAGATATAATTTGTTTAAGGCCAAGGAGTAAAATTATGTTACATGTCGTGGTATCTTGTGATATCTCATGTGATGACATGGATTTGACTTTAAACAGGGCAAATTTTTGAGTAAAATGGAAGTTATTGTGTAAAATTATTGTAAGTAGAGAAATTGCCAGTTGGGCTGTATGCTCTTTCTGAAGCTTGCAAGCCAGAGAACCTCGGCAAAAGATATATTTCACTCTAGTGGAATCTACTGCCCTCTTAGTTAAGTTTGCTGGCTTAGACCATACAACAATTTTTGAGGAGTAAGGGTCTACAGTGACTTTTATTATTCTTGTCAGCATGCGTTTATCAGAAACTAGAACAGTAATCATGGAAGATACAAATCCTCACTGCAGTCTGCACACTCCTTATGAAATATTGAAAACAGTGAGGCTCTGATTTCAAGAAAGTACTTTAGCCCATACTAAGTGCATGCTCATTTGGAATAATGCTTTAAGCACATGTTTGGGTGGTTGCCTGAACAGCAGGGCTGAAACCAATTCTTCGTGTAAATCCTAAATTAGACAAATACAGTCCATTTGTTTTATTTCTTGAAGAAGAAACGGGGACTATTCATTGCCCTTTGTTTGCCAAAGCAAATATTCATTTGCCTGTTCTCTTGATTTGGTCACTTTGGTATGTCAGTTATTTCAGATCAGTCATTTTGGTATTTCAGCCCTTCATGTCATAGGGGGGTTGCATGAGCAGAGTGGGTTTGGCTTTTGAAAAAATATATAGGTGCTCTAGCCGGGATTGGAGTAAACCAGCAAATGTCTATTTCACCTTCAGGCATGACCAGGTTTCCAGGCAAATTCATCAGAATACAACTAAACCAAAACTTCACACCAATAAAAAGATTATGTAAGGAGCATGCTGCTCTTCTGAGCTGCTTTCTCCTTACTCACAGCAAATATTCTGCCCCTCTCATTCTTTGTACTAGAGCCAACATGATTCTTTGAAGAAGACTAGTTTCATCAAAACTCACTGCTCACGTGTCATCCAATGTGGCTTGGCCATGGATCCGATCCTTGTTCTGACAGTACACAGCATCAAAAGCCCCGCAGCTTGTGCATGCGCATTAAATGATAGACTTGAAACGGCCTGTAGAGATCCAGCCACTTCAGAAAAGCAAACTTAATCTGCTAAGAAAAAAAAAAGTTGAGCCATTTCAATGCTACCCTGTACTGCCCTTTCCCTCTTCATGCACCCAGAAAGCTACAACCATTTTTATCCCAAAGCCTTTTCTCTCATTGGCTCCTTGTCAGAGAGACACCTGATAACAAAGACCTTTAGTCCTCTGGATCTCAGCTACAGCTATTTGCATTCCGAGGGGAAAAGGGAAGAAAAGAAAAGGGAGGCAACCTCTGGAATGCCAGAGGTTGCAAAAAAATCATGACCTAACTAGTCTTACTTTACTGTGTATATCTCAATTGATATCATGTGCTCTTTGACCTTCTTACCAGTTATCTTCTTTCCTTTTACAGATCTTGATATTTTTCTTGAGTACCGTGGACAAGTACTGGTGTCTTCACAGTCATTGGCTTTGTATACAACCCTCAACGAGGCAAAATTCTTTTTTGTAATGAACCCTGACTGCACAGGGATAAGTAGCTGGCCATTACAATATTATCTTGTCTCGGGGACCTCAATGGTGTCAGCACTACCTACAAATATAGCTTACTTGAAAACAAGTAAGGATTTATATATGTGTCTGTGTGTGTCCGTGTCTGTGTATTATATATATAATTTTATTTATTTACTATTTTCTTCTTAATAGTGTTTTAGAGTATAACTCAAGATTTAGTAAAAGGAGACATTTGGAATTCTCGCATTGGTAAAGGACAGTCATAAGGTCAGGTTTTGTGAGCAATTTCCATCCCAGAAGTCACTTCCCCATCTGATCGCTATAGAGTAGCTGTGCCGAACCTCAGGCATGGGGGCCAAATGTAGCCCATGCTAAGTTTTTATCTGGCCCCTGGATCCAGTTCCCACCTCCAATGACTGGGAAAGCTGAGCTCAGGGCAAGAGAACAAAGATAAGGACACTCACACAAGGATGCAGTCTCTTTATTTTCCCAGTGCCTGTCGGCTGTGGGGGCTTGGATGAAGTTGAGCCATCTGCAGCTGAATCCTGACAAGATGGAGGTGGTGATGGTGGGTGGGGGCCTGGGAGTGGTTGAATCTCCTCTTGAGGGGGGGGGGTTGCCCTCTCATGGTCTCGCAGGTACGGAGTCTGGGTGTGCTCCTCGATTCACGGCTCAGCCTGGAATCTCAGGTTGTGGCCGTGGCGGGGAGTGCGTTTCGGCAGTTACATCTTGTCCAGCGGTTTCAGCCATATCTCTCAGACTCTGACCTCGCCACTGTCATCCATGCCTTCATCACCTTGAGGCTGGATTACTGCAACGCACTCTACGTAGGGCTGCCTGAGAAGCTGGTTCGGAGGCTGCAGCTGGTGCAGAATGCCGCGGCCTGTCTCCTTACTAGGGCAGGTCGCAGGTCACACATGACACCTGTGCTCCGGGCTCTGCACTGGCTGCCTATAAAGCACCGGGCTAGGTTCAAGGTGCTGGTTTTGACCTTTAAAGCCCTTCACGGCCTGGGCCCTGACTATCTGTGGGATCGCCTCACTCCCCATGTGCCCGTGCGACCCTTGAGATCGTCCATGGGGGCCTTTTTGGAGGTTCCCCGGGTGAGACGGGTGGCCACTAATGTGAGATCTTTTTCGGTGGCTGCCCCTGTGCTGTGGAATTCACTCCCGGAGGAGGCTCGGTTGGCCCCCACCCTCCTGTCGTTTCGATGTTTGTGTAAGACCTGGGTATTCCGCCAGGCCTTTGGTGAGGGAGGGGGGGGGGTTAGGGTGGGGAAGAGGGGGTTGGGAGGGAGGGTGAGTTTTTATGATTTGTTTTAAAATTTGTAGATTTATTTTATGTTGTTCGCCGCCCTGAGCTGCCTTTGGGCAGGAGGGGCGGGATATACGTTTTAAATCAATAAAAAAATAAATTAAAAGGATAAGGGACAGATCTGTGGTATAAATCCATGATCTGGGCCTTCCTTTTCTTGAGTACACCCGTTAAGCACCAGCACCACAACTTGTATGTGTGTCCCTCAGAGCTTGTACTAATTGTTAAAGCGGCCCTAGTTAAAAAGGAAAATAAAAGGAGCAGTTGTAAGGATTAAATGTTTGCAAGAAGCATGGAGACTAAACACACCATCTGGGAAGCCCAGATTAAATATATTTCACAGATTTTAAAAGGTAGCAAGACGGACTTTAAAAAGTCAATAAAGTCATGGGATAGGTGGCAGTGTCCTATTGTGGATTGGTAACTGGTTAAAGGATAGGAAACAAAGAGGAGAACTAAATGGTCAGCTTACACAATGGAGAGAAGTAAATAGTGGAGTGTCCCAGGGATCTGTACTGGGACCAGTGTTGTTTAATGTATTTATTAACAATCTGGAAAAGGGAGCAAAGAGTGAGGTGATCAGACTTTCAGATGACAAAGTTATTCAAGGTAGTTAAAACATGCGTGCACTGTGAAGAATTGCAGGAGGCTCTTGCAAGACAGGTGTATGGGCATCTAAATGGCAGATGAAATTTAATGTGGACAAGTACAAAGTGATGCAGATGGGGGGAAAATAATTGAAACTATACGTATATGGTGTTGGGTTCTAAATTAGGAGTTACCATTCAGGAAAAGGACTTTGGAGTTATTGTGGACAATACATTGAAATCCTCAGCTCAGTGTGCAGCGGTGGCCAAAAATGCAAACGGAGGCCTATTTTAAATGGGTTGCGACAGGGTGGGGTGGGTAATGGGCTTGCGTGCCGATGCAGTGTGTGTGTGTGAGTGTACATGGGTGCACACCGATCCCCACACAGCCCCATGCACGGAGCAATCACCGTTTCGGCCAGTGATTAATTCCTTGCGTGCGCGATGGGTGGAGGTGCATGGGTCATGGGATTGCGCGCACACACCCTGCAGTGGTCACACGGGTGGCACCCACTCATGCCCGTGAAGCGGACCTGCATGGACACGAGTGGGCTCGTTTCATGTAAAAAGGACCAGAATGTTAGAAACTATTCGTAAAGGGATAGAGAATAAAATTGAAAATATTATAATGCCATTATGTAAATATTTGTTGTGACCACACCTTGAATATTGTGTGCAGTCCTGGTCGCCCCATCTCAAAGATATAGTAGAAATAGAAAAGGTACAGAGGAGGGCAACAACAACGATAAGGGGTATGGAACAGCTTCCCTATGAAGAGAGGTTGAATAGGTTGGGGCTCTTCAGCTTGGAGAAGAGGCATCTGAAAGGGGATGTGATATAAGTTTATAAAATTGAGTAGTGTGGAATGAGTAAATAGGGAATAGTTATTTCTCCTCTTACCTCCTTCTCCTCCTCTGCTGGGTAGCTCTGCTGCTGGCCGATAGGAGGCAGATGACTGGATTTCATTTTTGCGCATGCGCGCCAGGAGCTACCCGGTCTCTCTTCAGTCTAATCATCTGCCTCAGGCCTGTAGGACACTCTCCGCAGCAGCTCCGTCTTCCTAGCGAAACAGAAAGCAAGACAACAGAGTTAGTAGAATTTAGGGGTGAGGGGACTCATCCTGAGGCAAAACCCCATTTTTTAGTTGGGATCCCTCGAGCCGGAAAAAAACAAAAAAAACCAACAGCGCTTCTCCGTGAGGCTCCTGGCGGCCCCCCTCCCACTCCCGTCACCACCAGAAAGCTCCGGAGCGGCGCGGCTGCGCCCGTGAGCAATATCGGGCTGAAATAAACAAAAAATTTTTAAAAGCCCAAGGCAGGGAACTTGGGGACAGCGTGGCTGGGCCTCAGAGTCTCCCTCAGCCATATTTCCACGTGGAAGGAACCCCCACAGGGCGGAGGCAGCGCTGCTGCTCTCTCTCCCTAGCAACCAGCCTCCACGTGAAGCAGCCTATTACAGGGCGGAGACAGCACGGCTGCGCTCTGTCCCTGAGAGGATTAACCCATTAGTACCTGGCTCTAGAAGCTCCAGTAAATAGAGCTTCTCCTTTCCTTATATTAAAAGTTGCTTGTTCTTCTAACAGGCAAGCCATGAGTATGGGACAGCCCCCCTCTGGGGTCACCCCTTCTCCAGCGCCAGCTCCCCCGCAAGACCAGGACACCCAGGTACGCCTAGCCTCCCTAGAAAAATCTATGGGAGAGATCCTGGCTACCCTGGGACAATTATCCAAGCCTAAAAGAAAAAGACATAGTGCCAAGCCTAATACGAAATCTAAGGCAGGAACATCTGGTGCCCCCAAAAAGAAAACCAAGTGTCCACCAGAGAGCACTCTGCAAATGACCACAATAGAGTCCTCAGCAGAGAGTGACCAAGAGGGGCAGCATACTGAATTAAATCAGGCACTATCTGAGCAGGGTCAGAGAGAGTCTGATCCTTCCTCGGAATCTGATCAAGTCCTCTCTGAGTTAGAAGAAGGGGAATGGGTTGAACAAGCCTCTGACCCCAAAGAGGGGGGGAGGCAATTTCCTGCTCAGTACAGGAACGAGTTGATAGCTCAGGTCGTTAAAACTCTGCAGTTGCAGGAAAAATCCTCTAAGCAGGATTCCTCCGACTCTCAGGAGGAGGAAACCTGCCAATACATCCCCTCAGTTCATGGCAGAGACCAGGGTCTCCCCTTAGACAAAGCGTTTGAGAAGCTTGTTCTGCAGGAGTGGAAACGCCCAGACAAGAACTTTGAAATGAACAGGGCTCGGGACACCTTGTACTCCTTCTCCAGGAGAAAGGACCCTATGTTCCGACCTCCTAAGGTGGACGCAGGGGCTGCGTCCCTAGCCAGACATACTGTGTTCCCCATTGAGGGGGATTGCCACCCTAGGGATGCAACAGATAGAGCAATTGACGCAGCTCTTAAAAAAGCCTCGGAGGTTACGTCAGCTGCCCTGAAAGTAGGAATAGCATCCTCCTATGTATCCAGAGCCATGCTAGCCTGGCTCCAGGAATTACAAGACCCAGAGATATCAGAGGGTAAAGCCCAGAGACTAACTTCCAGAGTCTGCATGGCAGCCGCCTTCCTCACAGACGCGTCCACGGATAATCTAACTTGGTCGGCCAGATCCGTAGCCAACAACATTGCGGGTAGACACGGTATGGCTACGCTCCTGGGACGGGGATGTCACCGCAAAGCATTTGCTTACAGCCTCCCCATACGCAGGGTCTAAGCTATTCGGCGTATGCCTAGAGAAGGTATTGGAAGAGGCGTCCAGCAAGGACAAAACCAAGACTCTGCAACAACTATCCGCAAGAAGGGGCTCCTTTAGGCCACAGCCCTTGCGTTTCAGGGGCTTCTCAGGCCCATCCAGGAAATTCCAAGCGCCCGCACAGAGAGGCTATACCCCCAACTTTACCTTCAGCGACAGAGGCTTCCTCTCAGGAAGGTATGACAGACGCAGATCTAGAGGCCCTCCTACCAATCAACCGAGGCAAGACGCTTGACTATTCCAACTGCCGAGTTGGGGGGCAGGATCCAGCAGTTCCACGACGTGTGGGCTCACTCAATCACGGGCGCCTGGGTCCTATCCTGCCTAAAACGGGGATATGCCATCGAACTGGACAGCACCCCTCCACGCAGGTTCCTAATATCTCCAACATCACAAGATGCAGCAAAACATGACCTCCGAGATCAAGAGACTACGGGACGCCAAAGCCATAGAAAGGGTGCCGACCTGTCAACAATGCTCAGGCTTTTACTCCATCCTTTTCCTGGTGGCAAAAAAGGCGGGAAAATGGAGAGCAGTGTTAGATTTAAAGGCCCTAAATCGGCACGTGACAAAAAAGAGGTTCAAAATGGAGACAGAGTCATCCATTTGCCACAACATCCACAGAAATGACTGGATGGTGTCCCTGGACTTGCAGGATGCATACCTCCACATCCCAATTTGAACGACTCACAGGAAGTGGCTCCACTTCACATACAACCACCACCATTGGCAATTCAGGGCCCTGCCCTTCAGACTGTTCTCAGCCCCCAGGACCTTTACCAAAGTATTGATACCACTGGTGGCGAACCTCCGGACGGAGGACATTCACGTACATCCTTACCTGGACGACCTGTTGATCTGGGCCAACTCTCCGGAAAAGACCATATAAGACCTCAACAGAACGATCCTCAATTTGGAACAACACGGGTTCCTAATCAACATGGAGAAAAGTCACCTCACCCCAACGAGGAGACTAGAGCACCTGGGCACCATCATAAATACCAGCTCCGACCTCGCGTTCGTACCCCCAGACAGGACGAGGAGGATACGGAAGCTGGTAAGAACCCTAAAGTCATTACACCGGATGGGACTCAAGGCACTCGCATCACTTCTCGGGCTGTTAGTCTCATGCACAGCCCAGGTGACATGGGGCAGGTTCCACCTATGTCCCTTACAGAGGCTGCTAGCTCCTTTTCAGTGAGAGCTCACAGGCGGGGTGACCCCCTGGGTGCTCATATCAGGACATCTAAAGAACTCCTTGTCCTGGTGGTTAGACCCCGCGCAGTTCTTGCAAGGGGTCCCCCTCACGGAGCCCATGAGGGACATAATAACAACAGACGCCAGCCAAACAGGCTGGGGAGCTCACATTACGACTCGATCGGTACAAGGGATATAGTTACCGCAGGACTCGAAACAGCAAATCAACCTCCTGGAGCTGAAGGCCATTCGACTTGCCCTTCAACAACTCTTTCCCTCCGGGACCAGTCGCCACTTGTTGATCTACACCGACAATGTCACAGTGAAGGCCTATGTGAACCATCAGAGCGGATCCCGGTCGCTCCAACTACATCAGGAAGCAACCCGACTCTTCAGGTGGGCCCAATCCCACTTGACATCCCTGAAAGCGCTTCATATCAGAGGGCAGGACAACACGACAGCGGACTGGCTCAGCTGCCAAGTACTACAGCCCCACGAGTGGATGCTCAACAAAGCAGTTTTCCAGAACATTGTGGAATGGTTCGGCCTTCCCATCATGGACTTGTTTGCCTCCAGAACCAACGCTCAACTACCCCGCTTCATGTCACGGGAGACATGCAAAGACGCGGAGGCAATCGACGCCCTAACCCAACCATGGCCCAAGGGACTGCTCTACGTGTTCCCACCATTTCCCCTGATCGCACAGACCATCGCCAAGGCACGCAGAGAACAGGCGCTTCTAATACTGATCTCACCTTGGTGGCCCAGGAGACCTTGGTTCTCGGAACTGATCCAACTCAGCCAGGGCCAATTCAGAAGGCTCCCGCTAATGACAGACCTTCTACATCAAGGGCCGATCTCCTGCCCGGATATTCGGACCCTACAATTGACAGTCTGGCAATTGAGTGCTCTGCGCTGAGAAAAAGGGGATATACAGATCCAGTACTTGATACCCTTCAGAGTTCAAGAAGGCCAGCCACTAGAAGGGCATACCAGAACACGTGGAAAACATTCGCATCCTGGTCGAGACAAAAAGGTTTAGACCCACGACAGGCAGGAATTCCTCAAGTGCTAGACTTCCTCCAACAGGGGTTAGATAAAGGGCTCAGAGCCAACACTATAGCCAGACAGGCAGCAGCACTAGATTCTGTACTGAGAGCAGCAACCAATAGGGCAATATCTTCCCATCCACACGTCAGAAGGTTCATATGGGCGGCCAGGCTTCTGTCCCCCCTGGTCGTGCACAGGGTACCCTCTTGGAACTTAAACCTGATCCTGGAGGCTTTAACAAAGCCACCTTTTGAGCCCCTTAAGCATATATCCGTATACCTTTTGACCCTCAAAACAGTGTTCCTAGTGGCAGTCACGTCAGCTCGACGAGTTTCAGAGCTGAGCGCACTGTCCATGGAAGAAAACTTTTGCATTTTTCGCCCAGATTCTGTCACTCTCAGATTGGACCCTGCCTTCATTCCGAAGGTCAATTCATACTTCCACAGAGCCCAAGAGTTGGTGCTTCCTTCTTTTTGCCCCAACCCAGTTCACCCCAGGGAAAAAGCATGGCACAAATTGGACGTCCGACGGGCCCTCAAAATTTATTTGGCTAGAACCCAGGCTTGCCGAAAATCCACGGCCCTCTTCGTTAACATTTGCCCCAGCCTTCAAGGTCTCAAGGCTTCCAAAAGCTTACTATCTAAGTGGGTGAAGCAGGCCATCATTGAAGCCTACAGGGCAGGCGGGAGGATTCCCCCCTTGCAGATTTGCGGACCCACTCGGTCCGCAGTGCGGCCACCTCCTATGCCTTTAAGGTACAAGCCTCCTACGAAGAGATTTGTAGGGCCGCGACATGGGCGTCCCTACATACCTTCGTGAGACACCACAAGATCAACATCTTCCAGTCAGCTGAGGCGGCTTTTGGCAGGCGGGTACTGCAGTCGGTACTGGATGCTTCCAGTGCTGTCGGGTCCCACCCGTAAGAGGGATTTTGCTCTGGTACATCCCAGCGGAGGAGGAGAAGGAGGTAAGAGGAGAAAGGAGAATTGGTTACCTACCTTTGGTGAATTCCTTTCTCTCTTACACTCCTGATCCTCCTCCAACCCTCCCTGCTGGACAGCATAGAGTATTCCATATGTCCAACCTATTTGTTTAGTTACGTTAAGGGCCACGGTTGTGCTCTAGTTCAATTTTTCAAATTATTCTCACTTATATCCCATAAATGTACTACAGGGTTTTTTGCTCTAAGTTGTGTTTTGTTAGATAAGAAATACTTTCCAGGGGCACTCGGCTAGATTACAGACTGAAGAGAGACCGAGTAGCTCCTGGCGCGCATGCGCAAAAACGAAATCCAGTTATCTGCCTCCTATCAGCCAGCAGCAGAGCTACCCAGCGGAGGAGGATCAGGAGTGTAAGAGAGAAAGGAATTCACCAAAGGTAGGTAACCAATTCTCCTTTACCCTTTCAAATAGTACTAGCACTAAGGTACACTCGATGCAACTAACAGGTAGCAGATTTAAAGCAAATTTTAAAGCATTTTTTTCACTCAACACACAAATTTGTTGCCAGAAGATGTGGTCAAGGCCAGTAGTATAGCCAGGTTTAAAGAAGGATTGGACAAGTTTCTGGAGGATCGGTCCATTAGCATCTATTAGCCAGGTAGGTTTGAGGCGTGTATCCTTTTACTGTTGAGAGCTGGGAGTGAACAACAGGGAATGGATCACCCCGTTGTGTCCTGTTGGGTACTAATTCCAAGCAACTGAGATTGGCCACTGTCGGAGACAGGTACTGGGCTCAATAAACCATTGCTCTGACCCAGTATGGCACTATTTATGTTCTTATGGTCCCTGGGATGGAAAGGGTTCCCTGCCACTGTAACAGAAGGAGAATGTGATTGCTGCAATGGTCCCAGATATGAGAGATGGAGACAGAGCAGTTCAGATAACTACTTTGTGTCCATTTCTTACTCAGTGTGGGGCTCATTCCGACAACATGCTTGCAAACTTGCCACTTAGTTCTTTAGCTTTCGTTTGTCTTGAACTGCTGATTCCCCTGTATTTCACTCATGGGCCTAGCTAGGTTGGATGGAATGGGGTATCTTCCCAGTGGCAGGAGCCACAGCTGCACCAGGGAGTATGTCTCCCTCCCACCTCCTCCAGGCTTGTAGACTTCAGTGTAGTTGAACCACCTGTCCCTATTACAGTGACACCCTTGATTTCACTATCTATATCCCCACCCTCCCTTCTGTTCTATTTCCCATTGTTCAGAAGCTTAGAGGGGGTCTGGCTTGACCAGCACAGGAGAGCCCTACAGGGAAACTGGCCCCCAAGGGTTCTAGTTCAAACCCCACTTTACATTCTGTGTGGTGCTCCCTCCATGGTTTGGTATTTTTAAAAAGTAGTACAGCATGTCTTTGGTTGTACTATTCAGTGGACGTTTTTGAATTTGATTGGGCTGTCCGTGTGACGTAATACAGGAGAATGCCTCAAAGTATTTACTAACAAATTACTGAATAAATGAAGTGTCACATATCAAAGGAAATGAATTGGACAAGGTAACTCATACCAAATGGATAGATACCACTGTGACCATTTTTTCAAGCACAGCAAATGCAGATTTCAATTCCTGGCAATGATGATCTGAATTGTGTTTGCAAATTCAGAACTGCTCCTTCATTTCAGCTCTACTCCTGTACTAGCAAATGCCACAACATAGACTGTATTAACAGGATATTCTTGTTTATAACAGATGCAAAAGTGGACTGATAGCGGAATGGTTTGGGTGAAAGATGTTCAATAACTTGGCAGGCTGGAAAGCTTTATTCAAAGTAGTACCATGCCATACAAATTCATTAGCATCCCTTAGTGTGATGATTGATTTCAGTAGTTTCACATCATAAAAAAGACAATATAGAATTGGATTCTCCTGGAGTCCAAAAGTGTTGGATTCTGGTATACTGTGTTCCTGCTTTGCTGTTTTTATTAAACCTTTATCAGAACAATAACAGAAGGGCCCCTCTACTAAGATATTTAAGCTACAGATCTATCTATCCCTTTCCCATCTATGTTGGAAAGAATCCTTACTGCAGGCTCTGCCTAATCTCCTTGACCTTACTACCCCCCTTCTCAGACAAGGTCAACTTGTTCTATCTCTCCTGATGGGTTGAGTAGCAGGGTAACAAGGGCCATCTGCCAAGCAACTGCTACTTCTTAAATCTTGTTGGTCCTTGGTACCTCCATGCAGTAGATCTAGAGGCAATAGCTGCTTTTCTTTCCAGTCACCAGATTGTGACAGGATATTTGCAGCTTATAGACGCTTTGGGGAAAGAGCAACCTAGCCCTTTCCCAAGGAGTTAGAAGAAATACTGTAAATCTGAATTTCAGCACTGCTTTTGTTATAGTGCCACTTAAAAAAAAGCCAATAGGTCAGCTACATAGCAGCATAAGTGGAAAATTAGTGATCAAAGAACAGAACATGCCCAGTAGAAGGACCTGTGAGGCAGTTAAGTATTAGCATCCATATTATTCTAGTTTTCTCATCTGTATCAGAATGTCCCTCTGATCACAAGATTTTGCAGAATTAGGCTCAAACACATTTGGCTCATATGTCCTCCCCACCCCCCTGTGTTTGTTTACAACAAATGGAAAAGTGCATACTAACCCAAAGTTTTATACATTCTCACAGGACAAGCCTCCTTGTTGAAAGGAGGCTCTGTCTTTGAGTCTCCTGGCCAGCCAGCTCCAGGATATAAACCCCATTATCACAGGGGATAGACAGGCTAGCAACCAACTCCTTTCTGCTTGGGGCACCCAAATGCAAGCTCTTCTGAGACTTGCTTCTTTTCCCTTGGTGGTCCCCTCCTCTGAGCATTAGGCTTATCCTTTTATCCCTTTCCTCTCAGCTGGCTGACAGCCTCATCCCTCTTCTACCAGCTTGGGTAATTAGCCATTCTAATGACTTTCTTAATGGGCTGCATGTGTTTGCTCCTGTTGCCTGTTCCCAAGAGGGATGCGCTCTCAGACATTTCAGACTACCCCTCCAACTCAGGGTCTCCACCTGAAGGCACTTATGGCGTCCTCATTACCCCAAGACTACATTTTCTACCAGCAAAATTAGAGAGAGATCCAGGTCCCTAGAATGTTCCCACATCTAGTACATCTGCCTGCATGTCTGGTTCCCACAGCATAATAACGATCTAGAAAAACCCAGAAGAAATACAAACAAAAGGGAGTCTGGAAGGTTTAAAGGATGAGACACTGAGAAACTGAAAATTATGCAGTTTGGAAAAGGGAAGGCTCCTGCAATCTATAAATCCCTTCAAGGTGGTGCTATGAATGAAGGAAGGGATTTAAAGATTGAAGACCTGAAGCAACAGAAAGGAAAGTTTAGGATAGACATCAGAAAAGTTTCTTTCTGTTTCAAGCAATTAGGTAGAGTTGCCAAATCAAGGCATGTATTCAAGAAAAGTTAAGGGAAGTCACATTAAGTGGGAGCAAGTGGGTTTTGGTTTGCGGCCCAAAACTGGAATTCTCAAAACACTTCAGTGGGACTCCTCTGGAGCAAGTAATTTGGCTCCCATAGGGCTTCAGTGGGGACTGCTCCAGAGTAAGTGGATTGTTGAACATGGTATTAGTTCCTACATTTAGGGAATCCTATTTAAACATTTGGCCCATACTTTTTCCTCTGTGTACACTTCCTGGATGGTGATTTTTTTTGTTTGCTTTTGTGCCTCACCAAGTGGTACTTGCTTATCTACCTCTCAGTCATGATAATGATGCTAGTTAGCTTAAGGACAATGGGGGGAAGGATGTGGAAATTATCATAGTGGATTGGATTCACAATCCCTGTAGTTCACTATTCTCTCTTTGACTGGGGTCAGCACCAGATGCTTCAGAGGAATGTGCAAGAACCCTAGAGTAGAGAAATATGGCGGAGACAGGCGGTGCCTTGGAGACTTCATCCCCCTCTCTAACACTTAAAGCAGGGATGGGGAAACTCTTAACTCTCACAGACCACTTTGAAAATTAGTACAAGCTCTTTGGACCAAGTAGGAGTTGAGGGCAGGGTTGTGCTCAGGATTTGGGGGAAAAGGGAGGGTCCAGATCATAGATATGTGCCATAAATCCCATTCCTTACTCATGAGTGTATGCCTTCCTCTCTGCTCCTTTCCCTTGAGTTCAAGGCTGTAGGGTCTCCAACCCTACCATAGAGACTGGCTTTAGCTTTGCAACCCTAGATTTTGTATCCCTTCCCAAAACATTGGTAGAATTAACCTACATAGACATTCAAGATGGGAATCGGGGTGGGTAGGTGTTAGGAACCAACATACAAGCCTTTAGAAATATGGTCAGGTGGGGTGAGAAATATGTTGTGCTTTTTGCAACTTTAGGCTGTGTTTATGGGCGATATGGATCTGAATGCAGATATCCCTGTCTGAGGTGCAGCTCTGCCCTACCTTGTAACAGTGTGACTGGCTTCTGCGATGAGAAAGCCGTGTGCTGGCTGCCACTCTCTGTAACCAGCTGCGCAAAAAGTAAGTATTAAAGAGGGTATCACAAAAGATATGGCTTTACACTGTGTGGACTTGGCTCTAATTCCTGGAAAAAAATTAATTGACCCAGTTCTATGGTTGAGAGGAGAGACGCTGAAAAGAGCTGTAAAATAGTTCACCTCATCATCTGGTAGGTTGTGGCCTTGGGTTGAGCGGGGTGGGTGGACGGCTGCTACGGGATGCGTGGGCCAGTGGTGGTTAGCGATGCAGCCCAGGCAAAGTCACCCAGGCTAAACCAGACTAACCGTCTCCATCCTGTCTGTTCAGGCGCTGCTGCGAGGCAGAGGATTGGCCACTCCGGAGGAGCGCCCTCACCCCCACTGCCAAACAGCTGATGGGGGGGTGGTTGAGCACCCCCAGTCGGCTGCTTGGTACGCACACCCAGGCCAGGTGAGGGTATGCCTCTGGGGCCCCCATCAGCATTGGCTGTTTTGTGGCAGCTCTTCCAGGGACCCGTTCCTGCTGCCTGGCTGGAGTCTAACTGTCCTGTCCCATATGCGCGGCTCCACGGCCAACCTGTGCTACAGAGGGACCTGTGATGGCAGCCCCCATGCCTGGATTACCAGGCTGCCCTCCCGCCCGACTCTAGGAGTGGTGGCTGCTGTGGCCCTCCCCACGGCAGCCCCGGGAGCCACCTCGCCCCCATCTGATTAATTTTCACCCAATGTCACTCTTTACTGTGTGCCACAAGACAGACAGACACACAGACATGTGCACACAAACATCTTCTGCTTTGTAATTGTCTGGTGCTCTGTGGTCCTGGCTGGTGAGATTCTGAGGAGCAGCTGTGATTCAACTGCTGAGACTCGGGGGTGGTGAAGTAAAACACGGGACCATGAAGTCAGCACGGGGCATAGCACCAACCCTGACTGAGAGCTGCAGTTGAACTGCCCAAGCGCCAAATATGGCTCCCGAGCCACAGTTTGGCCACCCCTGCAGTGGGTACATTGGACAGCAAAAGAACTGCGGGCCTGCCGTTAGGCATGAGCAGCATCAGTGCTGTCCTGGTGCTCAGAGATTCTGGGAATCTGGGATTTTATTTTTTGATCATCAGATACATGCCTTGGTGTCTTGCCATCCACGTGATTCTACTTTAACAAAAATTCATTCTGGAAAAACAATAAAAAATAAAATCATTACTATTTATCCAGGTTGAAAGTGGTGGGACTGGTGTTACTTTAACTGCAGTAGCATCTGGCAGTAGGTATGATGTGGTGTCCAAATTCACAGGAAGACACTGTCCTTCCCCTGGGCAGTTTGAATTCTGCCAAGGAAAGAAAGACAAAAGAGAGGGGATTGAAATATAACATTGTCAAGTTGGTCAGGTGGGGTGAGACATCTGATTGTCGTGGGCTGGTAATAAGTAACGGGAAATGGATCACTCCATTATGACTATTGGAGATGGGATGCTGGGCTGGATGGACCATTGGTTTGACCCAATCTGGCACTTCTTATGTCCATTCAGCCAGAATGATCAGGGTGACGTCAGGTCTGTGACTAATGGGGACAATCCAGCGGCCTGCTTGCACCAACCCCGACGCACGGTGCGCAGTCAGAACGTGCACACTCAGACGTGCACACGGTAGTGCAGCCCTGGCCTATGTGATCTGCCCCACGCGGCTGTGCTGCGAGTGGGGCACCGCATGCGCATTCTGGCTGTGCACTGCGCATCGGGGTTGGCGTACGCAGGCCACTGGATTGTCCTCTATGTATGGTTCAAAAAAGCTGAAGGCTGGAGTCCTGAAACTACTTATGTGCTCATAAGTCCTATTGACTTCACTCAGACATATGAAATGGCAAGCAACAGGACTGTGACAATGTCCTCTAGAGTCCTTCCCTCCACAGTTCACCCCTCCTGCCTTTTCCTTTGCCAGTTTCTAGGGGTGGGACTTCAGGCAAAAAGCCGGATACCAGTTTTACCGGATACCGGTTTCCCAAAAACCGGTTTACCAAATTAGAACCGGTATACTGGTACCGGTATTTTTACATTGATTTCAATGGGGAACTGTCCGGAAGTTCCCCAGAAGGCCTAGTAAAGTGCAGCCTGGACGGGGGAGGGAAAGTGGGTTTATTTGTTTGTTTGTTTGGTTTACATTACGGCCATTCATTTCAATGGCCGCAATGTAAAAAAATCCGGCACGGGGAACCGGCACCGGTACCCCCCAATTACCGGATTAATCCGATACTGCCGGTACAGCAAAATACCGGCAGTATCGAATACCAGGGGAACCGAAATTCCCACCCCTAGTTTCTAGTACTCTTCCATCCCTTTCTCCTTAGAAATGAGAAGTTTCGTTTATTAAATAAATAAATGAGATGGATCTGTGACTAAGCTTAAAGCAAGTGACGTAAAAGCTGGCCAAGACAACTGTAGTTGTGCTGACTGGTTTGTGCTTAATTCCTGTGCATCTAAGAAAATTCTATACAGCAGCCGTATGGAAGAACACACCTGCATTTTGGATCAGCACTTCTTAAATTTTTCTCTGAGAAGTGCATTTTTAAGTGGCTGCATTAAAGCAAAGACAGACTCCAGATTAATCCATTAATATCAGAGCAAGGTAAATAAGGCAGCTGAGTTTTCGGAACAATAATGAATGTGATACAGATGATTTTGGAAACATGATCTTGAAGGCACAGGGTTGAGGGAATAGGTTGCTGTCTTCCTTTACAAAGCATTCCTCAGTCTGACAATGGTTTCTAAACTTTTTTTCCTATGTAACCTCACTTTGAGACTTAAATCGAATCTTGTGCCACTAGAGAGCAACAAAGGGTAAAAACAAATGTGTCACGTTTGTTATCCGGTCCCCAGACATTCACCCAGACTGACCCTGAGCGTGTTGGCGTCTAGCCCAGGCTCTCACCTTGACAAATGGCCAAAGTCGTAAACCGGGCTAGCGCCAACCCGATCTGAGCAAAGCGGGCCAGAGTGTGTTTGCATGTCTGTTCCCGCTGGCCTGGATTGGCACCCATGGCAACCATCCACCTAGGCCATCATGACTGCCCATCATAGTGAGGGGGTTGGGCACTGGGTGAAATATTGGTATGGGGCCGGGCGGTCGCACATTTATACACCCACCCTCTGGGGCCCAGCCACGTGAATGATTGTTCCCCGACCCGGTCCAGACCATGTCTGCAGCAGCTTCCTGACCTGAGCCAGGCTGGGTTGCCGCTGCAGCGTGATCATGTCTGTTTTTTACCCAAAGACATGTAAAGACTGTCCTCTATCAGGTGTGGCCAAGAGGTAGATTGTGCTCTGTTGGCGTACCACAAGCTAGCCTCCACTCCAGTAGATCGGGGCAAAGGGAGTATGGGGATGGGAAACCACCTCCGCAGAGATTGCCTCAGGGGCGAAGGGCTAGGACCAGTGCCCTAGCAAGTACTTTCAGGGAGGAAATGGTTTGTGAGATCTCTTCCAGTGCATAGGGAAGGAAAGGGGAGTGTTGCTCCCCTCTCCTAAGACCACTTGCTGATGTGCCTTAGAACGGGAAGCCAGTGCAATGGATCCTGGCCTGGAGCCCTGGAGTCAGTAGAAGGGGTCCTGATAAGTCACCTGAGGGTGAATCAAGTGTACCATAAGTCTGTCTACGCCTGTCCTTGATCAATCAGGATTATGACCCCACCAGCAGATGGTGTGGCCTCAATAATGGATTTTACCCACCCTTTGGGAACCTCTGCTCGAAGGTCTTTCATTCCAAAGAATGAAAAAGAAAACAAAATGCACCCAGTAGCAACTAGATACTCTAGTGGCAGGTGTTTTGTAAATTTCTTGGGTAGGAAGATAGGACCTCGTTCTCTTCTTAAACTGCAGTAATTTCACTGGATTTCGACAAGTACGATCCATAGAGTCTCTCAATCTTGGATAGTACTTGTATAACACCATTGGGATGCTGCCATTTCTGGAGTGGAGGGCAGCCGTGAGATACATAACGGGCACACGGCACACCGGGCAAGTGAAATTGACCAATGATCCCTGTCCAGGGATCACCCACTTTTAAAAATCATGGTGCCTTTTAAGCATTCAGTAGATAGGTGTGTGTGCAGAGCTTCCAAACTGTGGGACTGATCCCATGCCTTGTGTGTGTGGGAGCGGCATGCACCTCTGTTATTGGGCCATTGTGCTGTGTGCAACCCATTTGGATCTGTGCAGAATCCATGTGCGCAGCACTTGGAGGCAGGGCTGGCTTTAGGATTTGCGGGGCCCAGGGTGAACTTAAATGCCGGGGCCCTGGGGGCCCCTCCCCCTTCAGGGCAACCTCTGCGGTGCCCTGAAGGTAGTCATGTTTGGGGCCCCATTGAGAGGGAGTGTTGGCCCCACAACCTGTCCTGGTGAAAACAGAAGCCACTGGGGGGGGGCCTCAAAAAGTGCGGGGCCCAGGGCAGCTGCCCTAGGTCGCCCTGTGGTAAGGCCATCCCTGCTTGGAAGGGGGTTTGGGATTGCAGCCAATATTATTAGGGCTTATATCTCTTTTAAAAAAATTATTTCACTGGACAGTTAGTTAACTACGAGAGATGTATGGCTAAAGATCTGACCAGTTACTTTTAAATCGCAGTGCCCATCTATTTATCAATCGCCCCTTTGCGCTTCCTTTCTGTCATGGCGTGTGGGATTATTCTGAACATTCTCCGTTCCTCAGAACAGGTTCAGGCTGTATTCTCACCTGCGGTGGCGGTTGCGGCGGTTGCAAATGGGGATCTGCCGCGACTTCCCTCGCACATGTGCCCTGACATGCGTGAGAGAAACCGCAGCAGATCCCCGTTCGCACCGGTTCTTTTCCTGTCGGCCGGCTCCTCCGAGCTGCCGCATCTTCCCTCCCGCTGCTGCTGCTGCCGCCGCAGGTGAGAATACAGCCTCAATAATTCTGAATATTCTGTTGCTTGTTATAAGCTGCCCCGAGCTGCTGTGTCAGGAGGGGTGGGGTATTAAGATTTTATAAATAAATAAAATTAAAATTAATATCACTGCAGTGGGCTCAGAGGCAGGTAGTTTTTACATATAAAATGCCTTGGGTTCTGATCCTGAAAATAGTTAAGTACACAAGGAAATCTGTCATCAAATTACTTAGGGGAATATGTGTTGCCAGGATAGGGTCCAGCCATGCAACTTCTGTTTGGTGGACATTTCTCTGCCAGTATGTTCATGAAAATATAACTGTGCACAGAACTGGAGGCGCACATCTATGCACATGGATCTCTGGCCTTTTCTTAATGTCCATACAGAATAGACAGGATGTTATTAGAATCTTCTGTTTCGTGAATTTGGGGTAGAAATTCATTGCAGGAGTAAGAAGAACTTGCTGTGTTGCTTGCAGTTAAACCAATGGAAGCACAGGAGGAGTCTGCAAAGTTACTTTCCTCTCTCCTAAATTCTTATAGCTCTGACTTCTTACAAGCCTGATGAAGGGCCCAAAAGCATGCATGCATGCCCTCACTAATAGAAGTTGCTCCAACAAAAGGAATCCTCTGAACTACTTTGTCTCCATCTCTAAATTCTCAAGTGGTTAATGGGAATCTCCCATTACATTCAAAATGAGTCTCCTGCAGAGTGATGCCTATTTGACAATTACAAAACAGCTGCAGTGCACTCTGGGTGATAGTCTTCTCTGTGAAGAGAGCCAGCCCAAGGCCTGTGTGCCCTCTACATCCCACTGCCACCACCAGGCACAAATCCCCCACCATTCAAGTCAATAGTTGCTGAGCCATCGACTTCAGTGATGAAGGATTGCATGGACACTGCAAGAAGTGGACATGTTTTGTGGCCGCAGGGAATGTGACTGTTTTGAGGGATAAATGCCTCTCATTGTCGTTTTCCTATAACAGGCTATGATTATTGTCATCTGTTTATTATTAAGCATTTATATAGCTCCAGAAATGTACCTGGTGCTGTATCATCGTCAAATAGACAGGTCCCTGCCCTAGCGGGCTTATAATCTAAGAGAGACAAAGGAGAGGATATAAAGGGCATTTTCAGACAAGACACTCTCCACCCCCCACCATGTTGCAGGGCTGCAGTGTTGCCCTATGGGTGGCCCATAACATGTATGGTGGGTGGGGAGTGGGCGGAGAGGGTCTGGTCTGAAAACGCCCAAAGAAGAGGGGAACTTGGGGAGAGACAGGAATACATTCATGAAGATGAGAAGCTTCAGGTGCATGTCCTTAGTTTAGTTACAGGAGAGAAGGGACCCCGAGTAAATCAGTGAGTAGCAGACTGAAGGGATGAGGAGCTAGGGGAAGCCCTGATGGAAGAGGTACATTTCAGGAGGCTTTTGAAGGTTCAGAGCAGAATGAATGTATTCAGGAAGGAAGTTCCAGCTTTAAGGTGCAGCATGTGGAGAAGAGGCAAATGCATGGGTATTGAATGGCTCGTTGTTTTTTGTTCTACAGCTACATCCAGCATAAAATGCCCAGATGTGCCTGGGTGGCAGTACTTGAACGGATACTGTTACTACATCCCTAGAGATACCAGAGAGATGACCTGGGCGGATGCCAATTCCACATGCAGTCACTTCAGAGGGGCTGAACTTCTCTGGTGGGAAAGTGATGAAGAACTGGTACTGTATTTAACATCATGGCTTTTCTTCTAAATTTGTTTATTTCAATTTATATCCCTCCCTTTACCTAGGGCTCAATGCTGGTTACAGCGGATAAGAATATTTAATGTATACAAACATAAAACCTTCCCACCCCTATCCCTGCCTGGCAAATGCTTGGCCAAGTAAAAAAGTGTCTTGTATTGCCTCTGAAAAATGCTCTGACTCAGGTTTAGCGAACCTGTAGAGGAAGGGCTTTTCTTTTTTTTTCTTTTCTTTGTGAATTTGTTGGCCTAGCCTCAAAGCAATTTTGTATGGTTCTGTGACACGGATGAACATTGCACTTAAGTTTATGTGGGATAGCAGGCATCACAAGAGGTATGCTTTAATTCAGTGGCTTCTAAATGGTGTCCTGCACCTCACTGGTTGTCCATGAAGCCATGGTGAATGGTCTACAGACGGTCAGCACAACTGGCCGTATCTAGCAAAGCAGACTTCTATCGTTGCCAGTGCCAACACCACAGCCACCTTTGTGGTGAGGCGAGTGCCAAGGTTGACCATAACGTGTGTTTCTATGGCATCCCCATGGTCAACATTATTTTATTTATTTTTATTTACGTAGCACTCACTGTCGCAAATCTCAGGGGGTGAGGAGCATCCGGGATATGTGTGGATGTCATAGCCTGGGGCTCAGGACACGGAGTCTAGGGGACAAAGCTGGAAGGGAAATCAGGGGATGTCAAGGAGAGAAGGGAGCAAGGTAGAGGGGACAAGAGAGGGAATAGGGAGCTAGGAGCAAGGCCAGAGGGAATCATAAGAGCAGGAAGGGGCGCTAGACTGAAGAGGGGGAACACACAGGAGGAAGGGGAGTGAGAACAAGACAGGAGTTGAAAGCAAGAGTACACACGCGGGCCAGGAACGGAGGCAGGAATAAGACTGGGAGGAGAAGCATGTCAGTGGGAAAGAGAGCTAGCTGACAAGGCAAAGAACACGGCAGGAGGGAGGCAGGACTGGAAGCAAGCTGTAAGGGGCGGGGGGACAAACAGGAGACAGGAAGGAAGGTGGAACAGGTAGGGTTGCCACCTTTGGTCGTTTTAGCAAGGACGGAGGCCAACCAACTGACATCCCCAACCGAATTGCACTTGGAGCACGTCACAAAATCCATACAATTAAAACAATAAAAAGGTCGAAGGTAAAAAGGGAGGACTGAATACATTAAGGGGGACCAACAGTGGTTCATCTAAAAGCTCCTGGAGAATTAAAAAAAAATCTTCAGGTGCTCTTTGAAGGTGAGAGAGGAGAAACTGAGACCAACATCTGGAGGGAGCGAGTTCCACGCTGAGGGGCCCACCACAAGCAAAAGCCGGCCGACTTGTGACACAGTGGTGGGAACCCAAACAGCAAGTCGTTTCTGAGCCTAGATAAGTATCAGAACAAGGTTTGAGGAGCAGGTCTTGAATACAGCCAGAGTCTATATGCGCTGGTTTGTCATCCCCTGGCTCCCATCTCCCAGAAATGGATATAACAGTGGTGGGGATTGAAGCCAGCAACCCTGTGCAGCTGCAGCTGGATGATAATTTATTATTAATTCATTCAGATTTTTATCCTGTCCTACCCCGAGCCATTTTCAGTGGAATTCTGGTGGCCCAGGCGAAGTGTTGAATGTTGGCAGTACACCATTGGTTCAAAAAATGTGTGGAACCACTGGCTTAATAACTAGGGCATTGGGGTTGGATTTCAGGATAGCATGATTCTATTACTGGCCCAGCCAGAGAATTACTGTGTGACCATGGGTGAGTCTCTTAATCTTTCCTGTTGATAAAATGAGAGCCAACCATTCCTTCTTGTGTGGGTTGTTATGGGAATGAAATGCACTGATGACGCGAAGGGCTCGGATAGTAGGGCCTCTATATACCTAGGCACCACAGAGCTTTGTGGCAACTGAGCATGTGTTGTGGGGGTGTCTAAGAAATTGGCTTGGTTTTTTCGTAGTGTGGGGATGCTAGTAGAACTGGGATCCAAGCAAAACAATGTTTCTTCCCTTGTCCTAAGGACTGACTGATCAGTAGCTGTTGGTTTGTTTTTTCTCTGTGTCTTGAAAATTTTTGCTTGTAGAGCTGGTTAAAAATTACTCTGGTCGGCACCATGTGGACGGGGCTGCAAGATATAAATGGAGATGGCATCTGGGCATGGGCATATGAAGATAAAGTGACAAGTGCACTGAAATGGTTTGTAAATGGAACTATCTACCGTTTTTAATCTAGTTTTCTTTGGAAAGAGGACTGATGTAGCGATTCCCAAATATTTCTGCTTGTGTTACCCCATTTTGAGGCTGACAGTACAATCCTTCATTACTCAAGTCAATGGGAGTTTTGCTGTTGACTTTTAAGTGTGGAGGATCGCGCTCTGAGATACAATCTTGTGACCCCCAGACAGCAATAGAGACAATGTAATATATATCATACATTAATTAGGATAGCAGCCCCGCTTGGGCTGATGACCATGGTTATTGGGAGGGGGGCTGAAGGGATGTGGTTGCACCCCGCTGTCCCCATCCCTTCTGAGCATCATGGTATCATGACACTCAGAAAAGAGCTGTAAACCCCATTTGCCCTTCTGCTTTCTGACATGTCTATGCCCCTTTTCCAAGTATCATCTTGCAGTGCTTAGAAAGGGAGAGCAAAGCTGCTCTCCTGCCCCCCTCCCCCAAAGCAGAATTCTAGCAGCCTTGATCATACTCATAATTCCTAGTTTGGGAACATATAGCTGATGCAGTCATGTTGTCTGTATCTCTCTTCCGTAATAACTTTTGATCCTACAGGACAATTGCAACCAAACTTAGTAGAGGGGCAGAAGGCCCCAAGGTAAATGGGGACTCAAAACTTTGTAACAATCAGTACATTCAGAGAGAGGTATGGTCCTTTTATAGCTTAAAAAATGGCATCATTTTACAATGAGTATTATCCCCCTTCTCTTCAGCTCTCTTGGACATCAATTGTTGCAGTCTTCAGGACACAGAGGAATTATCCTTGCTCCGAATGGTAGGAGACAGACAAAGATTTCAACTGGACATGCGCAGAGGGAAGTTGTTCCCTGTATTTCCAGTTGATCTTCTGCCTTCAAACTGGCAAAGAACAGAGCCGCTTCGCTTGGCTCCGCAGAGCAAATTGCTTTCATTTTCACCACACAGACCCTGGTTTCTGCCATGACCCCTGACTTCATTCCAGCGCTACAGCCAACGAGGTTCCCTGATCTCCCAGCCCTCCGTCATGGGCAAGGGAAGATCGGGCACGGAGGAGTTCCCTTGGGCGCCCCTACCGTCCACATCCAGTCCGCTGCTGAGAGACTAAGGGCGTCTTTAGACATAAGAAAGATCGGGTGTCAAAACCCCTAAGCACGTGTTTGGCCGTTGTGTGTAAGCACCATAACAATCCTAACACCAATTTGGCCACCCGTTGAACATGCGATGTGAACACCATTGCATCACAAGGACAATCTGCGTGTTCCAGCTGAACACGTGGTCAACATTAGGCAGCAGTGCTTGCCTGCTGAGATTGGAGGAGGGGGGGAGCAAAACACCGATTTCCTCCAAGATGGGCTGCGTGTCTAAGTAGCGCCACATGGTGAACACAGGATCAAACTGGTGTTAATATCAAGGTCAAAACACACATTCAGACACCCGTTGATGTTATAAAGACACCCTAAGAGGCCCACCTCAGCATTCTAAAGCAGTGCTTACATCCAGGAAGCGTGACCGCCATGGCGCCCAGGAGACCCCACCTGAAGATGAAGGATCCCATGCCCCAGAAGGAGCCCCAAGCAAGGCCTGACCAGCACCTCTCTCCAGCAGAAACTCTCCACGTGGAGGTGCTGGGGAGAATTCTAGCATCCTGGGACCAGCTCCATGGGGAATGCTCCTCACCCCAGGAGGGGGAAAAAAGGAAGAGGGCCCCCTCTGCCGACCCCAACCCCAACAAAACACTCTTTAAGAAAAAATCTAAAAAAGCGGGAAAGGGTAAACCGCCCACATGCAGACGGAGACTAGCATTAGGGGGTGCCCCATGAACTTTTCCTCCCAGTCCTTAGAAGGGGAAGGATTACAGGAAGAAGAGCAGGCGGAGGTGGTTCTGTCCTCAGCAGAGGAGGCACTCACCCCCAGTAAAGTCCCGCAGAGGCCCCATAGGAAACCCCTACCCAGAGACGCAGAGGAAGTCAATACTAGGGAATCTCAGCAGGAGGGTTCTGAGGAAGCGGCAACCCTGTCCACAGATCAGGTGGAAGACCACCCCTCAGAGGAGGAGGAGGGCCACATCCCTAGGGACCTCCAACAAGACGGAATAAGTGATCAGTTAAGGGAATTCCCTATGCACGTCAAAGGTAGGATATTCAAGCAGGTGGAAAAGCCCTTGGTCTCATGGAACGGCACGAAAAGATATCACCCCAGGCATCTTCAGATGAGGATTCTTAGAGGGAATATCTGCCCAGGGTCCAGGCAGACATTGAGGCCTCCCCTTTGACAAAAACTTTGAGAGAATCCTTCTCAATGAATGAAAAAAACCAGGCAAACACATTCACCTCACCAAAACTCAAGTCATCATACAGCTTCTCCAGTAGGAACCACGACTTATTTAACACCTCCAAGGTAGATGCAACAGCCGCCTCTTTGGCTTGACAATCTATTTCCCCTGTGGAGTGGAACTTATACCCCACGGATGGTATAGATAGGGTTATTGAGTCAGGCCTCATGAGAAATTTTGAAGCTACTTCTATGATATTACACATGGCCACCACCTCAGCCTACTTCACAAAAGCCCTCTTAAAATGGCTTGAACAAGGCAGAGATCCCCAGACATTCTGAGAAAAAGCAAGAATGTTGGCTTCCCTCATCACACTCGTGTTGGCTTTTCTCGTAGATGCCTCCTCAGATATAATCTTCTGGGCAGCTAGGGCAGTTGCTGCAAATGTAGGAATCAGGAGGATGTTATGACTATGCTCCTGGCAAGGGGACAGTATGACCAAGAACTTGCTGGTGACTGGGGAATTCCGAGGTGGGGGGGAAGCTTTTCAGAGTCTACCTGGACAAGGTCCTTGCTGATGTATCCAACACTACAAAGAAGTGCACTCTCCAGCACTTCTCTAACACCAGACGCCCCTTTCGTTCCTACAGCAGGCAAAATATTCATTCCTCCGCATACAATCGCTCCTACTACCCCAGTCAGCAGGAAGACAGCAGAGGACGGGGAGGATGGCAGCCACAGCATAGATTCGCTGGAACATGGCAAGGAAAGCAGAATACCAGCTCTTCTCACCCTAAAAATGAATCCTGACTGTATGACAGCCCACAGCGAGAATGGGCCACACATAGGGGGCAGACTTCAACAATTTGTGTGGGCACAGGTGAGCACGAACCTCTCCGGACCAGTGGGTCATTCAGTTTCAGATGGATACATGCTAGAGCTACAGTGGAAACTCAGATTTCTGTTCACTTTCTCCCACATAAGCCCCTCCCCCCCCAAAAAAAACACCACGAGGCTATGATGAACGAAATAGCGTGCAAATTCAGGATGGGGCAATAGAGCCAGTACCCCCAGGAGAGGAGGGCTCCAACCTTTACTTGATACTGTTCCTGGTGCCCAAAAATGGGACAGTGGAGGATAGTTCTAGACTTAAAAAGATTGAATTGATTCACGAAGCTAAGAAAGTTCAAAATGGAATATCCCAAAAGGGGACTGATTGACTTTCTTAGATATCAAGGAGGTCTGCCTCCACATAGCCATACACCCAGCTCATTGTCACTGACTAAGGTTCTCATACCACAGGGCTCACTGGCAATACAAGACTCTACTGTTTGGCCTATCCACCTTGCTAGGAACTTTCACAAAGGTACTCCTAGCACTTATAGCGAACCTCTGCCTAGAAGGAGTCCATGTACACCCATTCTTTGATGACCTTCTCATACGATCTCTGTCGGAGGAGAAGGCCAGGAGGGATGTGAGTCACTCTATAACTACAATCTCCTGGGTTTGTAGTCAATACACAAAAGAGCCATCTAGTCCCTACCCAGCCTCTGGGGCATCGGGGAGTGATCATAGACATGGTGAGGGACAGAATCTTCATCCTCAAGGAATGACAGTTGAAGATCAGGGACCTAAGAGCCAAAATCCAGTCAGAGTCCCATGCGACACTCCAGTCCCTAGCCAGACTACAGGCACTCCTGATTTTGTTCCTTCACCACCAGCAATGGTTGTGACTTCATATCAGGGAACTACAGCATGCCCTGAAACCATACCAGTCAGCCATAGCTCAGAACCCTTCATACAGATCCCACAGAGCCTGAAAAAGAAGCCCTACAATTGTGGCTACTGCCCCACTGTTTTTTAGAGGAGGTTCCCTTGACACCACCCACTCTGTTAGTACTGACCACAGCTGCGAGCCTCTCGGGATGGGGTGTGCACTCTATTCACAGAATCTGGTCAAGATCAGAGGCAAAAAGCAGCACCAGCTGACTTGAGCTTCAAGCAATACATCTAGCCACTCTTCAGTTCACAAGGGAAGTAAAAGGAACGCACCTCCTAGTCTATACCAATAATATAATGGCCAAAGCCTACCTGAATTCATCAGGGGGAATCAAACTCATGCTCCCTCCACAAGCAAGCACTGATTCTAGCCAATGAGGCAGAAGTCAATCTTCTATTCATCAGGGCCCTTCCACATAAAAGGAGTAGAAAATGTGCAGGCGTACTGGCTCAGCTGCAAATAGCTAGGAGTTATTTGTGTTTCCAAACAACACCAAAACACCTAGATTCATGTCCAGATTCAGGGAGCGGAAGTGATAGAGGCTCTCAGCAACGATTGGCCACAAGGCCATATCTATACATTTCCTCTTATAGCGAGCTCGGACTGTAATCAAACTGAGATCTCAGGGGACTGCACTCTGGTACTTGTACCACCTTTTTGGTCCACGAGGCTGTGGCCTTCTTACATACAGGAAATGAACATAGTTCCATGCATTCATCTTCCTATTCTACCAAACCTGTTGTTCCAAGGTCCCATTCTAATACGACAATCCTCAGTATCTAAAACTAATAGCCTGGCTCTTGAGACACAGGTGCTGAAAAATCTGAGGGACTCTGACCCAGTCATAGGGCACTTTCCACCCACTACCCACCCACCATACATGTTGCAGGGCTGCAGTGTTGTCCTATGGGTGCCCTGTAACATGTATAGTGGGTGGGAGGTGGGTGGGTAGGGGAGTGTCTTGTCTGAAAACACCCATAGACACTGGGCTGCTGGGCAAGATTCCACAAAGAGGATCTAAAACCACATGGAGAAAATTTGTTGAATGGTGCAAGGACAAGCAGTTAGATCCAACTTCAACTGATATTAAATCTATGCTTAGAATTTTTACAGGACGGTCTTAAGAAGGGTCTTAAACCAAACACCTTAACTTGACAAGTAGCCACCCTAGAAAGTGTCTTGGGGGTGACAGGGCATGTACGCTTAGCTTCTCACTCACGTTAGGAGATTCCTTTTGAGCAATGAGATTTATTTCCCCTCCAATAATAAACCACTTCCCTACTTGGGATTTTAATATTGTCTTTTTAAGGCATTGTTAAGTCCTCCTTTTGAACCCTCAGGGAGATGTCCCTTTACTTTTTATCCACAAAGGTGTGCTTCCTTATCGCCATCACCTCCACTAGTAGGGTTTCTGAATTGGGAGCATTATCATCAGATCCTTCCTTATGCATTTTAAAGAAAGAGTCGGTTAACCTCCGGCTAGACCCTGCCTTTATACCAAAGGTGAATTCCATTTTTCATAGGGCACAAGAAATTGTTCTGCCCTCTTTTTGTCCTCGGCCTTCTCACCCCAGGGAAATCCTGTGACATGTCCTGGACTTGAGAATAGCCATTAAAATTTATCTAGACAGGACTTCCGTATTTAGACTTGATTAAGCTCTTTTTGTTAATTTTCAGCCAAACGAGAGGTAGAAAAGCTTCTAAGGCAGTCATTGCTAGAGGGAGTACTGTCTATATTGGAAACTTATAGGACCAGAGATCTGGTTCCTCCAAAGAGGGTACTGGCCCACTCTTGGGCTTTCTGAGCTAGGGCACTTTATGAAGAGAGATGTCAAGCTGCCACTTGCTCCTCTCTTCATACTTTTACAAGGCACTATAAAATTCATATTCAGGAATCTGTCGATGCTGCTTTTGGCAGGATAGTCCTGTAGCAAGTTCTACAATAAAATCTAAATGATTTGGGATCCTGACAGTATGTTAGGTTTCCCACCCTGTTGTAACTTCTGAACACACTGCTTCGGTACTTCCCCAGTGTCCTGAAGACTGCAATAAGTGATGTCCAGGAGGGCTGAAGAGAAAGGAACATTGGATCCCTTACCTTGGGGAATTTTCCTTCTTGAATGCTCTCCTGGACATCACTTCAACCCTTCCTTTTTCTTAAAAAAAGAAAAGAAAAAAAGAATAGGAACTGAGAAATGTATGTCTTAGTCTACTAAGTTTTCTTTCTATTATTGCGAATCATCGAATAGTCTACTTAGTCTTAGGACAATAATATATTTTATAGTGTAGGGAATTTTCAAGTTGAGGTGTTATGGATTTTCTGTTTCTTTACTTCATTCCATTCTTGTATTTTCTAATTCAAATATGAACATTTCAAAGTCAAGCTTAAAACAGCTGGAGATGCAGGGAACAATTGCCCTCCATGTATGTCCAGATGAAATCTTCTTCTGCCTCCTACTGGTCGGAGTGGGGAATTTCTCCCAGTGTCCTAAAGACTGCAACAAGTGATGTTCAGGAGAGCATTCAAGAAGGAAAATTCCCACAATGAGGGACCCAATTTTTCCTTTCTATCCCCTCGGCTAGGCGTCCAGGTGCCTGCTACATAGAAGGACTTGGTTTTGGGGCAGTCTAGGCCATTGTGCTTGTGATCAAAAACACATGTCATAATAAGAGTGAGATTTTTTTTAAAAAAGCACTAGTTTAGGAATAGGACTGTGCATTCGGATTTTGGTAAATCCTAAATAACGCCCGCCCTTTTTGACTTCCATATTTGAAACACAAATACTAGGTCTGTTATTCAGGTTTTGAGTGAACTCAACTTTTCCCAAAATATGTAATATCCAAGGTCTTGAACTGAACCCCCCAAACTGCAGCACGTATCATAGGCACTGTGGGTGGGGGACCTGGCCGTTGTCAATTTCAAAGGCCAGTTCAGTGCACCTCCCCCTCCCCCATGGTCCATGGCAGGGGGAGTGTGAGGTGGCTGCTGTGGTGGCCATGCTGGGAGCCGCCCGTTAGATTCCCTCCCCACACACTCCACCTGAGTGGGTGCTCCGCAGCTGTGCCACTCAGCGGCCATGGACCCTCCACCTCAAGCCGTGCTTGTTTAAAAACTGTTTGTTCCTCTTTCTCCCTGCGGTTCTAATCCTCCCAAGAAGCGCAGCCTGTGTTGCTAGAAACTTAAACCAGGCTCTATTTGCATCTGGGCGTGTTGTTCTCTCTAGCTATGGAGTCGGCCCCACAGCCTTATGTTGATTGTCTCTCGTTTGGACATCAGTGCAAGCTGATGCCAGGCAGGGAGGCAATTTGAGATTTATACCAATGAAGAAGATACTTTAGTGCAGGGATGTACAAATTAAATTATTTGGTTTTACTCACCAAGATCGTGCTGTAGCTACTAGAATATGTTGGACTTCAAGCCAGCGTGCACACTTGATATTGCTGCTTTAGGCGATTCCTGACTGGAAAGAATATCTCTGTCACCCAGGGAATATTTTGGCAAGAACAAGGGCTTGTCAGGGAGTTAACTCTTTCTGCTAAAACCGCTGCCTGCTGGTGTCACTTACACCCAAATATTAGGGGATGGAGACCTGGCTGCAGGCATGAGGTGGATAGCTTCCAGCCAGCTTGAAAGCCTGGTATTTGGTAACCCCAAATGTTCAGAAGTCATGTGTCAGGCCCCTAAAAATCATGAGATTAGCTAAAATCATGGGAACTATCAATAAAATCTTGAGCCTTTTGGGTCACATTTTCAAGCATTTGTCTGCAACCATGAGAGCTGGAAACATTCATTTGGAAAACAAAAACTTATTCTGATAATTTTATCCAGATTCTCCAGAGCAAGTAAATTTGCTTCCTGAGCCACGTTAATTCCCCCCTGCTTTAGCATTTCTTTCGTTTCACCCACTGATGTTCCTTGGCAATTTATATTACAAAACACCTCCTGATCTTTATCATAAGCCCTCGCCCCTTAAAGTTAGCCCATTCCTTCTTGCTACAGCCATATTGGTTTTTGTTCTTTCCTGACAGTCACTCATAGATCATTACCACATTTTTGTTTTATTAAATCATGTTCTTCCTGGCTCTGCAGATTTGTGTTTCTGGACAGTTTTTCATTGTTGTTGTCCTTGCCCAGTTTAGAGACCTCTTTTGGAAGTTATAGACCCAGGCAGAACCGCAAGTGAACAGATCTCCTTTGATTTGTATTTTTACTTACCCCGACAGGCGGACGTCTTGCAAGACAAAAAAGAAGGAAAGATGTGTTTCTATAAATGCTGACGGTACTATCTCTACAGCATCCTGTATGGAACTCAGAAGACCGGCGTGTAAGAAACCAGCAGAACCAGGTCTTGCATCTTGATTTATATTGTGTTAGGGTGAAATTCACGCCAGGCAAAAGGCCAGCAGGGAGCGCATCAGTGGAAGTTAAAACAATGGTGCCATCTTGGCTCTCACTTTGTATCTGTCATCTGCAAAGAAAGGCAGAGAAGATTCTCTTATTTCAGCGGACACTGTTGACTGTTATAGATTTTGCTTTGACTGCATAAATGATTGCTTCTGCATCATTGCTGCTGGATTAGCCATCATGATTTAAAGTCTGCTGGTCATGACTTGCAGACGAGCATGCAGATTTGCCACCAGCGTTGGCAAATGTTGAGGCAGGGCAACTTCACAAATGTACTGAGTGCATGACAGTCAATTGTGCTAATCTCTAGGTACACCAGCACATGCAGTTCCTGCTAAAGTAGCCAGACTTAAACTACTTGAGGTCCACTGCATCGGGGCTCCAGCCTTAGGTAGTTGTCAACCCCAGTTGGGATGCCCCTCGCTTGCCGTGAGACACCGAGAGGTGGGCATGGGGTTGGGGGTGGGGGGCATGTGCGGAAAAGTACATGCTCCTAAAAGCAGTGATGTGGTTCAGTCCTTCTGCGGACTTCAAAGAGGGCAGATGTTAGACTTGGGGTAGCCAGACATATGCCACCTAGGGTGCACTGGGCCAGGACACTAGCCTATCAGTCTTGGGCAGGGGGATACACACCCTGCCCTCCCCTGATGGCTTGTCACAGGACACAGCGAGGCAGCACGAGGATCTAAAAACTGATGCATGCCACAGGGAACGGGAAGTGACGTGCACTGTTCCGGGCCTCTGTGTGCCCTTTTCCTTTGGCGTACATCTCTTCCAGATTCTCCCCTCTGCTGCCTCCCTTTGTACAGCTTCCCTGTGGTCCGCCCTGGATGACTTCACAGTTGACTTGGAAGGATTTTGATTGACATCCTGACTACCTCCAGGTTAGATCATGTGAAGTTGCTGCTTAGGTGTGTGTTTGTTCAGTGAAGCTGGGGAAGGTATTGCTTTTCAGGATCTATTGAGAGTGTGTATGGAAAGCCTTGCAGAGTGTATTATTGACAACGCTGAGGCAAGTTAGAAAAGGCAAGAAACGTAGCATCCTTCCATCTTATTTCCATGGTTTTAAGGTTATTAATTGGTGGCGTGTGTTTCCTGATAGTCTTTATTTTATTTATTTATTTTATTTTATTTATTTATTCTTCAATTGTATAGGCTGCCTTCTCCTGCTACTACAGCTTGGGGCAGCTCACAATATGTTTAAAAACACAGAAATAAACAACACCATACAAATAAAATCAATACAATATCCCACGGTAGAGAAAAATATACACACCCCACACCCAACTCCCTCACCAAAAGCCCGGCGGAACAGCCAGGTCTTACATTGTCTACAGAAAGATGGGAGGTCCGGGGACAGGTGGACCACCGTCAGGAGAGAGTTCCACAGCCTTGGTGCAGACACTGAGAACGCCCTCCTCATTGTCATCACCTGAGATACATGGGGGACTCTGAGGAGAGTGGTCCCGGCCGACTGCAGTGGCCGGTCCAGGACCCGGGGGGTGAGGCAATCCCACAGATATGTGGGGTCCAGGCCATAAAGGGCTTTATAGGTCAAAACCAACACCTTGAATTGGGCTCGGAAGACGCGGTGACCCATCCCTGTAAGGAGACGGTTCGCCGCGTTCTGCACCCACTGCAGCTTCCAAACAGTCAGCAAGGGTAGTCCCACGTAAAGCACGTTGCAGTATTTCAGTTTTGAGGTGATGAAAGCATGGATGATGGTGGCCTGGTTGGAATATGAGACATACTGCCAAAGCCATCACGCCAGGTGTAATTGGCAAAATGCTGCCTTCGCAACAGCTGTCACCTGGGCATCCAGGTGGAGCTGCGGGTCAAGGAGCACCCCTAGGCTCTGATCCTGAGGAACTAGCGGGGGGTGGACCCTGTCAATGACAGGAGCCACCATCCCATCTTGTTGGGATTCAGTTTCAGACTGCTTGCCCTCATCCAGTCCCCTACAGCTGTCAAACACCAGATAAGCACCAAAACTGCTGGACCTGAGTCAGGTGAAAAGGAGAGGTAAAGTTGGGTGTCATCAGCATATTGATGACACACTAAACCCTCCCAACAACCTCACTCAAAGGCTGCATGTACACGTTGAACAAGTGAGGGGACAAAATAGAGCCTTGCAGGACCCCACACTGAATTCTGGGGAGAAGATGAACAATCACTCAGGACCACACGTTGAATTCTCCCGACCAGGAAGGAGCGGAGCCATTCAAGAACAGTTCCACCCACCCTGGCTCGGTCCCACAAGTGAGCCACCAACATTTCATGATCAATGGTATCCAGTGCAGCCAAAAGATGTAACAGGATCAACAGAGCCAATCGGCCCTGGTCTAACTCACGGTAGAGGTCATCGACCAAGGCCACGATAGCAGTCTCAGTGCCAAACCCCAGACGGAAACCAGACTGCAAGGAATCTAGAAAGCTGATATGGTCCAGATGCTCCTGGAGCTGCCGAGCCATCACCCGTTCAATAACCTTCCCTAAAAAGGGAAGGTTGGTGACAGGCTGATAGATGGCCAGGGAATCAACATCCAAAGATGGTTTCTTGAGCAGAGGCCACACCACTAAAGAAAGTCTTGGTGTGCTTATAGATCAACCTTAATAAAGTGGTTATGTCTTGAATTCTAGAACACATTTGATAAACTATCCAGAAAACTAACGTGCATGTTTTTCCTCTGTTGCAGACCTTGATCTATTCACGTGCTTTTGGGATGCAGTGATGCTCTGGTCAGCGCCAAATCCATCAGCTAAATATGCCAATAGTGCAGTCATCAGGGAAGAATGTATACGGCAAAGGACCAAATGCACTGGCTATGTATTTTGGAAAACTGATTACTTTCTAGTGAATGGCATTGATTTAATTATCAGTGGATTTGCACCAAGTGTGACTTGCTTAAAATCAGGTAGGATCCTATATCTGGGGGTTATTTATCAGAGTGGAAATGCAGAGAAACCAATATTACCCCATGTAAAATAGGACGGCAGTGATAAGAGTTTCAAATGCAGGTCATGGGAGGAAAAGCTGACGGATCTGGATCTGTTTAATCTAGAATAAAGAAGGCCAAGGGAGGACGCAGTAGCTAATTTCAAGTATTTGAAATCCTGCCATAAAGAAGATGGAGAACAGTTGTTCTTTGTTGCCATTGAGGAGAGGAAGAGAGGAAATAGTTTTAAGTTTTAGATAATCAGATTTAGGTTAAATATTAATTTTATTTTTTATTTATTTCATTAGATTTATTAGCTGCCCCCCTCATGCCAACGGCATCTCGGGGTGGCTTACAATATTATAAAAACCCAGTAATAACAATAAAATCAACAGCAATAAGCCAAACCTACACAATTTTAAAACATTAGTAAAACCAACCCCCCTCCCTTACCCCACCCTCCCCTCCGAAGGCCTGGGCGAACAGCCAAGTCTTACAAACACATCGGAAGGCCAAGAGGCCCGGGGCTAGGCGTGCCTCCTCTGGGAGGGAATTCCATAAATGCGGCCCGGCCACTGAGAACGCCCTCTCCATTGTGGCCCCCCGTTTTACATGGGAGACCTCCAGAAAGGCACCCCCGGAGGACCGAAGGGATTGATCTGAGGCGCGGAGGGCGAGGCGGTCCCCGAGATATCAGGGGCCCAGACCGTGCAGGGCTTTGTAAACAATACCAACACCTTGAACCTGGCTCAATACGTTATAGGCAGCCAGTGCAGAGCACGGATCACCGGTGTTATGTGCTCACGCCGCCCCATCCCTGTAGGATACAGGCCTCCGCATTCTTCACTAGCTGCAGCCTAGAACTTCAGAACAGATAGGCAATGGAACAAATTACCAAGGCAGGTTGTAGAAAAGGGGTGGGGAACAACAGACTGGGGGGGTGGGGTTCAAATGCGGCCTGCAGCTAGTTTTTATTTAGCCCCCTTTCATTTCCTGGGTCTGACCCTGGGATGCAGTTGTTATGCCCAAGCACTGAAAGAGTGACCTCCGGGGAAGGAGCAGAGATGAGGACATGCACACAAAAATGGGACAGATACTTGCCACAGATCTATGATTTGGACCCTCCTCTTCCTGGACACACCCCTTAAAACACTCTTGCTCCCAACTCCTGTGTGACCCTGGGGACTTGTACTAATTTTCAAAGTGTCCCCTGGGAGGGAAAAGGTTGCCCACCTCTGTTGTAGAATATCTTTTACTAGGGGCAATAAAGAGGAGGCTGGATAGATATTTGTAGTGGATGGTTTACGAGGTGTTACTAATCCTGCATTATTAATTAGTGCAGGGGATGCGAGTTGGATGGTATTTGGTCCAGCCTACATATTTATGATTCGGCTAGTAGTTTTGAGTTTTAATTGGGTTCTATGTTCATAAAAGAACTGAATCTTCTGAAATCCTATTCTTTGTACTCCACTCCAAAGATTGAAAACATGTTGCGTATTGTGGAACTGAAAATCATTTATTGAGCATACTTCTAGTGGTAAGTGTCTACACTTCCATATCATAAGATCTTCAGCTTTAGTGTTTAATTCCTTTTTAAGCCTGTGATTTTGGATATCATGGACTAAATTGTGAATATGAATGCCCACAATGCCATCGGGACAAGCCATGCAATAGCAGAACTGGAAAGTGTGAAGACCTCATTGTTTGTGCTAACCCACAAGACGTTGGTGCCTGTGATTTAGGTGAGTTCATTACTTTAAAGATAGATGCATTCAAAAATGGATATTTGAAAATCAGAACCCAGGATAGGTACATACATACCATGTAAAGTTATTATGGTGCGTAATGATTTTATGCTCTCAAATAATGCTGACTTCAACTGAAAGCTTTTGGGAATGCTACAAGAAAGCTCCATCATGACACAGCAAGTCTAAGTTCTACACTTTGTTTCACTGGCAAAAAACTGGAGTAAACCTGATCCAAATCAGCACATCTATGGAATGTTGTGTGTTCCTGCAAACAAAGATCTGTAAAACACCTTTTCACTGTGCTGATTTACAGGATTTTAAAAAGTATATTATGTGAATGTACTACACGTTTGTGCCTTTAATTCCTTAGGGAGCAGTGTTCAAACAAAGATTGTCAATGGATGTTCTCCAGACTGTCACATGCAACAGTAAAGTGTGTGTGTGAATGCTTAAGCCTTACAAGCTGCCTTCTCCCGTACTTTTCTTGTTTGGGGGGGTATTACTTTGTAAAGACCCAGTTCAGAGATGCACATCTCGATACTCTGCCTAGAGCCCTGGGGTCCTGTCGGGGTTTTCTTTGGTTCAATAGTCTTCATGGCTTAAGCCCCTTGGACTTGGGCCAGATCAGGCTCCTTGTGGGCAAGAGGCCTCGCCATGGGATGTCGCAGTGCTCCTCTGGGGCAAGGCCATGTCGGGAAAGGGACAGAGGAATGCCTTAGCTCCATTCTTTTCCTGATGTGCCCCCTGCCTCTATGACTTACTGTGACATCACAGTACTCTGTGGGGGTGTCAGAAAAAGGGCGGGGAATGGCTTAACCTGGCCTTTCTCCAGGTGTTGCCGTGGTACTGTGGTGCTCCCTAGGGGAGGGGGTCACCCTGTCACATTGGACCTGGGAAGCCAGGTTCGGATGGGGCCTGGTTCTGATCTTGGAACCAGAGTGGGACTCAATCCTTGCCTTCTCAAATGAAACTTAATCTGTTTTAATTCTTCCTATAGTTCCCTGCCTTGCCTTTGCCTTTGGGTGTTAAGTATTGGGGTCATGCCATCTGTGAATAGGGTCATAATCCAGACTGATATTGGATACATTTTGCATGTTGTTACGTGATGGTGGCGAGGTGCCTTCCCGGGCCACCCAAGAGTGAACCACTGCAGCCACCACTCCATGGGTTAGCAGGAAGGACTGTGTTCATATGGGCAGCCTTCTCCCCATAACCCAGGCATGGGGGCTTGTGTTACAGGTTTCGCGACACCCCAGATTGGCCCAAGAACCTGTCCAGATAGCACAGGACTCCCGGGCAATGCTGCTCAGCAGGATTGGAGCTCCCGGTAAGAGGTGCCGCCAAACAGCTGACGGGGGAATGTTCCTTCTCCCTCTGTCTCCTGTCAGTGATCCGTTGGGTATCTCTGCGGATGACCATCAAGAAGCAGCGTTCTGCGCATGCGTGGAGCTGCCCGGCCATTTTCTCCAGTCTTTTCTTCTGCCTTCGGCCATTGGAGGTATTTTTTTCAGTCTCCTGAAAAGACAAAAAATTAAGAAATAGTTAGGATTCGAGGAGAGAAAGCAAGAAGAGAGCGGGGCATAGGGGCAGCGATCTTCTCCCTCGCGCACAGGGAGACTCGCGTCTGAGGCCCGCCAGGTTGCCGCACAAAGCGCCCAGGAACCGGAGAGCAGTCTGACTCCGGGGAGAAGAGGCCTCCGCCTACCCCAGCGGCTTAGTCGCCGGGGAGTCGCGAACCAGTAAGTCTCCCTCCGCTCGGGGCCCTGACACCGCTTGCGGGGGTCGGGCCAGACCGCGCCGCGTGAAAAAGCCCCCAACGTTCCCCTCTTCACCACCAAGCCACCGCTAGGCATGGAAGGAGCAGGGGTGGGGAGAGCTCAGCAAACTGCCCCCTCCCAGGAGGGCGACAGAATGGAGGCACCTGGCATGGCGGCAAAGCTCAATAAAATTCTGCTGGCGCTGGAGCGCCTTTCACAGGTACAGGGAGGGACCCCAAGTAATCCACTCTCCGCGCCCCCAGTACTGAGCACCGAGGTTCGGAGTTCCCCCTCTCTAGATACCTCGCTCCAGGGATCTGAAGCGAGGAAGGCCGCACCAATAACAGGGGGGGTCAGGGTTAACCCTTTCCCCTTCAAAGGGAAAGCGGGAAAAGCCCCTCGCACAGAAAAGAATAAGGCGCACGAGTGCCCACTGCAGGCCTCTGTCCACAGACTCCTGGGATCCCCTCAGTCCTCTGAGGTGGAGAGTGGAGACGAGCCTCAGCCTAAAAGAGCACGAGTCCAAACCACCCCAGAGCTGGCATCGGACTCAGACCAAGACTGGGAGGATGTTGAGGACCTGGACACTCAGGGCCCCACACAAGAATCTCAAGACAGGGACAGACAGTTCCCTTTCCATC
Organism: Sphenodon punctatus; assembly: GCA_003113815.1. NCBI lineage: Eukaryota > Metazoa > Chordata > Lepidosauria > Sphenodontia > Sphenodontidae > Sphenodon > Sphenodon punctatus. Next base: position 6,701,303 of record QEPC01004381.1, on the reverse strand, counting down.
TCAAGGGGGACTTTATGTCACAAGTAGCTAAGACCCTCCAGCTAGTGGAGAAACTCCCCAAAGTTGTGTCTTCCAACTCTCAGGAGGAGGAGGAGCGCGAGTATATTCCCTCAGTTCATGGGAAAGATCCAGGTTTCCCGCTAGACAAGGCATTTGAGAGATTGATCCTTCAGGAGTGGAAGCACCCTGAAAAAGGACAGAGGATGAATAAAACCCAGGCCTCGCTATACTCCCTTTCTAGACGCAAGGAACCCCTGCTAAAGAACCCCAAGGTCGACGCGGCTGTAGTCTCCCTAGCTAAACAGACCGTTTTTCCAACAGAAGGGGACTGCTACCCTAAGGATTCTACGGATAGGGCCGTAGAGACGGCTCTACGGAGGGGTCTAGATTCCTCCGCCACAGCAGTCAGAATAAATGTAACTTCCTCCTGTGTAGCCAGGGCCCTCCTAGCTTGGTTGCAAGAAGCCCAGGATCCAGGCATCTCTGACAGAAAAGCCCAGGTATTATCCTCACGAATTAACTTGGCGTCTGCCTTCCTTGCCGATGCCACGATGGATTCGATGACATGGTCTGCCAGATCCGTGGCAAGTTCCATATCAGCCAGGCGCAAACGTTGGCTCCGATCCTGGGAGGGCGACAATACTGCAAAAAACCTCCTCACCGCTGCCCCTTACAAAGGTTTCAAATTGTTTGGGGTTCGTCTTGAAAAGGTATTGGCTGACGCCAATGACCAATCAAAACAAAAGAACTTGCAGCAGGTAGGATCCAAGAAAAATATTTTTCGTGGCCCCAGCTTCAGAACCAGAGGAGGATATGTCTCGGGATACGGATTTTCCAGAAAATTCCAGGGCCAGTACAGACAGGACCAGCCTGGATGATTCTTCTCTCATAGAGGAGGCAGAGCCCACAACTTCAGGCAAGACAAACAAAAACCCAAGGTTTTCGTTCAGGGTACCCGAAAGCAGGAGGTATGACTACGAGGGGGACTTAGAAGTGGGAGGCAGACTGCAGAATTTTTCAGACGTGTGGGTGCAGTCTGTTTCGGATGCCTGGGTCCTGCATTGCGTAAGCACCGGGTACAAAATAGAGTTCAAAAAGACCCCAGCTCCCGCCTTTATCATTTCTCCAAAATCAGGCCGGATCGAGAAACACTCAGCCATGCTCCACGAGTTACAACGCCTCAAAAACATCGTGGCGATAGAATCAGTTCCCCCAGACCAACGGGGACGGGGACTGTATTCCCTACTTTTCCTAGTAGCGAAAAAGTCGGGTTCCTGGCGAGCGGTGCTGGACCTCAATCGTCTGAACAGTGTGGTCCGCACCCAAAAATTCAAGATGGAGACAGTAACATCAATATGTCACACCATCAGGGGGGGAGATTGGCTAATGTCTCTGGACCTCAGGGACGCTTACCTCCACATTCCGATCTGGGAGCCCCATCGACAGTGCTTTCACTTCTCCTATTAGAAGATCCATTACCAGTTCAGGACTCTTCCCTTCGGACTGTCATCGGCCCCGAGGACTTTTACCAAGATTCTTGTGCCACTGGTAGCGAACCTCCGCAAGGAGGGGATCCACTTGTATCCGTACCTCGACGACCTCCTAGTTCGAGCACAGAGTCGCAACAAGCTCCAGAAGGATCTCAACAGAACCATCCATTATTTGAGTGAACATGGATTCCTGGTGAATCGAGACAAAAGCCACCTGGATCGAACATCTCGGGGTATGGATCGATACGATCTCAGGAGCCGCCTACATCCCTCTCGACAGACAGGAAAAGATCAGACAGAGAGTTCGTCTCCTGAGGCTACAGAAAAAAGCAAGGCAGAAGAGCCTAGCCCAATTGTTAGGCCTGATGGTATCCTGCACCAAGCAGGTACAGTGGGCAAGATTCCACCTTTGCCCCTTACAACGGCTGCTGAGACCTTTTCAGCGAGAGCTCACCAGCGGTCTCAATCCGTGGGTCAGAATCCCAAGAACCTTACCAAACTCAATGTCGTGGTGGTTAGACCCAACAACTTTCCAGGTGGACGTCCCACTAGAGGAGCCAGTAAGGGTGGTCGTAACAACGGACGCAAGCCTGAAGAGATGGGGAGCCCACATGGGAACCAGGTCAATTCAGGGGCTATGGACCCAACAGGAAGCGAAGCTGAGCATCAATGTCCTAGAGTTGACAGCGATCCGACTGGCTCTACAACAACTAGCACGCAACATCAGCAGTGCTCATGTCCTGGTGATTACGGACAACATGACAGCGAAAGCGTATGTCAATCACCAGGGAGGCTCCAGGTCCAGTCGCTTACAACAGGAGTCAGTCAGACTGCTCACTTGGGCGGAGATCAACCTGAAGTCCTTGAAGGCACTTCACATAAAGGGGGTACAGAACGTACAAGCAGACTGGCTAAGTCGGCAGTCCATAGACCCACACAAATGGAACCTTCACCCGGAAGCGTTCAAATCTCTGACAACGAGGTTCGGATATCCAGAGATCGATCTCCTTTGCAACACGACAAAATCGACAAACCTTCCGTTACATGGCAAAGACTATGGACAACCAAGCAGAGGCCGTAGACGCCCTCAATCATGAGTGGTCCCTAGGCTTACTATACGCCTTCCCACCGAAGCCCCTCTTGACCAGGATGATATCGAAGATCGTCAAACAAAGAGCACACGTGATCCTAATCGCTCCTTGGTGGCCAAGGAGACCGTGGTTCTCGAACCTAGTGGAATTGAGCCAAGAACCACCAATGATCCTTCCGCTACGCCCGGACTTGCTAGCGCAGGGCCCCTTCCTGTGTGACACCATCTCAGTGCTAAAACTAACAGCATGGCACTTGAATGCGCAGCACTAAGAAAGGCAGGTTATTCAGAGGTTGTGTTAGCTACTCTACAACAGGCTAGAAGGCCAGCAACTAGAAAATCTTATGGAGCCACCTGGAAGGTGTTTGCTCTTTGGGCAGCAGACAGGGGGATAGACCCATGTTTAGCTCGAGTGCAGACCATCCCTCAATTCCTCCAGGAGGGGTTGGAAAAGGGGTTGAGACCTAATACACTAGCACCCCAAGCAGCTGCCATTTCTTCGGTTCTGCAATCCCTATCAAACAGGAGGGTCTTGCCTCACAAACACATCAGGCAGTTACTAAAAGCAGCTAGGAACATCAGCCCCCCTGTAGTTCACAGGTGTCCTTCCTGGAGCCTTAGCCTGGTGTTGGACGCTCTAACTGGCACCCTTACAGATTTGGGCTCACTCAGTGCGGGGGGCAGCAACCTCCTACGTATTCAAATCTAGGGCTTCTTACGCAGAGGTGTGCAGGGCGGCTACTTGGTCCTCCCTGCATACCTTTGTAGAGCATTACAAATTGGACCTGTTCAGATCCGCTGAGGCGGCGTTTGGCAGGAGGGTTCTGCAGGCAGTTCTGGAGGCTCCCAGGGCTGTTTGCTCCCACCCTTATGGTATTTGGGCTTGGTTACATCCCAACGGATCACTGACAGGAGACAGAGGGAGAAACAAAAATTGGTCACCTACCTCGGTGAATTTGTTTCTTCTCTGTCGTACTGTCAGTGATCCGGCCCTCCCTGTCAAACAGCAAAGACCAAGGATAGGGAGTGTCTTAGGGGTGTAATGGACAGTTCGTATAAAAAAAAAGAAAAAGAGGCTTTGGTTTTAGTTAGGTAGAAGCACAGTTCTCTGAATCCCCTCAAAACTCACCACCCAATTAGGTCCCAGTGGTATGATTGGGGGAGCGTACTAATGTTGTGTTAAGCAATTATTGAAGTAGAGACATTCCTCGGCTTGGATATGGACTGGAGAAAATGGCCGGGCAGCTCCACGCATGCGCAGAACGCTTCTTCTTCTGCCTCCTGACAGTCATCCGCAGAGCTACCCAACGGATCACTGACAGTACGACAGAGAAGAAACAAATTCACTGAGGTAGGTGACCAATTTTTGTTTGCCACCCCCCATCAGCTGTTTGCACCCACTTGGCCCGCCAGACAGCTGATGAAGGGTGTTCCTGCCCCCCCCCATCAGCTCTCTAGTGCGCTCACCCAGCCTGCCAAACAGCGGATGGGGGGTGCCGTTTGGCAAGCCTTATGCACTTACTGATGATGATGAGAGGGGCCCCCTCCATCTGCTGTTTGGTGGGCCAGGTGAGTGCACCAGGCTCTGATACTGGGCTGGCTGTGTACACAGGGCTGACATTTGTGGGTGTGCATAGTCCAGTATTAACTGCACATGAATCTGTTTGAACAAGTACCAAACAAACATTTGTATGAGCCTTTCCTCAGTTGGCCCAAGCAAATGGGAATTTTGGGGCATAAGTACATATATGGGCTGCCAGGTCGATGGGCAGAGTTAGTGGGAGTTAATTGAAAGTGTGACTTCAAGAAGTGAAACAATTACACTGCAGCCTCCCTAGAAAACTGTATTTGGGAACTAGGCATCATGCTGTGTTATAATAACCAAATCCGTGCCATAACAAGAATGCTTTGTGCGTGTAAGTCTGTCTGTGATGTAACACACAGGTTACATCATGCCTCACAATGATGCCTCACATTGTGTCATAACTGAATTTGCCTTATAATGACACGTATTAGAATAAGACTGCTCTGTACTAAGCCTTTGCCTTCTCTAAAATGCTTGCTCTTTGAAATGTCAATAGCCTGGTTGAATAGGAATACAAAAATTGGGTGCTAAGGGGAGGGAGGGTGACAAGCTACATTTCACAAGAAGCCAGTTGCTATGTTGTATGTCTGCTTCTTTTGTCTTTTGCCCATATCAGGCAGATACAGCTTGAACTGCCCCCTTGGTGTTGGCTGGTGGTACTGGAACAGATCGTGTTTCCTGATAGAAAAGAGTAGAAAACTGACATGGGCCGAAGCTCAGATGGTTTGCAGCCATTTTAAAGGGACAAGTCTGTTGCTGCTAGCAACTTCTGATGAAAAGGTATAAGCTACTGCAAGTAATTTGTCTTGATGGTGGGCAACCTAAGGTAATGAAAGAGCCATAGATCTGACCCCAAGAACCCCCAGGAGCCACAAGACCCCTTTTACCTCAGTCACAAACCAAAATGGTGCTAGGAAAATATCCCCCTCTTTCTTTCCTATTGCTGGTCAGCACAAGCTCAACACCCATAGCAGGGGGATCTACACGTTATGCTAACCCTGAGGGGAACCAACCCCATAGTGCTTATTGCGGTGTGGTAAAGCAAATGTTCATGCTGTTCTGTGTTTTTATTCGGCCACTGTGTGGACTCTGGCCAACAGGGGGAGCCCATCTGGTGCTAGCATCAACAGGCGAAGGCCAAAAGCTCCATGTCTGAAACGGACAAAGCAGCATTCCCAGGCAAAGCACAAAGCAACTGAACCGACATTGGGGCTGATCTGATGGCTCGCAGACCTGCATGCACGTGCAGTATAGTATGCTGGCAACAGAGGTGTGCAAGGTTCCCACACAGGCGTGCACGTGCACAGGATCTGTGGGCCATCGGATCAGCCTCACCAATTCCATGCTGTATTTTTGGGATGCTCTGCAGAGGAGTTCCCCAGATTAGTTCCGGAGAACAAACCTCCTCAAACTTGTTTTTGCTCCATGGGTTGCCCCCAGCTTTGTGTGACCAAACATAACTCTTGCCCTCATATGTTATGTGTCTGGAACAGTAGCCGTCTTTACGTGTAGAGATGCCCATTGTAAATTACTCCCAGTGTTTTGACTGCTGCAGAAGGGAAGGGGAGGGGAGGAAGGAGGAGGAATGAGAGGCTTATATTCCCATGAGGCCCATCGCTACTGTTGTTCTGCTGTTGCATGGTCCGCCTGGCTATGACAGTGACCTATGACTCTAGCACTAGTGCTGACCTCTCTCCTGTGTTTGGTTACTGCTGTGTCAAGATCCCGTTGGCAGTTCGGGCTGCAACTCTGAAGCCTACTCCTGCTGACTGACAAGGCCTGTACGTTGACCTCTGGTGAGGCTGTAGATTTTTCACAAATGGTTTGTGTCTTGCTCAGGGTCTTAAAGAAGACATTGGGTGTTGCCAAACGAGATAGTAGCCTGCTGGAGTCTGTGTTCTTCAGACCCAGCTCACATTTGTTAGTGTGTAGAGCTAAGAAACAGGCAGCCCCCTACCTGCGGTTCATGTGCTGGTGGTAGTCGCCACTGGTGGCACCCACTCATTGCTTCCTCTCTCCCCAGCCCTGGCTCTGATGGAAAGGGGTGGGGGCCACAGCCAAAGAAGTCTTCTTCCCTGGCTGTGCCCTCCCCCGCCCCAAATTTCCATCAGAAGCAGCGATCTCCTCTTGCAGCCGCTTAACGGCAGGGCCGGCCCCAGACGTGTCACATGTGCGGCCGCACATGGCCCCCCGCGGCCAGCTGGGGCCCCACACTTGCCTGGCTGGGCGGCAGGCTGCAGCCAGCTTCTCCCCCAATCAGTGATTCTTCCTTCCCTCCCTGGCTCCAGACCCCATCCCTCACCTGCCTCTGCCTCCTAGTAGCAAAGCAGCAGGAAGGGCTGGGAGATAAGGCTGTTTGTTTACAAACAGTTCCTCCCACGTGCTGATCAGAAGGTTGCTACCTTGTAAAGAAGGTTCTTTGAGATGGCTCCCAACATTCTCACAACTGGGTTGTGCATGATCACCCTATTCAAATAATAGACCACATGATGGTCTCAAGCTCCTGTAGTATAAAAAGCACCCTCCCCCTCTGAATGACAGTTCCTTTCAACCCTTTCTAGAATTATAAGAAAAGAATTCCATGCGGGGCTGGAAGGGTGGGTGTTGTGAGAATGTTCGGAGCCATCTCAAAGAACCTTGTTTGCAAGGTAGCAACCTTCTGTTCTTCTTCGAGTGGCTCCTCACATGATATTTTTACATGGCTCCGCTGGGTGGGGAGTCCGTGGGCATGCCAGTGCATGGGTGGGGCATGCACACGGCTGCACACTCATCCCCACTCACCCACCACTCATCCACACCCACATAGTAACCACCGTTTCCCGTAGTTGCTCCGTGCATGGGGATGAGTGGGGGGGTGAGTGGGGATGCGTGTTAGGTGGGCGCGCACATACCCCCACTCACCATGGGCACGTGTACCGTGTTGTTCACCCACCCATGAACACACAGAAATCTGCGTGTTCATGGCTGGGAGGAGAGACCCGTGTAAAAAGGGCCACATTCTCACAACTGTCTTGCTTATACTATCTAGGTAGGAATTTAGGATGTAAAGCAATATCTATTCTGTCTTGGAAAATAAATCTGCAAATATGGTTCTGAGATTATTATGGCTGCTATTTCACTAACCCTTAATGAAGTTATTGCTAACAGGAATACTGTCTTTAAACCCGCACCCCATAACCAGTTCATTTGCACCCCCATATAATCAATTCACACTGCCCAGTGGGCACAAATTAAATGGTTATGGGTGGGGGCAGCGTGAATTGATTATATGGAGGCGGGGGCGCAAATAAACTGGTTATGAGGTGGGGGCAGCATGAACTGATTATGGGGTCACAACTGAACTGGTTATATGTCTCTTTTCATGGCATAATGCGCTTAATAAGCTAGCTGTATTTTGGGTGTCTTGTGTGTGTGTGATAGCAGCACCTCTGGACCGGTCACACCGCATGCGTGCACAAGGCACAGGCGGCACCAGCAGCAAGAAGCAACAGGCCCTGGAGGCCAGACTGGCTAAGCTCACTCCCTCCTTCAGTAAGGCAGTGGACGCAGTCAGTCTCTCTGTGCCTGCCTCACTGCCCGCTTGGCTGCCCCTGCAGTGGAACCACTCCTGGGGAGTGGTGGTAGACGCTTGGCTGGGGAGGGTGGGGGGAAGTATTGGGAGGCCATGCTTCTCCATGGTTGCTCGGAAGGGTGGAGAATGGGAATCCTTGGTGTCCAGAGGGAGTAAGTTTTATGTAAATTTATACATTTGCATAATTAGGTGTGGCCTAATTATGCAAATTAGGCCCCGCACCAAGACTTCGCACATGGCCTCACAAACCCTGGGCCAGCCCTGCTTAACGGCGACGGCCTGTGAAGCAGCTACAAGAGGAGAAAGCAGGGGGTGCAGGAAGGACTTTCTCTTCATGTAGCTCCTCGAACATGCGAGTGCTGCTTCTGATGGAAAGGGGGGTAATAACCAGAGAAGGCTTTTTCCCTGTCTGTTAACACACACACACCCCACTTCCCATCAGAAGCAGTGCTCCCATGCCTTCATGCACCCCCTCCCCCACTCTCTTACAGATGCTTCAGAGCTGATCACTCTGAAACTGCTGGAAGAAGAGATCGCTGCTTCTGATTGAAAGTGGGTTGGTTGGGGGCAGGGGTCACAGCCAGGGAAAAAGTCTTCTCTGGCTGTGACACCACCACCACCCCAATCCATCAGAGTGCTCTCGCTTTCACTCCTTCACTCTCTCCTCTCACAGCCTCCTGTCAGCTGAGAATGTCTCTCCTCTAGCAGCTGTGCTAGACGTGACTTTATGGTGCTGGTGGACCTGGATGCAGGCGAGGCTGCATGTAATAAATGAGAGACCCAGCAGTATGGGCTCGCATTAGCTTCCTCTGGCCCACATAGTGGGCCTGCTATATCTTTGGATGATGTGTGGCGGGTGTGGGCCAACATCTGGCAAACGCCTAATAGATGGGCAGGCAAACACCCACCTGGTGGGTGCTAGTACAGCTATCTCATTTATTTTTACCCATTTATTCTGATTCCCAAAGTGTTACACTAGTGCAAGTCCTGTTGAAGTGAATGGAGCTTATGCTGGCACAGTACTTTGAGGTTTCAGAGATAATATCTTTGTTTGTAAATAACTTAGGTGGGACTCACCCAAAGTAACGTCTCTGGAAAAGATGCCTTTTTTTCACCCTGGGGTGAAATCGGAGGGAGTTTTGTCCTTGTTGTGGGCAATACAAAAAGCTTGGCTGAAGTGAATATCTCATGCAAATACCAAACTCAGCAAAGTCAGTATATTCATACCCAAATTTACAAAGCAAAGATGAAAACAATATTTTTTTCCATCTTTGTTTTAGTTGTGAATATTTGTTTTGATTGTTTCAGCCATGCACTTTAGTGTTTTCAGGAGTTTCTGGTACAGAACCGCCCTCCCCGTTAAGCTTCAGCTATCTTTAGGTACATTTTTAAAAAAGATACAGTCTTTCCTGCAGCGAGGTACCTCAAGAAATAGTTGTAAGAGTGCAGATCTCTATACTTCGTTTTTTTCCTAGCTGCAAAACCTCATCCCAACCAATGTTGACATCATCTATATTATGGTGGCCCCAAACAAACTGACCAAATAGTCTTGAGAGAGGCACAATTCAGAAACATCATTCACAGTTTTGCTTCCAATAAGCCAACTCTTGCCAGCGCTCCACATGCAATTTCCCATGATCCAGCAGATGGATTCTGAAGAATCCATCTCCAGAAGAGTATGCTTCTTCTTACAGGCTTTGATGGCCCCTGGGAAGCATAATTTGCATATTAACTTGATTTATTTAGATTTATTTATTTAGATTTTTATCCCGCCCTTCCCTCAAAAAGGCTCAGGGCGGCTACTTTGACATTGTGAGGATATTTTTAAATAGTTTGGAGTACGTTGGCAAAATTGGATTTGACCCCAGAGTTCTGGAAGCACTGTTCTTCATTATCCTCTCAGACAGTCCTGTTATAGGTATTTGGCGCCATCTCGTGTCTAACTAGTAGTATAGCAAGCACTTCTTTTGTTGCCCTGACATCGTGTTGTTGTTGTTGTTGTTATTATTTTTATTATTTTATTTATTAGCATTTATATAGTGCAAGCGATGTATCTGGCGCTTTACAAAGAATAAGATAGACACGGTCCCTGCCCGAGAGTTTACAATCTAAAGACAGGGGGAGGGGAGACAGGGAAGGGGGAACAGAGGGAGAGACAAGGGATGCAACATTCATGAGGATGCGAGAGCTCAGGTACACGTTCTTGGCTTGGTTACAGTAATAGGGAATATGCAGATAACAGGTGGGGGATAATCCTGGGTGGGGATGCTTAGCAGGCGTTAGGAAGGGTGGAGCGGAAGAGGTGGGTTTTGAGGAGGGACTTGAAAGTGTGGAGGGTGGGGGCAAGGCGGACAAGGGGAGGGAGAGAGTCCCAGGCGTGTGGGGCAGCGAGGGAAAAGGGACGAAGGCGGTTGGGGGAGCAGGGGAGGCGTGGGAGGGAGTGGATGG